>CM023839.1:8637500-9160000 GCA_013266295.2 Branchiostoma floridae x Branchiostoma japonicum
GCCCCTACAGCCTGAAAAAAGGCTATTGGACTAACTTTACCCTTTTTACCTTTTACTAGGCATGTTCCTGCATCTTGCTGACCCAAAAGCTGAGGAGTGTCCAGAGAGACCTACTCCTTTCATTGACGGGACATGGAACAAAGTCACTACAGACAAACTGTTAGGGATGTACACATACACTGACATCTACAGGGACTGGAAGCTCACAACAAGGGAGAAAGAGGTCGGTCTTCCTGAAGATTTGTTGTTAACTTCGTATACCGAGTTTTGTTTTCTGTGTGTCTGTTTGCTTGTGTTTCCACATGTACTAGGCATGTTGAGAACACTAGATAGAGATGTACCAAATGTAGGTTCAAAGGTCCCAGAAAAGGTTATCTTATTTCCTGTCTTCAATTTCCTGCTACACTGTACATGATTGTGCAAAATGTACTATGCACGTCTGTTGCCTTATTGGAGCCTGTGGGAAAATGCATCTAATTCAGAATAATTCCACTGGTCGTGACAGTGAAAACACGGTATCAGGGATTCCGAAATTCCCCTAGCTCTTTTTGACAAGTACATTATGAACTGTCATTGGATCACAGCTTAACCTGATCCTTAAAGGACTATAACACTTTCCAGTAGCATGCAAGTCTGGCTCCTCATTTACAGTGTTATGTCTAGGTAATTCAATTAAAAGTATAAAATTTAAATAAAGCTGACTAAGTTTGAATAAGCTGAATAAACATGCCTTGATATCTTGTACAGCACTTTGATGAGATATGTGTTGTACTAGGCTGAGTGGACTGAGAGTGGGGACTCCCTGGCCATCACCATGATCCGCAGTGTCCAGACAGACCTCATGTACTCAGGGTGTGTCTACAGGAACGCTGACATACAGATTGGTGGAACTTACAAGGTAAACAAAATGACATCTGTAAAAAAGGTTGCTTTAAAGAAGCACAGACTGAGAACTGTTTAAGACTATTAGTAATAGTAGCAATGTCAAGCTAGCATTGTGATACAATGTACTGCAGCAATAATATCTTTTCAAATGGTCTCATTAATTGTCCTGAAAAAGACCAACATTTTAGTCATTCATTAAGGTAGGTAATGGAGCAAGTTATGCCAAGATTTGTAATGGAATCAAAGGGTTTGATATATTACTGTCTCAGAGGTGTATGATCAGCCAGGGGTATTCCATAAAATACAGACTGGTCCAGAACACCTGTATCAAATGTTATCATGGCCCGGATAAGCACGTCAGCAAAACGTACTGCGCCTGCGCAAAATCCTGATTTTTCATGTTTTTCGTTGGATGTTTGGTCAACGTTGCATCAAAATTTTGCCTGTTGCAGACGATATATTTTCCTATACAACATCTGAAAACTACAGACAGGCTGTCAACCTTATATGCTCTAATACAACCTTATATGAGACGTTCTGCCGAAGAGCTATGTACAATACATTACGCGTTTCGCACAGGTGCAGTACGTTCTGCCGACGTGCTGCCCGGATATGACATGTGCATGTATGTTTTTATGCACACAAAGCTTGTCTTTTGTAAAAGGTTAAGACTTGCAGTAAGTGTAGGAAAAGTGGTCTGACTTATGTGTTGTTATGTTCTCAGATGTCCATCAAGGCAGCAGCGCCTACAGTCTCCGCAGTGACCAGTGTGGTGTTCTGGGACGGACCAGATGGGACCTGTGGGAGCTCCGACATGTGTGACTACTGCTGTAACAGTGAGGATGACTCGGTATGGTTTATTTTTTTGTTTGTTTGTTTGTTTGTTTGTTTGTTTATTTATTTTACCAGGGGGAACATATCGCCTGAGGGCGCTTTTCAATGTGCCCTGGGGGGAAAACCCCAAACAAAAGCACTTACATCAGAATACAACAAAAGTAACAAATAAATTTACGCAAACTACTAATTGATACAACATACATGATACATAACATCATACTACACTTAAAAATAAACAAACTTAATAATAATACTAATAAAGCACAGAAAACAAACTAATTAAATATGGCAAATAATGTAGATAACATTGATAAAGGAACGGAATTTGCATATCAATTTTAATGAACAAAAAGCAAAATTAACAACAATAGAAATCATATTAACTGTTGAGTGATGAAAATGTGGTCTTGAAGGCACAGAGAGTTTTTGCATTTCTGACATGAGGAGGAAGTGAGTTCCAGAGGACTGCACCAGAAAAAGAAGGCGATCTCTTTTTGTACTGCAAGCGTGCTTTTGGCAGCTGAAGTCCCCCCTGTGTGCTGAGTCGGGTGTTGTGTGTGTGGGTACCAGCAGATGTAGTGAACAGTTGAGAGATGTGTGGAGATGACATTCCATTGTTAAGTCCATGTTCTAGTTAGCAAACCCATTGAAGGTTTGACCTAATAGGACTTTATTGAGTTCCAGTGATAGAATACTAAGCTTTATAACTACACCTTATGATACATATCACGAATTATCTGTAAGTCTTATAATAAAACAATAGAGAGCTTAAATTTGATTGGAAGTCAGAGTAACTCTATTGGCTAGGGTTGTTATCAAATATGGTTAAAAAGTATCAACAGCACTGTGAACAGAAGGATATATAATCTTCTATCTATAAGGTATGTTTCATTGTGATAGCATAGATAAAAAAATGTAGCAATTCACTGAAGTTACCAGTTACATGACGATTGTATTGTGCAACCATTTGAGATTTTCTAGTACCTACATTGTACACTCATACATACAATGTAGAACTTATACTACATGTATTACACATCTTTATAGTGTATCATCTGTTGTTATGTGCAACTTAAAATACTTTCTATTTGCATAGATTTTGATGTAAGAAAGTGTCTTACAGAATTCCTTTCCTTTCATTTTTTTTCAGATCATCTGTCCATGTGACTGTAACAAGTATTCCACTGACCCCATAACCACCACAGCAGCACCCACAACAACAGCACCTCCACAAAACACCACGGCAGCACAGAACAGCACAGAGTACGTCACCTTCACAGCACAGACCAGCACAGCGGCGCCACAGAGACCTACACCAGTGTGGGCTGTCCTTCCTGACCCAATCGAAGGGCAGACGTCTACTGTCAGTGAAGAAGAGACGTTTGTCACACAGAGTGCTTGTGGCATGCACATTCTTCCTAACGGTAAGTCACAAAAGATTGTCTTAAGGAATTGCAGCAACAGACAAAAAAGCTTGAGATTTTTTCAAAGAATCTTGAGTGTTTCTATGAAGACTCTTTTGAAGAATCTTGGTATTGTTTCAAAGAATCTTGAAATTGTTTCAAAGAATGAGATTTTTTTTAAATCTTGTCATTGAGATTGTTTTAAAGAATCTTGGTATTGTTTGAAAGAATCTTGAGATTGTTTCAAAGAATCTTGAGATTATTTAAAAGAATCTTGAGATTGTTTCAAAGAGTCTTGAGTTTGTTTCAAAGAGCCATGAGATTGTTTCAAACAATCTTGAGATTGTTTGATTCAAAGAATCTCGAGATTATTTCCAAGAATCTTGTGATTGTTTTAAAGAATCTTGAGATTGTTTCAAAGAATCTTGACATTGTTTCAAAGAATCTTGAGATTGTTTCAAAGAATCTTGAGATTGTTTCAAAGAATCTTGTGATTGTTTCAAAGAATCTTGAGATTGTTTAAAAATATTTTAATGAGATCATTTCAAAGAATCTTCAGTTTGTTTTAAATAATCTTGAGATTTTTTCAAAGAATCTTCCAGTTGTCTCTTCAAAGAATCTTGTCAAGGAGATTGTTCCAAACTTTAGAATCTTCAGATTGTTTCAAAGAATCTTGACAATGTCAATGAGATAGTTCAGATTGTTTCAAAGAATCAAAAACTTCCCAGACTCTGTGATGTCATGTTGATTTTCAAGTTCAGTATTTTAAAAAATCTGAGAGCCAACAAAATGAGTTGGTGTTACCTTACATCGGAACCAATACTTAATGACAAACAAACAGCAAAAAGCGAACATTTCTCTACTGCGCCATTAATCTATGGAACACCCTGACACCCAGTATCAAAACACTGACCAGCCCACATCAATTCAAAGAGGCCATCCACCAGTTGTACATAAGTTAAGTTGTATATAACTTAAGTTATGATTGTTTTGTTAAACCTGTATACATTTTGTGATGATTAGTCATTAGACTAAAGGGTATCGAAATAAACGAATAAACAAACAAATCTATATTCCCTTCTGCAGGAGATAACTCCAGGCTCATCACGTGGTGTACGTACTATGAAGACAAGTACATGCCTAAATACAAAGAAGTCTTCCTGAACTTCGACCCTTCAAAAGCTTTCCACAACTACGAGTTCAAGTTTACAATGACAACATGGGAGGAATTGGTAAGGCCTGTTGTGTTTGAATTTTTTTTTGTCCATGCCTCAACAGTTTGAAATCTATATCAGATTCTGTGAAAACGGATTCCGAGGTATTGTTTTGGATGTGTAAGTCTGTGTGTGTGTGTGTGTGTGTGTGTGTGTGTGTGTGTGTGTGTGTGTGTGTGTGTGTGTGTGTGTGTGTGTGTGTGTATGTTTGCTTGTGTCTGTAGGTGGGGGAAATCTCTCACCACAAATCAATAAAGGTCAGACACAGGAAATTCCACCCAGAGGTCCCAGAGGTTGGCCAGCTGTTGGCTGGATGCCAGAGACAAAATAGAGACAGAAAAATTTACAAAAACTTAATATAATATCATGTTCTTGCTGTTAAAAAGATGGTTTTCACAATTTGTTAGCAAAAAAAGTATCTGACTCTGTGTGACACTACAGAATGATTAACTGAATTTTCTTTTTTATCGCAGTCTGACTGGTCCTTGAGTCTGTACATTGATGGACAGCAGTGGGCCATGGTGTCCGGCCTGCCATCCTTCACAAACAACACCAAGCTCATGTTCAACGTCTTCAACGAAGCCAACGACATACCGGTACTGGACAACAAGTTCAAACCAGGCCTGACCACTGCAATTTTCCGTAACGTCGTGTGAGTATGGGGACAGAAAATTTATTTTATTTAATGATTTTGAACTTGAAATCTACTCTGCTATGCCGTATCTCTATGAAACATTTTTGTTTGATATTTGAAGTACCTCTATAGCTGTGTAAGGCAAGCCATAATGATCCAAGTTACCATAAACTGGTTGTTTTTTCACAGTATACTGAAATGTTTGCTGCACTACAATTTGTCAAGCTCAATCAAAAGCATTCCTTGACTCCTGAATAAGCTTGTTCACAATTTGAACTGTGCATGTATTGTGGGTAATATGTCAATGTTGAAGGCCCCTGAGACATAAACAAAACACATATAGACATGGTATCAAGTATGGTCTACACAAGAACTGTTTACAAGTTAGGGGCCTTCACCTTTGACCTTACACATGCACAGTTCAAACCGTGAATTGGCCTATTCTTCCTGTTCTCCCTAGCCTGATATTTTTACCGGTCCAAACTGTTCAGAGCTACATTGTAACTTTGAGTTTAAGTCTTGTCATTTTAATTTTATTGCTTTTAGATGATAAGCTATGTTTCATGACTATTGTACAAAGTCATGTATATCATTTTATGCACTTTGTATTTTTCATTATAATAGATTGTCTGTAGATTCCATACATTGAGTAAGAATGTGTCTGCCATAGATTTCCGCCGGCCAGTGATATTCCGTGCCGTTATGGCCGGCCGTTCCGTGGGAACATCGATCCAATCATCAAGTACTACGCTGGAGTCCTGGCGGAAAACCCTGATGGTACACAGAGCCAGGTGGTAGACTTTGAAGAGGTAAGGCATCAACATCTGACACTATCATATTATATTTACCTTCGCAGACGGAAAACATGTTGTTTTTGCTCTGTCTCTTCTTCTTCTTCTCCAAACACATAAGTTCAATGACCTTGACCAGATGTTTGTCACCATGGTAACTGGTGCTGTAGCAGACACCCTGTGGTGTTGGGTTACATTATGTTGCAAGTTGCAGGACATAGTTGGAGAGGCTGGTCACCATATATATGAAATCAATGTGTTTGAGTAGGCTAGACCACACAAAGGTTAACATTATGCATTTGCTATGCAAATGTTACCTTAAAGTTTCTAATGTTACTTCCTTTTCTCCTCATATGGATTTTCAATGCAGTAAATTGAATGTTCTTTTCATGTTTTATCTTGAGCGTTCCAAATGTTATCAGTTGTTTTTAATAAGGGAAGGGGGGGGTCTAACACTAACTCCATGAGCCTCTAAGACAAAAAAAGCTTATTTTGAGTGACAGAGCTACATTGTATGTGTGTTTTAAAACTACCATTTAAGCTATGATCATCATACGATCACAAACTGATGGCATTCCTGTGATAGCCGTGCATTTGCCCTGCAAAATATTGCTGTCCAATGTTGCTGAAAAGGCTGTCCTAAATCCTTGTCCATGGTTAGTTCTGCCAAAGTCTGCTTGAAAATTGTACATCATCCAAATCTTACGATGATTTACAACAAATATGAATGTGCCATAACATCAATTTGAAATGACAGCCATGGTTTTGCTATAATGAATTGCAACACTCACTCCCTCACTCCCTCCCTCCCTCCCTTCCTCCCTCACTCACTCACTCACTCACTCACTCACTCACTCACTCACTCACTCACCCTCACTCACTCACTCATTCACTCACTCACTCACTCCCTTACTTACTATCACAACAATTGAGTAAAATGCTGGAACGGCTATGGCTTTGAGTTATGGACAAAAATTATTTGTTTTGACATGTCGGATTTTATTTGTTTCTACCGAATGTTGTCCACTTTTGTCTCCTGACTGAATGTAACATCATTATGCTGGGCTCCCTTGGAAATCAACTTTTACAAGTTCAAGGGGCAACCCAGCTGTCTTGTGATGAAATACTGTAATTCGCTTTATGTCCGGAGTAGCGGTCTGAAAAAAAGGACATGTTCACAGACCTATATGTTCGTGGTGTGGACAGGTACAGAGCAAAGAAAGTCGGTGAATTATTAGTTTACCGTAATGAAAAGTTTGCGGTAAAGACGTGACCGTGAAAACTGCGAACATAAAAGTACCACAAAAAATGAGGAAACACAGTAAATAAACTCACAGCATACCACATTGGACAAATTGTTGTAGTGATGGTAAAACAACTGACTTTATTCCGCTGTGTCTCACATCTGTAGATTTACACCCCATGCCTGCCGTGCCTGGATGACTGTAGCAGGTTTGCCTGTGACCCACAATGCAACACCAGCAGCCAAAACGTGGAAGTCAGGTTCAGCATCGAGAACCTCAACCTCACCATTACTGACGAGAACGGGACTGCTATTCCCTACTTCCTCATAGGTAAGGAGTCAAAGCATTTATGACAAGATTATAATGAAGTTTTAGATCAGTGTCACACATAGCCGAAGATGAACGTACTGCACCTGCACGAAACCCGTAATGTTTAGCACTTTGGCAGAACGTCTCAAATAAGGTTGTATTAGAGCATATAAGGTTGACAGCCTGTCTGTAGTTTTCAGATGTTGTATAGGAAAAGATATCGTCTGCAACAGGCAAAATTTTGATGCAACGTTGACCAAACATCCTAAGAAAAATGTGAAAAATCAGGGTTTTGCGCAGGCGTAGTACATTCTGCTGACGTGCTGGTCAGGAGTAGGTCGGGAGCTAGGTCAGCTATGGTTGGCTGGTGTTCAGAAGTAGGTTAGCAGTGTTCGGGGCATGTTCTGGGGTCAAATTTCACTCAAATTTGATTCAATTTGTATTAGACAGATAGGCATGGCCTAAATCTTGTCAGATTGCTCTCGAACCTTGGTTTGCGTAAAGCAACCGTTACCACACTTATCATCATTGGTCAGTCATACTTTTCATGCAGTGTTTGTTATATCACATTTCTGACACATTTCTTTCAAATCAACAAATTTTTTCTCCCCACAGTCAAGGCACTCTCTGCCAGTGGAAGTGAAGTGACCACTACAACCAATGGGTTCACCATCGACACGACTCCGCCTATCATGGAGACGTCTATCCACGTTGACGTGATGCAGGGTGAACTGATGCCAACGTCGTACCAACAGTCCAATGACACAATCAAGGCTGTGTGGTACTTTTCAGACGAAGAAAGTGGAATTAAGGTAATTAACTATTAGGCCACACCAAGTAATATTTTTTATGGATGACGTCCTCTGGAGACCCTAAATCTAATGCGAGAGCGCAAAAAAAACACAAGAAGGGCTGAAAAAAACCAAGATGCCTAGATTTGAAATATACTAAGGGACGACAAATGTTAGGACACATATTGAATAAGGGAACATAGTGTAACAACCAACAAGTCTTTTATTCATCATGAAAACAGCAATAAATCAGTGTTGTCCTGTCCTGTTTCTTTCCTTTTGGATGTCATCCATAAAAATTACTTGGTGTGGCCTTACGTGTTTTACCATGAACAAATTCATCAGATTGGCAGGAGACTGTGTAAGAAGGTTCTTGTTACAACAACCAGTGGGTTTTTACATCTGACGTTTTGGCGACTGTCACCTTCTTTAGGGCAACAATGACTGGTCCTGAATCGTACTGCAGCTAGGTGTCGCTGCTGCAATATTACAGATGCGGTCCCAAACGTAGTGTGTTGTCATATAATATATTTTTTATTCTTATTGTAAATATTGTCAAGCATAGTAATAATACATGAGTTTCAGTTACTTTTTAAGGATACTCGACCAAACATGACTGAGTCTATTGGGTATTTTTGTTCCACCTTGTAGGAGAACTGTTTTGCCATTGGTTCCCGTCCAAACGGGACCGACCTCCAGAACTACACCTGTATTGGGGTGAACACCACTGGGGAGAACTCAGAGCTGGAGGGTCTACTGGAGAACAACAAAACCTACTTTGTGTCTGTCAAGGCCACCAACAAAGCAGGGCTTACTGCGTATGGTGTAACCGGAGGTAGGTTGATTTTGTCAGTAAACTTGACAGTGTCATACTGTAAATTGTGAAACTTTCACAGTGGCTATATTTTCATGGCAACCTTTCCACTGCAAATTCATGACACTGTGAATACGTTTCCCTTATATGACTACTGTACTGTAGAATTGTTTCAACTGTGAAAACCTCCCTTTTCCTCCTACTACAAAAAAAAACACTGCAAAAGTTTCATTATTTACAGTAGATATTAGATGTGCTCTAGTTTGGAACATTGAAGTGCCTACATGTATAACATTGTGTTATTTGCCCCTTAGTGTCTAGAAAAGTTACAGAATGGCAAACACTGTGAAAAAAAGCTTTAGTGTAGAGTAGTATTCTGATTTCAGAACCCGTAGTTCAGCACCAAGGACAGAGCCAGTAACTCACTTTTTAGCAACATGAAAAGAGACACACATCTACTGTTCGTTTGCTAAGGATCTAAGCATTTTACTGCATAGTCCGAACAATGTAAAGCTTAGACTGTTCATATTAATGGCTCTGTCCAAGGCGCTGATCAGTAAGTTATCATTTTTCAGGATAGAAAACTAACATCCAGTAGTGCACTGCAAAGGCCTTTTGTCCATGGCCTAACACTGTTAACGTTATATCTTATCTACCGATTAAATGAAACAAAATATATAGCTATACTAAAGCAAGAACATTTATCTATAATTGTGATAGGACATTTAAATGTTACCTGTACCCTTTGCATCAGAAGTGGTATACAGTTTGTACTATACAGTAAAATGCATAGGTCCATAGTCGACCTTGACCTTCGTGTTCCCAACCCCAACCTTCCTACTAAATGTCATGAACATATATCACCCACACCTAGTTATGACAACTTACAAACATACTGCACGCACCACATGTATGCAAAAAGAGTGAATAAGTATTTGTAGAAGCAAGCTTGCTATTAAATAGTTGTGAATGTAACCAAATGTGTTTTATATGTAGCTCGTACAACAGACTTTCCTCCACTCGGCCATATGCCTGTACAACAAATCTATTCAGTAGTACAATGTAGTAGGGTTTGAGGATGCCCTTGTGACTCTGAGCCCATTTCGTATTTTGTACAGTGTTGATGGAGTGTTGTTTATGCTTTATTTTAAATGTTGCTGTTCCTATGTCATATGTAAAATCAGCGCAATTCAGCGTGTTGTATGCTGCGAGGCTGATTTCCTTAATAAAACTGTTATATAAACTGTTTTAGGTGTAACCTGCCTACTTGAGCCTCCGTCTGCCAATGTGAACACCAGTGCTCTGGGATGTACAGAGATGGAGGGAGCCTACCCACCAGGGGCCCTGCAGGCCTCAGACCCAACAGAAGTGGGGATCTCCTACGGACCACCTGAAGACCCTAGCATCAACAAAACAAGTAAAACTAACTACAGAATTAGTTTCAGCACCTTTGCTATTTCGTCCTTCTATATGTTATGTAATGTTTTGTGTTTACTGTAAAAAAGCCTCTCAAAGGGACAAAAAACCTACAGACTGATGTTTGATTTTGATTATCATATTTTTACCTGTAGATAATAATCCAAGTGTGGATACTGGAAACACAAAATTTCTGACATTTATTGATTTCTAATGATAATGCTTCACTATTTTAAGTGTGTTAACAGTTTTGTTGTCCTGATATATATGTATTATGTTTAACCTTGTCCCTGCAGCCTAACCTGGTTATCAAGACAAATTTTATGCCAAAAGGCTACCTTAGCAGTCTGAAAGTTAAGGCTGAAAGAAATTGCCTTAAAATGATGATGTGCATGTTCACCTGTGCTGATACGTATTGATGATTACAAACTTAACTGCTTTAGCTAGAATTCATGCCCAGTCTATATTACCAATCTATTTTGTTCTTTACTGTATGTTCTTTTTTTTTAGAAATTATTTTTGGCAACCCCACAGGGGCAGAACCTTCTTTTGTAGTATTTGGGCCTAACAGGTCTACAAAACATTTTCTGTTCCCCAGTGATGTGCATCAAAACGTGTGGGGATGGAGGGGACACCGTTCCATGTATACAGATTGGTCTGAGCGGTGGGGGCAGCGCTGCTATCGTAAACGGACAACTCCTCGTTTCTAATATGGTGGTTGCCAACATCTCGGACCTGCCAAAGCCGACCGACCCCAACTGCTTCACTGCGGAGACCAACGACACCACATCCACCTCACTCTCCGATACGTCCGCCCAGAGGTCCATGGAAGCGTACATGAACGCAAGGCCTACTAGTCCTAGCACTACATGCAGGTCAGGTTTTTAACTCTACTAAGGCTACACCAATTTCATTTGTTGCTTCTTGGATTTTTTCAGAAAAAATATGAAGCGACAGGGGAGAAAAAAAAAAAAAAACAGGCCTAGGCATCCTATAATAGGCCCAAATGCTAGAATAGGTGCCATGAAGTCAACACAAAAGACTGGGTTAAAATTTAAACAATGAATTTGAACTTTTAATCGAACTGCATTGGTAGATGTAACAACTGTAACAACTAGGAAGAAAAGGACTTTCTTCAACTGTTGGAGGCAAAATATGAGCATTTTTGAGTTGATACAGAACCAGAATTTTTTTTTTTTAATTTTTTATTTTTTCGCAAATCAGCAAAAAATGAAGAGGTGAATCCGAGAAGCAACAAATTAAATTGGTGTGGCCTAAAGACATAAAACTATGTACTACTGTACATTTATTTCATAATGGTTTTATTTTGCGGTATGAGGGAAAAGGAGGTTTTTACAGTGTTTAAAGTTCACGGTTGAAGCAATTCAGTAGGCCAATATAGAAATTCAAAACGCGTATTTGCAATGTGATGATTTTGCGTTAAGAGGATACTGCGAAAATAAAACCAGCACAGAAGTAAACGCATTTACAGTATACTGCTTCCCTTTGTATTATCAATATAAGCATAAATGTATGCACCTTTATATTCATTGGTAAGGTACAATTTGGACTGTACAGTTAACTGTCTCTGTCCTTTGTGCTGAATGTTGTTATTGTTGACTACATGATTTTGCTATGTCTTGGCAAAGAGAAACATTCTGTTCTAAGGATTTGCAATTGGCCCTCACTCTTTGAACTTGCATCTATTCAAAATAGGCTGTTAACTGTCCTGCTTATTTCATTATCATTAGTAGGTGTCCATCAATATCATAAGATGATAGTTCCACCCTGAATTATGTATTGAACTGTATTACTTGACTCCATTTCAAAAGTCATTGTATCAATGCATTGCCTTTTCAGTTCTGTTTTATGGAATTGTGTTGTTCGATTTTCTAGGGCAAGTATAATGTCATCAAGTGGTCGCACATACAATGTACCACCCGGATCGTAAGTGAAACTTCTCAAATTCAAAATCAGAACCACAGAATCTGATTTATTCTTTGTGATTTTTGTTCAATTAAGTTTTTTATGTTGTTTCTTTTGTTTCATCATATTTTTCTGAACCATTTCAGTTGTTTATTTGTTTATTTATCCATTAATTTTTTTAGCTGCACCATGAACTGTCTGAGAATGTGTAACCCAGCTAACCTGTGTGTTGACAAGTGTGATGGGCCCATCGTCACTTTGCGTAAGTCTTTGTTTATTGTTTTATTTTGTCTTGAATACAGGAGTAATTTTACGGTTAGACGTTTCTACTGACTGAGCTTGTGCTTTTGAGTGTTGATAAATTGTTGAATCAATGTGGTGCATTCATTTGCAAAAACTTGTGGCTTAACTGCAGCTTGTTCTAGCAAAAAAACGAAGATCTCATACTATACCTCCCTGAAATATTTTTGTAGATTTTATGCATTATAATATCTGGTTTTATGCATTATTATTGTGAATTTCTCGCTGTCCCACTTTCCCACTGGCTCTGTCCCATCAATAGGCAACAGTCATGCATGTAGTAGGAAATTGAAGACGGGAAATAAGATAACATTTTCTGGGACCTTTGACCTAACTTCCTGCCACTATCCCCAATGTGTCTAGCATGTTAAATAACTACAGAAACACATTGTGTCAAGCAAATGTACCAACAGACTCGCTGAACACAAAACTTCCATACGGATCTAAAAAATAGTAATGTTAGGAGATTTAAAACAGTAACCTTAACAAAGATATGAGTTATGTCCATGGGACATTGTTAATCAGTTTTATACCACTTCACGCTTCAGCTGCTGGTGATTCCACTGTTGCTGCCACACCTGGACAGAGGATGAGGATCACTGCGTCAGGTTCCAGTAACAGAAAGCGGAGATCCACACCAAGTGATTATGAACTCTCCATAGAGCCAACTGGAGGTAAGTACCAAGTTTACACCTTTGTTTTAACACCACTCTTTGAAATTGTTTGCTTGATAGCAATATTTCTCAACAATAAACCTTTTATATTATTCTATCTTTACAGCATTTTTTCAAGCAATGTAGATAGTGTAGATATCTTTGGATGTGTCTAATATCAAAAAAGAGATAATCAGAATCATATTATATACAGTAATATGACTGTATTAGGCCTTTCAGTTTTTGATTTGAGAATCATATGGCATAGTTAGATTATCATAATTGTTGAAACACATTAATTTAATAAAATGACTATCGTGTACTATCAAAAATGAATAAGGAAAGACTGATCAGAAGTACAATATACTGTAAATGCATGAACTTTGCGCAGTAATTTTATTTTCCTGGTTTTCGTGGTGACCTCTTATTGCAAAATCATAACATGGTCGCAAATATGTGTTTTATAGTTCTACTGTGTGCTACCAAAGAGCTACCAAACAGTTCTACTGTACCACAAAATTGTTTCAAAAGCAAACTTCAAACACTGCGAAAACCTCCCTTTTCCTCCTTCTTTGAAAAAAAAAACACTGTGAGACAAATACATTTTACAGACTGTTCATCCCATTGACACATGCATGTTTTTTTTTTTTTTAGACCTCCCTGCTGGTGTGACCTTGGCCTTTGGAGACCTGGACCAGAACCGTGTTTCCCAAGAGTACGGCTCTGATGCCTCTGATGACTACGTCCCCTATATCACTGATCCTGCACTCACTATAGAAGCCAACATGACAGGCAGATACCTTCGCGATAGGTAATTACTAATGGCAAGACAGAGCAAGCAGCCATTGTTACATGTATATAGATGCATCAAGGTTTCAGCCAAAGTCATGTTCATCTATTGAGATTTACCATAAATGTGGAAGGATTGACATAATAGGTGACTTACTTGTCAATCACCTTTTCAAGATGTCGACCAGAAGACCAGATTCTGTATCTGTATCTGTATCTGTATAGAAGGTATAACCGCCCTTCGGCGTAACACACCAGCTTTGCTGCCACGCGGCAGGGCGGCAGCTGGCTACATTACACCAAACGACCTGTTACACCTAACCTTTGAACGTCGAACTCTAGACATCGTTTGAAACTATCAAGTGACGATACCCCTACTGTACTTGGTGGCAGGGAGTTCCACTCTACAATAGTTCTAGGAAAAAATGATTTTTTAAGATTGTAAGGTTTGAATCACACTGGGACCCCTACTATTTTCAGTAAGTGTGGTGGGTTCTTTTACATGTTTGAGGTGTGGCTCTCCTCAAACACAGAACCTCCAGCTTTACATCCCATTGGACATAGCTGAGGATGTCCTTAATTAACCAAAGCTAGGCACTCAATAGATGTAAAGTGCCTCTCCCAAGGTCACAACATTGGGCCTGCCAGGCATTCGAACCCAGAACCTTTAGTATGTATGTAGATTCTAAGCCAACAATCCTTAAACCATAAGACCACCTTGCCACCATTTGCAAGCATGTGCTTAGGGTATTTGACCCAGAATCTAGCTATAGTAGACATGTTCAGATCCTTGACAGGCCCCAATGTTGTACTCTTGGGAAAGGCACTTTGTATTGGACTTGTCTCCTTCAGTCACTTTAACTTAGATTAAATGTATTTCCAGGATTGAGACCATCCTACAGCCCAGTTTCTACCTGTCTGTTGTGGGACAAGTTGAGCTGAACACGTCGCTTGCCGTCACGTCCACCGTGGACCCTGCTGCTGCCAACTGGACAGACTACACCCCACTACTGATCTTCTGGAACAAAGGTAATAGACTGATTAACTGTCCATCACAATTAGCAGTTCAACCAATGAGAGGATGGCAATTAGCTGTTTGACCAATGAGAGAGTGACTGCATGTCCATCAAATATTTGCATTTTTAACTTTTTATTTTGTATTTCTACATTTTGATGGAGGTGGTTGGGACTAGAATTCAAAGGCTTCCAGAAAAATACTGTAAAATATTCGAGGTGGTTTTATGTTGATGGTTTTAGTGGGAAACTCATTACACCACAAATGTATGCTCTGTCTTGCATAGTGTTACTATTACATGTATAGTAACTGTTGTTTCTATCACTAACTTGAGGTACATGTACTTTAAATTTTGTGTCAGCAAAGCTTAACCTTTTTATGGTGATTTTTACTGGTACTTTTAGATTAAAACTGACACAAGGCTGTATTAGTTTATCATAATGCATTGTAATGAAATGTGGATCTATTGTTTTTTTTTACCAGACCTGAGTGAATGGGACGATGCTTCTCGTACCTGTGATGAAAATGGACAAATGGAATTCAACGAGACTACAGGAGAATTGATCACTTATGTAAGTCTGCCTAACGTTTGAGTGTCAAATTCAACCATTTAACCAAATATCTTACATTATAGGTTAAAACTGACTATTTCAAATTGGTTGTCACTTGTATAGGAAATTAGTTTATGTTTTACTGCTAGGAAGTATTGTTTTGGGTGGCTGAGTTGTGAGTTTGTCTCTCTGCTTGCCCAAACAACTTTGGTTGTATGGTGGGTGGGAAGTAATTTTGACAGTTGATTGATACGGAGGTCATGCCTGAAGATGACCAAGCCCATGCCGGGAGTGAGTAAGTCAGCGGTGTATATGTGGAGGAATTCAGGAAGTGGTGTACATGTAATACCTGATTGAATTACATTGAACAATCACCTCCACAGTTCCAATACATTCACAAAAACCCAAAACACTTCCCAGAATTCTGAAATCTCCGATTTCTTGATCAAGATTTTGTATTGTTATCTCATGATCATTTGTGATTAGATAGACACATCATTTTAGCATAATACAATTTTCTAAACGTCAATTCTGCACAGGTCTGCTCCACCAACTATCCGACAGCGCGCAGTCAGCGTGCAAGGAGGTCCACAGACGTGGTTGTAGACTACTTCAGCCGGGAGACACAGTTTGCCGTGGTCATCGCCACCAAAGGAATCCCTAATGACCCTCCTGTGTTCACGTCAACACTGGACCTCTGGATGGACGAAGATGGAGGTCAGTTAGCATGTTTTTTTTTGTTTTTTTCTTTCATGACAATATAGCCTTGATGCCAGCATTTTTAACTTAAGTATGCTCTCTTTGTTGCTTCCATGTGTAAAAGACTGGCCTCACCCATATTGTATATCATTCTGTCATTTGAATATTTGTTCAAAATTTGAACAGGTGCACTGATTGGCCAAATGTGAGTAGCAGTATATGGGGTCATCCAATCAGCAAAGGCCCCGCCCAGTGCGCAAAAGTTGAATTAGCTCATTACGTGATGTCATTACCAAACGGATAGAATATGTGTGTAAGCAGAGTCTTTCTAGCAGACAAGCGACGAATGGCTATGAAAATCATACTTATTGCCTTGTACTTAAGATTATAACAAAACAAGGCTAAATTTGTCATTTTCATCAAGTACCCTAATGTGTACAAATGTATTGTTTGAAATGTCCAGCACTAGTCAAAATTAGGGAAATTTTAGTTCATTTGTAATAATTCTTGAATGTATGATTGTATGATTAATCCATAGGAACCCTGGCATACTGGATTCAAGCGTCAGATCCAGACAATGATGCGATCGTGTTTGGCATTGATCCCAGCTCCTCTCCAACACTGGGCACTGCCACACTGTCAGAGGAAGGGCTGTTTACATACAAGCCCTTCTCACAGGAGTTTGGTGAGTACTATAACTTTAGCACACTGAAGAAGGTATTTGGTACCAATTACATGTAAGTACGGGATGTGGGGTTAGGCAGCAGGGAGAAGGTTTTCAATGATGTTTGTGAGTTAGTGGAATTGTTTGTTTCTGAACAGAATATACTAGTTACTGTAGACAGTGAGACATTGTTGGTGGATATTTGTGATAAAATCATTTGGTACTTGGGAAATGTTTTTGATTATGGGCCTTCTAGTGATTTTCTATGGTATTGCAGCAGAACTTCCAGTTTTGATATCTTTGATACATGGTTCCTGCTTTGACTACACCATCATTTTATAAAAAAAGCCGTCTTTAGCACTTGTATACACCATAACAACATTCTATATATAAAAAAGGCCTTCTTTATAACTTACTCTTATTCTTTATCTTTGGTTTTGTCTACTTAAGGTATGGAAACGATCAACATCTACGTGAGGGAAGTCCGTGAAGACGACGCCATCATTCCCATCCTGGAGACGACTGCCGTGCTGAGCATCGACGTCCTGTCTGTCAACGATTACCCAGAGTTCTCTGTTGAGATTGGCGGACAGATGCTTGTTGTCAGAGAAAACAACACCGTTGAGGTAAGTAAAAGACTTTCCATATTATCTATCTGTATAAATTCTACATATTACAGATGTGTGGGGTCGTGTGGCGCAACGACAGAGTACTCGACTCGGAACCAAGAGGTCCCGGGTTCAAGTCCTGACATTCCACCGACCTTGTGCCCTTGGGAAAGGCACTTTACACGACTTTCCTCACTTGACTCAGGTGTAAATGAGTATCATGTGTTAGGTGTGCACGCTATCAGCATACTTGCTGCTTAGTGCACACTTTGTATTGTCATGTTACAATTTCTGAATAAAAAAAAAATAAAAGAAATATTACAGATGTACTGAGTCACAAGCCACATTAAAACAGCTTCGACTTTTATCTAGCAACTGAACCAGCCCCTGGGAACATTCACTCCCCACTTAACAACCAAAATTGATGGCTTCTACATGTATTTGAAGTAAAACATTATTACTAAGTTTGTAAACTGTGAGCACATCTTCTAGATAATCTGTGAATCAAGGTGTATGTTGTGCAAATGAATAGAATAAGATGTGCTCTTTTATATTATGTTATTCTGTGTGTCCTCCTTCTGTGATCATTGTAGTATCACATGTACTTGGCAAGCGTAAGTCTGTTACCATTACATTGTACATGTACCATATACCAATCATCTGGCCAAACAACCCTCAAATCATTACATCCAATTTTCTTATCATAATCACATTACTGTGTTTATTTCTGGAGTGTATATTTCTCAATTTCTGTTATGTAACTTCTATGTTCAATTAATTTTTATGATATTAATAAAAAAATTACATCACTGTCATTCTTTAGGCACCAGTTGAGCAGAACATTGCCACAAACATTGTGTACGAGCCCTACCAGATCGTGGTGTCTGTGTGGGACCCAGACGTTGGGGAGACTCTCCTGATTGACCAGTACAACGCAACCTTCGGAACAGCCTACATAACACCACTGGAACCAGAGCCCTCTGGTAAGGGTCATTGTGGAAAGACATGTTTTGTAGTATAGAAAATATTTTGCGATATGTTGGTATAAGGTAAAGGTAGTCCCATAGCCTTTTTCATGCCATAGAGACATTGGGTTGTGCATCCACTGTGTCTAGGGCATGCTATTGAAAGGCAGAGCCCATCCCTCTCCTTCCACCACCTTTTACCTCCCCAACCTAAGTCAGGTAACCATTTTATAGCTGAGTGGATTGTCACACAAAGTTCAGCTGTTTTGTTTATTGTTTACTTGTTTAGTATTATCTGTCTTGTCTGTATCTGTATCTGTATAGCCGGTATAAGCGCCCTTCGGCGTAACACACCAGCTTCGCAGGCACGCGTTGCGGTGGCAGCTGGCTACATTACAACGAACGACCTGTTACACTTAACCTTTGAATGTCTAACTCTAAACATTTAAAACTATCTAGTGACGATGCCCCTACTGTACTTGATGGCAGATTTTTGTTGACTATAGGTTCTGTCATAGCCTTTCCGAAAATCACAAAATTGTATAATATATAGTTTTAAAGCAGGCTACATTGTTGTTATATACCTTTATCCATAACTTATCCATTACAATTTCTTTTGTTGGTTTTACAGAAATTCCTGCTGAGGGAAGCTACATCAAGGCTCTGATCACCTACGTGCCAATAGAGAACTTCTACGGCCATGATGAGTTCATCCTGATCGGCATTGATGCAGCAGGAGCGTACTCAGAACGCCTCATCTTCGATGTCTACATTCTGCACATGCCATGTGTCAACAACGCCACCTGTAAAGGTACATGTGTACTGCACCGAACATCTAAGAATCAAATATATAAAATGCAGTACAAAATAGAAAATGTTTATCGCAAGTGGCTCTTGATGTAAAGCTTAGCTTGTTCATATTGGTGGCTCTGTCCAAGGTGCTGATCAGTGAGTTATAATTTTCTCTTCTTTATAAAAAGATAAAGCGGTCGACCCCAACTGTTTTTGATAAGTGTGTTGGGTTCTGCTAGTTTGAGGTGGCACCACAAACTGAGTGGGTCTAGTGTGGGCTGTTTTAGTGCCAACCATAAATGTCAGAAATGTGAGATAATTGCACAAATATGTTGAAAAGTGTAAGTAAATTACAACCACGCGAAGATTTGTTTTCAATGGAAATATTTCAATTTTTGGTGCAAAAAATGTTACATAATGCCCCTTTAAAATGCAATGTTTCTAAAACTACAGGAATCGAGGATGACTGGAACTGCACCCACACCAAACGTGCGGATGGATATGATGGGTATGAGTGTGAGTGCCTTCCTGGCTGGGTGGGCCGCTTCTGTGAGACGGACTTCGACGAGTGTGTGTCCAGCCCTTGTCCGTGGCCAAAGGAATGTATTGACGAGCTTGACAACTACAGGTGCATCACTATTTATACGGTTCTTTAGTCAAAAACATTTTGCAGGAATGCTACAAAACATATTGACACATACCGTAAAACATGAAATATTTGCCATGCTTGTAGTAACCTAACATACCACAAACATATTGCATTGGGCACTACCATGGTCACCGTGGTTTCAATCACAAATTCAAAGCCTTCATAAACTCTTAATTTTCACCACAAAATTTAAGTGCCTGCAAACATAAATGAATTTACAATATTTTCAGGAATAATCATTGTTGGGTCTTTACCAACTAGAATTGCTGACAACCATTTTGCCAGTTGGCCAATAGTCCATGTCTAGAGTTGCATGCATATACATTGTACTGTAGCTGTAGTAAAGTTCGATTTGTATTCATTTGATAAAATTTAGCACTCTCACACACACAGAAGACTAGGTTTAGAACATGATAAAGGCTCATGAAAAAAATTGAAGTGTTCTTCAACTCAAAAAAGTTTCTGAGTTGGAGAATAGTTCAATTTGTTCCATTATACTGTTCTTTACTAAGTTCAGATGAACTGCACTATAGGCTTGTGGGGCTCATCAAGGAAATCAAAGTTTGCCATTGGATAACTCTCTGATTGGATTATCTGCCAGGTGCCAGTGTCCAGACTGGAACCCCAACTGTGATGGTCTGCAGCCGTGGGAGATAGCTCTCATCTTCTCATGTATCCTGGCTGTCATCATTGTCGGCGTCATCATCTGGAGAGTCAGATATCTGAGGTTCGTAGTGTACAAAGTTCATCTTGTAACCTTAAACTCAACATAATATCTCTGTCGATACTTAATTAATATCATAATTAAAGGAAGGATTTAAACTGGTACGACTTACGATAAAAGCATACAAGCTTTCAAATGGCATCTGCCATCTACAATGATACCCCATTTCTTATGATCATACATTCATTGAGCACTGAAATTGTCTTGTCAACACAACTTCAGACAGTCTGTAGTGTTAAAAAAGAGACACCCTAGTTTTTTTCTGTACACGTTGCATCGAATGGCCCAGTGGCTTGGCTAGTGGACACAATATCCAGGGGCTATAGGTTCGATTCCTGGCTAGACACTGTGTCCTTGGGGAAAGCACTTTACATGGTTTTCCTCCCTCCACCCAGGTGTAAAAATACCTGACTCAGATTAGGGAGGTAAAAGGCGGTAGAAGGAGAAGGATGGGCTATGTCTTCCAATACACAGTGCCCTGAACAGCATACTAGCAACCAACTGTCTATACAGCCTCATAGAGGCTATAGGATCTTCTTACCTAACCTTTTTTACCTAAACTATGAACACAGGAAACAAAGAGTCCAGAAAATCAGCGATTCCTTAAAGGACCTCCGAGCGGAGGAAGATGAGGCTAAGGAGGAGAAGCCTGACACCTTGCCTCCTAAGAGACTGCCGCCTATCAAGATGCAACTTCCTGACGAAGAAGGAGGTAACCAACTCATCTCCTTGGTTCTCAGTGAAAATTAAGCAGGAGATTTTAACTGGTCTTGGAGAAAATCATTAATCAGACAATGTTCACTCCTGGAAAATTATTACATAGATATGGTCACCCCTTATCTTTTGACAAGTCAACCTATGTTCTGATGACCACATACAAATCCTAACCCTATGTCAGAATGTAGGGGTATTGGAACATAGGGGCATCACAACATAAGGGTGTCACAACATAGTTTGTTGGAAAATGCATGTAGGGGTGTTGGAACATGGGGACGTCCCCTATAGATATGGCTTTGACCTCATTGGTTGATTGGATGATGAATGTTATTTTTTCTGGAATCTCCAGCCTTCGTCATGGAGCCCAGACGAACCGTCCTGCCGCCCATCTCTAAGCCTCCTCCGCCTGTCCAGATGAAGGTGAGACAACCGTTAAGCCCCAGGCGCAACTCCGTCGAGCCCCTCCAAGGAACTGCTGGGGTAGCGATGGCCATGCCGTCAATCGGGGAGCCGTACCCCGCTTCTGCGGGCACCTCAAAGGGGTCCAAGTCCCCAACGGACAGGTCTCCTCGCTCCAGTCGGAATGGAAGCTGGGTGTCCATGCACGACGACCTTGCTGGCAGGAGGTCACCCATACAGAGGTCACTTGGCAGCGCCTCTTCCGGCAACCCCATGCTGACCGCAGACGACAGCCCAAGCACTTCCTCTGCCGACGTGCACAGCAACAGCGGTAAAACCTCTCCAGCACAAATGTCGGCGGGGAGTCGGCGCTCCAGCAAGGCCATGCTGGTTGGCGATCCCGATGAGAACGTGCGGCGCAAGTCGGCCGACAACTTGCAGAGTAGGAAGAGTTCAGCGGCCTCACGGAGATCTTCCGTAGACGCAAAGAGTGAGAGCAGGAAGAGCTCGGCTTCGCGGAGATCCGTCGGCAGCCTGCAGTTCACCAACCCTGCGTACGAAGCTGACGAGACACAACTGCCTGGTGCCGCTACTGACGACATGGGGTCCAACAACATCAGCCCAACTCCCCCAACCCAGGACATGAGGGTGGAGAGTGCCATGAGTGAGGCATCCCTGCATACCCCAAGGGGAGCCTCCCCAGTGGACCAGGACAATGGTAAGATCATCTCGGGCTTAGCTTTATAATATCGACACAAACTGTTAAGGATCACAAAGGGGTTACAAGGTTTGGCACAGACTCGATGAAAAACCACAAATGATAAAATCTCAAAAGAGTAATGGCTTTACAGAAGTCAAAAATGCAGTTTCTTTATTTCTTTTGTTCTTGGAAATAATTGTAATTTGTGTAAATTGATTCTCCTGGCCGTTGTTTGGGCCTGGGTATCATCCTTGTTAGTTTTACGTCCGCTCTGAAAGTTGGCGGGGAACGACTCTTGGAGCAGACGTAGAACTAACCAGGATGGCACCTAGGCTACCCCTTTACCACCCTTTCGAAACAAAGCTTAACATAAATTATGTTTTTTGTGTGTGTAATTAAATAACTTTTATTGCCTTGATGTCCTGATGTACCCTATCTAGGTGGCAGGCAATCTGCTATGAGTGACAGGCCCATGTCACCAGATGACATGGAGAAGGGAACCGCCGGCGTTGATACGTACGAAGACGAAGTGTTCGAGGAAGATGACGAAAGTGATACCGAGTAATAAAGACAAAGGGTTTTGGAAAAAAGAGATTAGGGTAATGAGTCACTTGCCTTTTGGTTGAACCCAATGGTCAACTAATGGTGCACTAATCTACCCACCCCCCCTCCCACCCCATAGAATTAGCCCTGAAACTGTAACCAATCACAAATTCCGTAGTAACCTACCGTGCGTACCCCCTTCCCACACCCATAGGATTACCCCTGAAACGGTAACCAATCACAAGTTCCGTAGTAACCTACCGTGCGTACCCCCCTCCCCCCTATAGGATTACCCCAGAAACGGTAACCAATCACAAGTTCCGTAGTAACCTACCATGTGTAACCCCCTCCCACCCCCATAGGATTACCCCAGAAACGGTAACCAATCACAAGTTCCGTAGTAACCTACCGTGTGTACCCCCCTCCCACCCACATAGGATTACCCCTGAAACTGTAACCAAGCAGAAATTGCGTAGTAACCTGCCATTTGTGTGTGTTGTATTTGATTGGTAGATTTGAAATTCTGTAAACCAATCACAAGTAAGCTACTGTTTGTGTGTGCAGTGATCTCACATCTAATAGGTACATTTATCCCTCAGTAAGTCTTCAACCTGAACCCATTCACAAATATAATTAATATTAATTATTATCTTCAAGCAGATGTTCAGATCAGTATTTAACACAACATTTTTTAGGCTTTTCATACCTTTTTTAGTTGTCTGTGTTTTTCTTAGTTTGTCATGAAAAAAAAAACTACACAACTAAAAAGATGTACTAAAGGCTGTAAAAACATTTGTAAAACACTGAACCAAAACTTACATGTACATCTGCTTGGAGATTGCACCCTGAGTTCTTTTACTTGTCTGCACTTTTTTTCTTAGTTTTTCTCACAATGTATTTCATGTCACGTTATGCCACTATTATCAAGCAATGCTTATACAGTACTGAAGTTTAAAAAGTTTTTTTAATGACTTTTGTCTCTGAAGAAGAAATGGAAAAAAAATCCATCATCACTGTAATGGTCTTTGCTTACTTGCTTACTTTCAGTTTTATTGCTTTTAATATCATGGAACAGGCCCTAAATACAACGTTTGATATAGATATCAACCCACCTCCAAACATAAAAGGTCCCCTGTGCCCACAACAAAAATGCTCAGAACAATTTTAGCATTATTGTGACAAAAGATTAAGAAATGAGCCACAAAAAACAGCTGGTACTAAAAAGTCTGCAATGGGATGTGGATAGTGATTGAATCAGAATTCATCTCACATCATCATTATTATCATCATCATCATCATGACCAATATTCACTTTCACCGTAAATGCATTTACTTTTGCAATGGTTTTATTTTTGGGGGTTTTGCAGTGAACTCTTGCGCAAAATTATGGTACGAATATGTGCTTTGAATTTTTGTTGTAATACAGATTTGTTTCAACCATGTTTCAACTACAAACACCGCAAAAGCACAGCGAAAATAAGTACATTTACAGTACTTGATTTCTCTTTTTCCTTTGGTGACATGTAGACACACATGTAGCAGTGCATATGTTTCTATCCAGACATGGTGTAGAGTATAAACGTTTACTTAATGTTGTTTTCTCTTTTTTCCTACCAGGAATTGACACCAACCCCATTCCAAGTCCGTTTGCCGTACCAGAGTCCAAAATCGCCAAACTTCCTCTCTCACCAGGACACAGTGGGGCCAACACCCCTCTACAGAACTGGTAAAACAGCATCTAGGACAAAATCTTGGAAGAAAACATCGAAAATGATCCGTAGACCTTCAATTTTAGTACAATTACGTAGTACTACAACATTGTTCTGGAAGTGCGTTGTGTGTTTTGAGGGACAACATTGATGTTGAACTTTTTTTTATATATATAGTTTGAGTGTTCTCTAAAACATTGTATTCATAGAGCAACTATCTTGCAGCAAACTCTGGAATGATCATTGATATTATGCGTTATTTGATTTGGTTTTGTTGAAACTTTTGAACTATCGTCCATACAGGCTTTTAAAACAAAAGATTCTCAATCTCAAGTACATATTCAACTTGATGTTTTACACGTATCCATAAGAAAAATATTTTTCTACCGTATGGAGTGAATTTGTAACTAATCAATATATTTGCATGCCAAGTTATCCAGACAGAAAGTGATCACTCACTTAGCCACTTGACGTCGTAACCAGATTATATCGTTGTATCAGGGATTGGTCTATGTATATTACACCATTGTGCTGCTATATCTATTCAATGGTTCTTTCTCTTGCAAAATCTCCCAATATCCTTAACATGTTACACAGAATTTTTAAACATAAGCAAGATGAATTGTGTCCAACATGGTCAAAAGTTAATCTCCAAGCAGATCTTTTGGTGGCTGCAATACAGTATCAAATTGGCAAGATAGTATCAAATTGGCCAGGCTGTATCCAATACGCCATCCAAGGGGAGGGGTTACCATTCTCCGTGGTCAAAGGGTATATGTAACTCGGGTGGCCAATTTGATCGTCCCCTGCCCCCTGAATGAATCTGCTTGGAGATTAGTCAAAAGTGCCTTATTACAAACACTGCACATCAATTACCAATAATGTTTTTTTACTCTTATTAAGGCCACACCAATTTTTAACCAAGAATGGTTCTCGGATTCCTTTTTTTTTCTGATTTGCAAAAAAAAAAAAACATTCAGGTTCTGAATCAACTCCAAAATGCCCATATTTTAGCCCCAACGGTTGAAAAAAGTCCATGTCTTCCTAGTTGTTACAGTTTTTCCATCTATCAATGCAGCAGTGGTTTGATGAACTCAGAGTTCAAATTTCTTTGAATTATAAACCAGCCTGGTATGTTGACTTCATGGCTCCTATCGTAGCATTTGGGGTTGTCATAGGATGCCTAGGCCTGTTTTTTTAACCTGTCGCTTCATATTTTTTTCTAGAAAAATCCAAGAAACAATAGATTAAATTGGTGTGGCCTAACACATGACTTTTACAAATTTCTGTTTATCATAGGGTTTTGAACATGTAACGTTGGAATGATTTGAAAGTTACCATTTATATCATTTATATCTTGTGTTATCAATGCGAGATATACATTGTACTAAACCATTTAAACTGGAGACAGTGTAAAACATTGATTTTATCATTTATTTCTTATCTTATAGTAAAATCTTTGACTTCGTTCCTTTTCGCTCATTTCAATGCTCTTTATTCTTCTCCATTCTACCTCATCTTAAGAAAGTTATTTTCTTTACAATAGAAGAATATTTAACCAAGAAAAGTTTTTAAAATTGTTTTTCATATAGATGTGGACCACGTATTAGTGACCGTGTTGTGTTTTGCTTTTTTTATTATCAAGTGTTTGTGTTGAATAAAGTCTCTGAATTGTACCCATTGGTGCACATGTGTGTACTCTTTTTTGTGTGAATTGGCTGAATTATATCATGGATTATATCATGAAATATATCATATGGCCACAGCAAGTAAGTTTTATGGATGACATCCACCACAGACTCCAAATTTAATGCGATAGGGCGAAAAAAAGGTGGGTAAAAAAACAACATTCCTACATTTTTAAATTAGGAGATAATAAACCTTGTTGAACAAGACTTGAGGCGACAAAACATGACATCGCAACCAACAGGTCTTCTATTCCTGAATTCAACAGTATTACTTGTCCTTGTAGATTAACTAGAACATTAATTGTAGAAAATAGCTTGTGGTACCATCATGGGCAGCTACTATGCACTCAACACTGAATATTTACATGGATGGATTACACCTTAGACTGTCAACACTTGCCATGAAACTAGAGCAATTGTGTGACTGAAGTTTGCTGTATCCCTGATGGTCTCTGAGTTTTAGGGACTGTCTACCATAACACAGGTTTTGGTTCAACCCATCAACCACCTACTCTAGATTGCATGAAACTGCAATGTAACAACACACAAACGCACAAATCTGATGCATACATCTGCTTGAAACAACATCTCGAGCACGCTATAGATTCCACTACACTCATTGAAAACGCCTATGGGCAATATTATAACCCCTTTGGCATATACAGAGCAAGCGTCTGTTTTATACTCCCAAACATCTGCTTGGAGATTATGTGGAACCAGGGTTTAACATGGCGGGGAACAAATACACCATGCGTAGGTCAGCAAAAGAGCCGTTCTTGAGCAGAGGAACGCACTTCAAGGCTATTAATCTACAAGATAGCGGTAACAAGGAGACGTCAGACATTAATTCCGTCAATCAAAGTGAGAAAAGGGCATTTTGGGTAAGGCATGAAGCCAGTACGTTATCGTTAGGTTGCTGTTTGGAAATAGGTCCAAAACATTTTCAAAAAATGGTTAGATTTACAAAACCACTGTTGTATAATGTGTAAAATGAATCATTCTTTGTAAGTACACAAACTGTACAAATTTTTAGGCGTGTAAACACTTTCACAAAGTCATAATATGAAATATTCCGTAAAAACTTGACCCCCCATACGAGCCTTTTGAATCTGGCAACTCCCAAATCGCCCAAATCCCAAAGTGTAACCCCTTTCCGTTTTCGCCAGATACAGGCTTCTTTGGGCACTTCCGGTTTTTAGAGCCCGAAATTAGGCTCTCATGGGGTTTACGATTTTTTCTTCGTAATCGATGTTAATATTTTTACAAAACGCTAAGTATTTTCAGTGAGTTTTCAGCGGTTCTATCATACGTTTTCCATTGTCTACAAATACCACTAAAAAGGAAAGCCGCACGTTAAAGTTTTACCTGTATTTTTTGGCCGGTTCACGGTGTCGCCGTTTGCTGTTTTCAAACGTGAAATTTTTCCGAGACCGTGTGGCGAATCGCCGGCAACCGGAAGTGATACAGATATTAAACAATTCATATCGCGTATTACAACGAATACTGAGCCGTTATTGCCTAATTTGCCTAATCTCATTATATATATACCTTTCATTGCTGCATTTGAGGGGGTTGCGAAGTAAATAGGGGATAAGCTGGGTGTCTTCGGCGGGCTAGATCGTCGGCAGTTGTTGTGATTGCGAGCCGGAACACCGGCCTGCCAGGTGCGGGGCTCAGGGTTCATTTTGTGAGCAGAGTTTGGAAGATCGTGACTTTCCTCTGACAGTCTTCCGTCACGAACTGCCCTCCTTCCCAGACTTTCTTGCGGGCAGTACTTGTTTGCTCAGGCGGGCCGAACAGCTCTCATCCCCGATACACCATGACAGTCCCCCCCCCCCTCCATACAGAATACGGCCGCGTCCTCCCGCGCTCTAGAAACTCTGCGCAGGAGGCAATGATGACCACAAAATAATAATCATACACTTTATACATATGACACATAAACTGACTTGGCTATACGAAGCGGTGCTGTTGTTATTACTCTTGTTTTGCGTCTATTATTACGCTAGACGTGGCCTCTAGGCGTTTCACTTCGTACTTTGGTCATGCAAGCTTACTCATCGATAGATTATAAAAACAAAAGAAACGTTCAAGTGGATACATTTCGCCCTGTTTACTTTGTTTTACGTGACTTTTTATCGGTTCAGGCCTACGAAGTTACTTGCCTAATGCCTAATATCCAGTCTATCGTGGTCTCTTGTTCCGGCGGCTGGAGCTCTCTATAGCGCGACAACCTGTTGGAGTACTCGGCACCTGTTGTCGGTTTTCCGCCATATGGCGCGTAAAACTCCTTCCAAGTGCAAAGTCAGCCGGGCGGCGGATAGCTCCTAGTTTCATCTCCCTAGTTTAGATCCTCGAATAGGGCCCGACAAGTGCACAATAGGATTGGCTAGCAGGCTTCATAGTTCAAGTTACGGCTTACAACTACAAGTTTATGAAGGTGAAGTGCGTGACACGGTCTTAATTTAGCGCCGACCAGTGACGGTTAAAGGTACTGCAGTCACTGGCCTCCGTCTCCCCGTATGCTGAAATGATCGAAAACGGCGCGCCCCGTAAAATCGCCCCGGCGTCCGGTAAGGGGCCCAGGCGAGAGGGCAACGCTCCCAGCGCCGTAAATGGTCATTTCTGTCGGAGGTCAACAAACTTTCTTCTTTTTTCTTCTCGAAATCAGGCTAAAATCAATGCGCCCGCTGATGTCACCCATACAACTTACTTGCTGTGACCTTATAAATTACTATTGCAGGCGCTCGAGCCAAATTTTCCTGCAATAATTTCAATGGCTGCTAGAAGACGCTTTTGATCCATGGCGCAGCAATCATAAAGTTGCATTGAAATATGTATCCTTGACGCTGATTGGTTGCCATTATGTGACGTACGCCATTAGACGAGTTTGAATCTTTGATGCTGATTGGTTCACGTCTTTCCTGCTCGTTGTTGATTGGTTAAGAACCATATGACTTGTAGCTTTCTGCCCAAATATGGACAACCAATTCGTAACAACGAAGCCGCTCTGCTTTCCATGTAAACAGGGTTAAAATACTGAAATTATGAAGGATTTTCCGACGAACTTGAATGTTTGAGACGATTGTGTTCCTCCAGATAAACAACAGAGGTGTTAGAGCTGCCGTTACTGAGCAAAAGGACCGATTGATGTGACAAGAAGAGGTGAAAAATGCCTGTCCACCCGGCTGATATTATTACGAACGGGGGAGGGGGGTTGACATTGCTTAGGGATGGCTTTCAGCACCAAGGACATGGATGTCTTCAGTTTCAACAAGGTAGGGAAACTTGGCCACTACAGATTATGCGGGTTATCTATGGCAAGAACACTGCACATCCTGACATCGCCAGGTCACTTACCAACTTGGGTACCGCCAGGAGGTGCCTTGGTGATCACAAAAAGGCGGTCAGCTATCATGAACAGTCCCTACAGATGATGCGGGTTATCTATCTTGATATTGTGCAACAATTGTATAAGATGTAATGTATGGAAACTTATATAGTGTACGGTGTGACTGCAGTATATGATCATACACTTTATAATGAAATTTCTAACACTCAGGCAGTTTCTTATGAACAAAGATTTAATATAGATCATTCATTTCTTTGTTTGTGTGTGTGTGTGTGTTTTAGGGAGACTGCCCTGGTGACATCTGCTTCTCCCTGAGATACGTTCCAACGACAGGGAAGCTCACCATTGTCATCTTGGAGGCCAAGAACCTGAAGAAATGTGACGTGGGTGGACTCTCAGGTAAGCACAGCATTATACATTACCAACAATACTTTTCTGTTGATAGCTAAAATTGTGTTCCGATGCATTGTCATTGGCTGTTTCTACTATTCTTCAGGTTTGAATGACCATCTCCTCAGGACTTGAAGTTAGTAGTTTTTAAAATGTTACATACTTTTCTGCTACATTTTATATCTTCAGTGAAATTATACAACATGTACATCACCTCTGTGGGAAAAGCAAAGAGTATCAAAATTTACCTTGCATTGTGGACAGCATTGTTAGTGTCCGTAACAATCATGATGGACAGGTATAAATTCCAAATCTTGAAAGAAAGTATTTCAGTAAAACAAGGACATCATTTCCTCAATTTTTATAATAAAACATTATTTCCACAATACGTATTATATTAAAACAAGTTATTATGGAACATATCTTCTAACAATGTATTACGTGCTATTTTTAGATCTGTATGTGAAGATGCAGCTTTACAGCATCAACAAGTGGCTGGAGGATGAAGACGAGGATTAAGAAGTGAACCCTGAACCCCTACTACAACGAGTCCTTCACCTTTGAGGTGCCTTTTGAACAGATCCAGGTGAGACAGATTTTGGCCACACCTCGTGATTGCAGCCATTTAGTGTACATAGAATAAAAGATTAAGTCCTTTAATGTTGGGACACTGCTTTAGGGCAAGGAGGTTCAATAAGGAATTTTACCTCCATGTTTAGGGTAACAACAACATGACACTTTTTTTCATTCAACAGAGGGTGGAGTTGAAGTTCACCGTCATGGACTGGGACCATGCCAGTAAGAACAACCCAATCGGCGAGCTCCGTCTAGGACCGAACACCATGGGGGCCGAGCTACAACACTGGAGCGACATACTGGCCAACCCACGTTGACCAATCGCACAGTGGCACACACTGACGGAGTTTGAAAAATGAAGCAGTCTTTGAGTGCTCTTAGCCTGGGTGCCATCTGATTTGCTACGGGGCTCCTTGCACTCCCTGGCCTAAAACATCAGGGCCAACTAGTGCAAGGAGCCCCGTAGCAAATTGGGTGGTACCCAGGCTAGAGTTTTCTAGATAGTGGGGGTCATGTCAAAACACCCTTTATTTTCCAAAATGAAATTAGAACAGTCACAAATCATTGACCTGTAATATGGGCAGTGTAAAAGCTAGTGATATTTTTAAACAGAGAAACATTTCTTCACATTATAGTACAGTTCCTGAGTACAACACTGTATGTATAGTGATTACACACGTAGCTGACATAGCCCCCTATAGATTAACAGATGTATAGATATAATTTCCTTATTAATTTAGCTATTTTTGTTTTTAATCCCATGAAAAAAACTATCAGATTCTTGACCTCATTAGGATAGAAAAACATCTTGTCAATTATGTGAAATTCACTTCCAGTGTTTGTGATGAAGAGGATTTCAAGTTAAACTCACTCCTTCACATCTCTTCAGGCTAGTTGTGTTATAAACAGTTGAGATAGAGAGAGGGGCTCCACTCTTGAGGTGTAGCCAAAAACCCTGACCACACTGTGTACTATACTAGATATATGTAGGTTGTAGGGTGAGTCTGTGCTATGATGTGAACTGTGGTCTGTTGAAGTGCCAAGAAAAACAGTTGTAATCAGGAACACTTTCATTGTGTCTTCAGCTTCTGCTAGTTCAGGGCTCGAAATACGTTTTTCTGCATACGTGTACTGGTGCAGGTACATGTATTACAATTGAAAATCACCTATTCCACCTTAGACACTTAACTTCTGACTGAACACTTTATAGTCACCACATTCTGCTACATGAGACCAGTTACCACCACAAACACTTACATGTAATTAATTGAGTGAAATTTTTTGGCCAAAAGACTTGTTCTAATTTCTCACTCTCCTGGTCAGTCAATTGCACTGGTATACTGATGTTTCGACGCATCAATGTCTCTGCAAGCAAAGACATTCCCGGGGAGTACACTGAGTGCATTGACTTGACCAGGAGAGTGAGAAATCAGAACAGGTGCAGGTCCATGTATTACAATTGAAAATCACCTGCACCAGACAAACCCTACTTGCATCTGTCAGAAAAAAAATTGGAGCATGATTATAACTATCATGTGATACAGCTAATTAAACTGATTTTGTTTGAGACTCACAAGGGAATATTATAATATTGTTTCGGCAAGGTTTAAAACAGAACCCCCTTTCAACATCTCTCAGTTATTGAGAAAATGATGTATTGACAACCATAACAATCATTCAATCCATCTGCTTGAGTTGACTGTGTGCCAGTGTGTGCCTAGCAATGTCAATGACTTCAAACTTGCCAATAAATGTGAGTTCCTTGTACGCTGACATTTTGAGTGTGTGTGTCTTTTTAGTAGTTATATGCTTAAACAATCATGGTTTTCAGTCTTCAAGAAGATGTAAGGATGTGGACGCAAACCGTTAAAAATATAGTGCTAGAAAGCAGGGGTAAAATACTGAGATCGGAGCCTTATATCTGCTTGGAGATTATGTATGAGGGCTCCAAGCAGATGTTGGGGTGACTGTTTTCTGAGTGACAGCCTGGCTTCTCAGACGGTCTTTTCGGTGAATTAAAAAAAATTTATAGGTACATAGTTTAGGTAATGATTAACATATAAAGATGTATGAAGTGGTAATCAGCGTCTAATTGATAAATTAACTATTAACTAGAAAGGTAACATTTTTGCAAGCAAATGCATGATGTTTACCTTCGCATATGGTCTGCTCTGTTACATGTAATTCTTACTCAAACACATTCATATACATGTATATGTCCTGGACATGTTATGGTTTTGATTTTTTGGTGACAGCTTTTCCTGTGGGTTTGGTCCCCCTTGCAGCTTGTTCTGGAACTGCAGTTTCCGGCGAAATCTTTCAAAGAGTATAAGTCCAGAAAGGAACAACGTACTTTCATAATTTTTGGTTTGTAGGTAGCTTAGACAGAGATTAATTAAATACAAATTATGCAAATGAGACTTAATTTGCATAACAAAGGCCTATATGCCCGCTAGGCTCATGTTAAGAAATTCGCGGGGAATTCCTTATTTGGATTGCACGGGTGTCCCTGAACCCACGGGAAACTGACCAATCAGAGCACGCTAATACCACGCGCTCGCACTCGAGTCTCAGTCTAACCAAGGAGCTAGCAAGAAGTGAGTCGTAAAATCTTTCTCTCTGTTTGTTCGGAGATTAACTTGGATAGAATAGTCCACTTTCCGAATAAAAGTCAAGTTTATTCCATTCCAACGTATGTACTGAGTCGTCGGGATGTTTCAGCGGTGGATTTATGCAGTTCTTTGGATGTTTGGGGAAGAAAATGCGCATTTCTTCGGAACAAAGGACACAATATTTGGAATGGAGGAGACAGTGACCAGTAAGTCAGTGAACATAATTTTATATAAAGTCAGGCCGGTATATGTACGGAACCACACCCTAAACTACACAGTTGCACATGTACAGACACAACCAAGGAGCGGTCTCATTACCCTTACGTTGTATGTTAGTTTTATTCCGTATCAATTGATGTGGTTCTTAGAATGCTACATGCTAGTCTTTAATTTGGCTGGTTTGCATCTGACTATTTCGACGCCGTTTTGTTGAATATGTGCCGTTCCGTGCCGTTTTAAACTTCGGTGGCGTCTTTGGAGAACACTGTATCTTATTTTTTCGTGTGTCTAGTAGCTCAGAGAATAGCGCTAGTTGCGGGAAGAACTGTTGAATATAGAAATGTTTTGTTCTAACGCCATGCGGTATCAAACCTGGCCCAGCGACCACCTGTTGAAACGTGCCGCACGTGGGCATACTTATGGCCAGTTGATTTTCCCGCCAAAATGAGGCGTAAACAAGATTAATTTCTAAGGTATGGTCTTGATGTTTCACGGTGGTCGCTGGGCCAGGTTTGATACCGCATGTCGTTAGAACAAAACATGTCAAGATTTAACACTTTTTCCCGCCAACAGAAAATCATGGCTATATATAGACACAATCATTTGCCAAAATCTGGCATTGCTTTGGACTGTATTAGTAACGAAATACTTAGGTGTAAAAAAAAACACAGAATAAGGCTCAACACCTTGCAAGTTTCTTTTTATTAGGACTTACACTACATAGAAATACCGGTAGCACACAATCAGAAGGTACTTCAAATACACATTTCAGTACAAATGTCCACAAAAATGTATTTAATTTTATGACTGTTGGTTTATATGCATAAATGACTAGCCTAGGACCTACTGTGCACATCTGAACATTTCTAGGAAGAGGCAAAGTAATATATGGTACTCCAAGTGTTACGCTTTAAAACAATAACCCTGCTGCTTAATTAGTTTCCCGCAAAAATCTAAGAACCACCATATGGGCATATCAAGTTTGTGTAGCCATAGGTGGACATTGTAGACGTTAGTTCTTAGCCAGGCCAATTGCTGCTGTCAACACACTGACTTTTGTTTCTCTGTCTTCAAGATGTAGATCCGGAGACCGGACTGTAGCAGGAGGAAGAACCAGACTTTTCATCGGCAGCGCTGCATGTGTGAAAGAAGATGGGGAGGTGTGAGTATGTTGTCTTTGTTAACACAAGACAACACACCACACACATTTCCCTGCATTTCTCTCTAATGTAAATGCTCAGTTCACTCTTTGACTACTGTACTTTTTCTTCATCACGTTTCACAAACTTGTCTCGATCACATTTTTTTGCTGCTTTCATTAATAGCACAGTAATCACAATTTTTTTGTTGTTTTTTTTGCCAATTTTCCCGCCAAAAAAAAATAATTGGACCCTCACCTGGAAAGATAATTAGATTAACTTTTCCCGCCTTTTTAGATAGCCTAGATTTCACTGTAACCTTTGACCCCAACACCTGGGCACCCTACATTGAACTACTCACACAGTATGTTAGTGACACTGTTCCAATGCTTTGGACCTTAGACACTTAACTTTTGACTTAACACTTTTATAGTCACCACACTCTGCTACATGAGACCAGTTACCACCCCAAACACTTACATGTAGTTAATCGAGGGAAATTTTTCGGCCAAAAGACTGTTTTGATTTCTCACGCTCCTGGTCAAGTCAATGCACTCAGTGTACTCCCGGGAATGTCTTTGCTTGCAGAGACATTGATGCGTCGAAACATCAGTATACCAGTGCAATTGACTGACCAGGAGAGTGACAAATTAGAACAAGTCTTTTGGCCGAAAAATTTCACTCGACTAACTACATGTAAGTGTTTGTGGTGGTAACTGGTCTCATGTAGCAGAGTGTGGTGACTATAAAAGTGTTAAGTCAAAAGTTAAGTGTCTAAGGTCCAAAGCATTGGAACAGTGTCACTAACATACTGTGTGAGTAGTTCAATGTAGGGTGCCCAGGTGTTGGGGTCAAATCTAGGCTATCTAAAAAGGCGGGAAAAGTTAATCTAATTATCTTTCCAGGTGAGGGTCCAATTAGTTTTTTTGGCGGGAAAATTGACTCAAAAAATTTGAAGTGTGATTACTGTGCAATCAATGAAAGGAATATTAAAGGTAAGATTGAGGGAAGTTCGTAAAATGTGATGGAGTACAGTAGTTTAAGAGTGAACTGGGCATTTAAATCGAGAGAAATGCAGGAAAGTGTGTGGTGTGTTGTCTTGTGTTAACAAAGAGACCATACTCACACCTCCCCATCTTCTTTCACACATGCAGCGCTGCCGATAAAAGTCTGGTTCTTCCTCCTGCTACAGTCCGGTCTCCGGATCCCCATCTTCTCCTACAGTCTGGTTTTCGGATCCACCTTCTTCTTCCACACAGCTATGCCGATAAAAGTCTCAGGTCCTTCCCACCATGGTCTGGTCTCCAACTTCAAATCTTGAAGACAGAAACAAAAGTCAGTGTATTGAAAGCAGTGACTCAAGGCCTTACCAAGAACTAACATCTACAATGTCATACTGTTACTGCTGAGTCACACAAATTTGAGATGTTCTTGCAAAACAAAATAAGAACAGTCCTGTCGACATGTCCTAGGCATTCTTTCCCACAAAGTCAAGATACAGTACTGGGTTGGTTTATGATTCAAACAACGAATTTTGATCACATTTAGTCGAATTAATGTGGATTTTAAGTGGCCAATTACATTTCCCGACAATGCTTACCATTGAATGAAAGTGACTAGCTACAATTAACGGTAAATGGCTCCTCATAGAAAATGCCATGCAGACCCTCAGAGTCATAAAAGTAAGAAATGCGAGTGTAATTGTGTCCACCTGAAAGCATGTGGAGTGTTGTCTTGTGTTAACAAAGAGACCATACTCACCCCTCCCCATATCTTCTTTCACACATGCAGCTCTGCCCATAAAAGTCTGGTTCTTCCTCCCGCTACAGTCCGGTCTCCGGATTCACATCTTGAAGACTGAGAAACAAAAGTCAGTGTATTGAAAGCAGCAATTGGCCTGGGTAAGAACTAATGTCTACAATGTCCAGCTATGGCCACACAAATTTGATATGGTGGTTCTTAGATTTTTGCAGGAAATTAATTAAGCAGCAGGGTTAAATTAAATGTTTTAAAGCGCAATGAAATTTCTCTTTGAAACGCGTCACATTCGGCCAGAAACATGTATAATCTATTAATATCTGCGGGGCATTCGTTTTGTCTTCAAGTGTAAACTAGGTGCACAAAACCTCATAACTACTATATTTTATTAAGTAACTGTTGTTTCCGTGTTTATATTTCTTCAGAAAGTAAGGATAAGAAGCAGTCAAACATACTTTGGAGAACTATTCAGCTTCCTCGATGTCTCCAAGGAAAACTGCATTCCATGTCTTCATTTCCCTCCGTGTCTTCAGGTCTACTGGTTTGCCGAGCCCTGGTTTGGTCAGGAGTAACTGTTTAACCGTCATCAAAGGAACACCAACACAGCTGACCCTCAGGACATGCCTACATGTAACATTATGAACAATTAGTATGATGAAAAAGATATCCATGCAGGCAACACTAAATGATCATTAAACAAAATGAAATAAACCTTACAATTGAACTATCTCTGTGCTCATCAATGATTATAAATAAATGTTGAAATGTGTTGTTTTTCATAAGTTTCTGGTATAGACTCAAGTTGTTTAACACATCTAGAAGATGTTGTAGAGCAATGTATCACCTAAACAAAACAAAAAACTGTCCTACGTAGGCATCCTAATTGATAGCCCAAAAACCACGATAGGAACCATGAAGGCAACATACCAGGCTGGTTTGTAATTAAAAAAAAGAATTTTGAAGCTTTGATCAAATCACTGTATTGAAAGATGAAAAATAATCTAACAGTGAGAAAGACAAGGACTTTCTTCAACTGTTCGTTGGGGCCAAAACATGACCATTTTGGAGTTGATTCAGAAGCTGAATAATTCTTTTTACAAATCAGAAAGTGGGCGAATCCGAGAACCAACAAATCAACTTGATGTGGCCTTACCATAGAACAATAACGACTTTATTCTGGGAACATATCAGGCAAAGCAATCCATGAAAAGTGAATGAACCGTATTGAAAGCAAATGTCAACGGTTGAAAATCATCAAAGTAAAAGCTCCAAATTGTTATATGAAGAAGACACAAATTCGCCTAGGTAAGAAATACCATAAACAGTATGGACTTGGTGCTGTTTAGTAATGTACATACCATCAACAAGGACAACAATTGCAACAACAATATGGAATCCCTATAACTTTGCTCTCAATGCACAAAAACACACCTCAACCTCTTCACGTCAAGACCATACCTGAGAAATTAATTCGAAATTTAAAAAAAAAACTGATAAAACTACGCCAACCGATGCTGTATTTTCACCGCCTTGAAGCTTTGCACAAGCCTTGTTTACGCGTCATTTTGGCGGGAAAATCAACTGGCCATAACTATGCCCACGTGCGGCACGTGGCAAATTAAACAAATAAACAATCTTAAACAAATAATGCAACAACAACACTTATAATGCCTAGACTATAACAATTGTATCTGTACATACCTAACCCTGCACAAATATCTCTTATTGATCAAAAACTATGCCCACAGCTTTAATTTTGGGCATATACACCCAGCATTTCAAGTCCTGGGAAGCCTTGTTTACGCGATGTTTCTGGCGGGAACATTTAATTTGATAGGATTAATTATGCACAACTGCAGCGCGTTCCAACAGGTGTTCACCAGCGGAACTTAAGCGGAAATTTCCAACTAAACAAAAAATGTTTCGGACAGATTTTCGATACCAAAATTAGCCCTTAGCTTTTCTAAAGGGCACTCAACAGGAAAGAAATACATTCAGTGTTCTCCAAAGACATGCTATTCAAGAAAACAGCTTCCATATAAACGGTTTTAAGTACAAAATATCTTAAAACTAAATATATAAAACTACAAAATGTAGGAGAGTGAGTTTGCAGGGAGTAATACACAAACATAACAGAATATAACGTGACTAGATGCTACAGGTTTGTTGGAAATACAACGAGATAGTTTGTCGCCTTACCTCATAAGAACGATCGAGTCTTCCCAACACCACGCCATCCTTCCCTCATTGTCAGTGGCCATTTTCGTTTCTTGTCCAAACTTCGCCCTGTCAGAAAATGCTGATTTTCTCCTTCAAACATCCAAAGAACGGCATAAATCCACAGTGGAAACTTTCCTAAGGGTAACTGCACAGTTTAAGATGGATAATTTGCGGGCAAAAAGCCGAAAATGTCTCCAAAAAGTTGAGAGACAAATCCCGCACAACAATACGCCGCACGACAGCGTGCGTCACACAGCCGCCCTGCACCTGGTCGAACGGACCGTACCATGTGTGATTACAGAGGGGATAGGGGTGAAAACAGCTTTGTTATTAATTAATCAATTATGTTCTTGTTAATTGACCATAACTATTGCATCCCCAGGAAAAGAGCGCATCCAAAATACGCACCTACCATTTCGGACTTGTTTCCAAACAGCGATCCAGCATATTATCTGCAACAGCAAGTGTTACTAGTAATCCCCAAACTTAATCCTGATCCTAATTAGTTGGCTTAATTAATAAAATGTCTCTTGTCATTTCGTTGATTCGTTTACGCATACGTTAAGTACAAAGAATACGCTGTCACAAACACAGTCCATAAAAAAGGACATTATTTGCATAATTAATCAGGAAATACCGACTAGTGTTTTATATAATATGACTTGAAGACATGTAACAAACGCAATCTTTGTCAGGTGGAACATTATGCAATTCTGCAAATGGTGGCCTTATCTGCATAAATTCATACAAAAATGCCATAATTCATTAGCGTTAAATGATGGGAATTTCATAGTTGTGGCATATGTAAGTCAGTTAAACATGTGGTGTTGGTGAAGCCATAATAAAGACAATATCTCATTTGAGCTCTGTCCTGACATTCAACTGGCGCCGCACAGTAATAATGTAATACGCTAGTAATACGCGAAAGTTACGGTGACGTTTGACATAACTATCAGCATCGCAGAAACTTCAACTATTCACATTCCACATAAACGGAACAAAATCATTCATACCTACATACCAGCATCCTCTCTTTCATGAAAAGGCAGCCGAATTGTGTAATTTAGTCCGTAACGCCATGGAAAACATGAAGCTAACATGCCTGCGGACTCACCTGGCAAAACTTTCTGACTTTTGACTTGACTGACATGGTGCTTCTGAAGCGCCGACTAGTGACGCGTGAAGGTACTTCATCTTGCAGACCTTCATGATAGGACCATTCAAACTTGTGACATATGCAATTGAGAACGAGAGGAACATCATCAGATACTAATTACATAAATGAAGACCTAATTTGCATAATTAATGAGAGAATGCTTTAATGCCATAGTGGTAATTGCCGGCAATTTCATATTTGTGGGGTTTGCAAATTAAGTGAAGGTGAACATCATTAAACGTAACGTTAACGTAACGTATTCAAATCAGGGCCTCATTTGCATTACTTATGAGGAAATGCCAGAATAGCATTTTTTTGTTAGATATAAGGCTGTCATTGAGTGGAGAATATGATCAACTGATAAAATCAATGCAAATGAGGATCTAATTTGCATAAACAAACAATGAGAAACATTTATAATTTGATGTAAACGTACGTTAACATCATTTGGCAAAGGTATGAGGTCGTGGAACTCTAGTTTTGATTATTTGCATACACTCACGTCAATTTTGGCGTATCCAGAGGATGGCATTCACAAAATCGGGTAAGTGTGGCCTTACTCCATCTATTCCTTACACCATTAAATGGAAAACGGTTTTAAGTTGAACATAAAGCTTCAGTGCTCAGCAAAAAGTACAATTGTATCAAATGCTTAAGTAAAGCACATTAGGCGTTTTCTCGCTAGAGGGGTTATGCTAGCTCAATGACAATAACGCAAGTAGACGCCATTTCATCAGTTGAGAATCTAGTCTTCTGGATTTGGCGGGCGCTCGCGGGTGAAGGTGTCTTGTCCAACAAGGGTTGACTCCCAGCGATCTGCAGCCTTTTCCACTTCGGACCGGAGGATCCAGGTAGTCTGCAGCACAGGCTTGCCTTTCACTGTAACACACTGGGCTGAAGGGCAGGGTTGACACTTTTAAACTTTACTCACATACCACCTTGCAGACTCTTTCAGTCTGAATTGTAAGACATTCACACACAAAAAAACACAAGAAAATAAAAAAAATGATAATCATTGACAATCAAGCTCAGCTGACAATTTTTGGTTTCGCGGAGTCAATAAAATATCGTATCAAACGAGGTCTTATGTCAATGTCACCGATGCAAATAGTGGCAAAGCTGTAATTATGTGAAGACTGTAGAAAAACAGCTGTTATGGATATGCCTTAGAGGCTATTAAAGCCTGTTTCCTGCGCACGTTGAAGTGCGTACTCAGCCATACACATAAATTATGTGTAATTTTACACTTGGAGCCACTTAGTCAATACGAATGTTGAATCGACTTGCTAGGTGCTATAAAACATAGACTGCACGTTAATAATATTCATGTAAAGATATTTCTGTTATACATATGTTGTACATTTTTGTTTTGTGACCTCTTCTTTACGAAACAGGAACATATTTACAATAGGGTTCTTATGTAGATGTTATATACATACAAAAATATCAAATTATAATCCATATTTTTTACTGACCTGTCCAGGTCGTGGTGCTTAGGTCACCGTCCTCGCTTGGTTTCCAGTTCACGACCCAACCAAAGGTTCCCCCGTCCTTTTTGGGTGGAAATCCAACCATTGGGGCCTTTTCTCCGACATGGCTGGGATCCTAATAACAAAGGTATGAGCCAAGCTAAGACGTTAAAAAGACATTATGTAACATTTTTGCACCAAAAAGTGAAATATTTTAATTGAAAAAAATCTTCGTGTGATTGTCATTTATTTCCACTTTTCCACATATTTGTGCAATTATCTCGTATTTCTGACATTTATGGTTGGCGCTAAAACAGCCCACACGACGCGTTCTCAGTTTGTGGCACCACTACAAACCACCTGAATGTAAACAAACATGGCTGACAGCTGTGTTTCCAACTTTTAAACACACTGGTAAGGCATCATATTTTGGCATCTCCTCTTCCTGAATGGCACTTACTTGCAATGGAGTAGCGCTGATTCAACTTACTTTGTGAAAGAAATGGCCAGAAAATTTGCTTTTTGTATTGTCCTAATGTTACATAATGCAGCTTTAAAAAGAAGACACCAGGGTGAAGATGGCTGGACTAACGCTTTCAAAACTATTTCTAACTCTTTCAACACAACTGTGGACCCATTTTCTGGAACACTCTGCCACCAGACACACGCATGGCCCCTTGAGACTCTTGAAGTAACAAAAAAAATATATATATATACCATCTCTCACTCTTATGTATGTATGTATTTTTAAAATATGTGTATTTAGATAGATTTATTAGGACTTTTAATGGTGTAAACTATCAGTGCATGTTACATATTTCATCTGACATTTACAACCTCTTCCTTCACTCAATGAAAAGCGGCCTGCAGGCCGATTTAAGCTTCTCATCAATAAAGAATGATTCTAACAAACAAACAAACAAACAAACAAACAAACAAACTTCCAGATTTATCATTAAAGTTTACAGGATCTAGGAGCAAACCGTGTCGTGTATACACTTAAGCGATGCGTACCGAACCCACAGCTGTCTTGTAACAGCCCGTCAAAACGTCTTGTCCGTTGTCATCTTGTATTTCCATGTCAACACACGAATCGTGTTGGTTCCACCAAGTCCCGGTGATGCCACAGCAATGGCGCTGGGTGTCTTTCGACGAGACGGCGGACCTCATCATCCGAGTGAAGGATGGGCGAAGGATGACGCCAGACACTGCACGATACATGGTTTTCAGGTCCCTGGGTTGTGTAAATACAGATGAGAATAACGTTAGGATTCGAATCTAAAGAAGTTCAGGTTCAGTTTAATTCAATCAACTTGCATGTACACAGAAATCGCGACATGAAATTTGTTGAAAGTTACAATGATATAAAATGCAGTAAAAAACGTAGAGCTCTCGACATTAAGAATACAGTTAAAAGCAGAGCATTATCTATTAAAAGCAAGTTTTTAAAAAGTACGAAACAATCGTGTACAACAGAATTCAGTTCTTATCATTGTACAACTTAATCGCTCTAGGGAAGAACGACAGCTCATACCAAGAATTTATGCTTGGTATTAAAAAGTCTCACACAAACACGCATTCTCCCACATACATATACATATGCGTGTGACAACGTAACATTATTTTGTAAAGTAACCGAACTTTGAACTGTTTCATATATTTGTTCACTTATCTCACATTTCTGACATTTATGGTTGGCGCTAAAACAGCCTACACCAGGCGCACCCAGATTGTAAACAAACATGGCTGACAGCTCTGAACACACCGGTGAGGCGTCATATTTTGGCACCTCCACTTCTTGAATGGCACTTATTTGCAATGGAGTAGGGTTGATTCAACTTACTTTGTAAAGAAATGAGCAGAAAATAATTGACTTTTCGTATCGTCCTAATGTTACATAATGCAGCTTTAAGATCACTCTCCTTTCCATGTGTTTGTTAGGGCATTTTTGTTATTTATATGTCTCCGCCCCCCTCTTATACCGATTGCTGCAAATGTCTAGGGTAGATGTAGTTAATGGTTGTCAATTAGAATAAATAATATGATAATAATAAAATGAATTTTCCATTATTATTTTGGAACTTGTCATAGTTACATTCCCCCACAGCGTCCTAATAAACCGTCCTATTGAATATGCGTGTGCGAGTCTTTTGTGTAATACATTATACTGCCGCATGAGGGCTTTTAGCGCCTGGGTTCGTCACACAGACGGTACTGGGAAAGAGAGCATGCTCGGCGAGGCAATTATCCGGGGAACGAGTTAATTATTGACGGGCGGCCAACTTCCTGAAACTTTCTGTATAATATAGTAAACTTGCATCTTGTTTTAGGTCCTGAAATGATACATGTACCAGTGCATGAAGATCGCCGTACTCGCACCAACTACCAAGGAGGTTGTATATGTAGTGGACCAAGAAGGTTATCATCCTTTAGAACAACACAAAAGAAAACAAAAACGACAGCTATGTATTCCAGAAAGTTTATTTTCCAAAGCTTGTGGTGCCATCATTCTCAGCCGACAATCTAAACCTATGGCTTCTCCGCGGCGCTGGGGACGACCGTGTTATAGTTAGGATTAATAGTAGGTGGATCGAAAAGAACGCCGATTGTACTCACCGTTGGTCCGTTGCTATTCTGGACGGCAGGTGTTTGTAGTACAGCGTGGTCTGTCCTGTGGTTCCTCGCTGGTATGTATAGGGCGAGAAAGGCAGAGTGAGTGTGAGTGTATGTATAGAAAATGATTGACACATCCGGACTTAATGTCAATGCTAAGCTGTGATTGGATGCATGACGACACGTCTGCGTCACATCCTGTCACGTCACCCCCCATGAGAAGAGAAGATTGGTTACCGGGAAAACAAAGACCCTTTGCCTGCAAAGCAATAACACCTACATGTACACTATACCCGGCCTATTCAAATATTTGAATGTATAAGTTCAAACAAAGGCAGTGACCTGAACGCCGCGGAGGGTGAATTTCTTGGACAAAGGCCATTTCCTGTTGTGACTCATTTTCTTGGCCGAAGATCTAACGTCATACTTGGCGTTAAGACAAAAGTTCAAGATTGCCTTAGGGTCCTGATTTTGTATAGCTGTTACAGTGTCAGAATTTTATATTATGCCCCCCCCCATGAACATGAAATTTCTTTAATATGAGACGCAATGAACTCACGGTAATATAGCAACAAAATTTTCAAACATGACTTTTGGAAAAGTCATGTGGGTACTTTCATTTTCTGTGTGGACTTTCATTTCCTGTCGGCATTTTCATTTTCGATGGTGACTTCCTTTTTCTGTGGGCAGGGGGTTTACGGAAAAGGCCTGACTAGACACTGAACAAGCTAACCAGCTTAACTACTGTATTTAGTAGCAGCAGTGCCTCATTAGTATATCGTAACCCATGTCAGTCGTATTTTGTCACCGTCACTAAGATAGTCAGTAGACCGGAAACATTATTACCTATTTGTTGCCCCCCTCCCCTTTCGCCACCCTATATTTTGTTTGCAGAGGAATACCTGTCCTATCTAAGAAGTATCAAAGAGTATTATATGGTCAGCACTGTTCACTCCTTGCTCAAAGCTTGGACGTTTCATTGCTTTTAACGTCAGATCGTTTTAGCTACAGTATGACCCTCGTGTCGACTACAGTCTTTGTTAGAGTATCATGTTTTTTGTTGCATAAATTAAGTTTTTGTCAGTCGTACTCACCTGTTGAGTCTTGTCAGGTCTGCAGATAACGGCCCCAGCTGTCTGCTATGAGTGAACAAAGACAGTCTTGGTTGTGTGTAAGTTCACGTTTCACGTTCCGATTGGAGACAGAACTGGCGCTGTGAAGCTCGCAGCTAACACTGGTAAAAGAGGAAGTTTCCGGGTGTGGTTCCACCTTTTATACCGTGTTGGGGGGCGTCTGGGAAAGGGGGGGGGGGGGCGGAAGGGTACACTAAACGAGCACGTCGGCAGAACGTACTGCGCCTGCGCAAAACCTGGATTTTCGCTGGATTTTTGGTCAACGCTGCATCAGAATTCTGCCTGTTGCAGACGATATCTTTTTCTACACAACATTTGAAAACTACAGACGGGATGTCACCCTTATATACGTGAATTCGACCTTATATGAGATGTTCTTCCGAAGTGCTATGCACAATACATTACGGGTTTCGCGCAGGCGCAGTACGTTCTGCCGATGTGCTCACTAAACGTGAGCCCTATTCAAACGGTTGGCTGGTGTTCTCCTAACTTACAGCCGAATGCCAGCCAACCATGGTCGAACCTCCCGACCAACCCCCGAATGCTTATTAATAAATATTTTGAAACATTTGGCTGGCGCAGCCGAACAGTAGCCGCATTCGCTGAACACCAGCCGACTTTGCGCCGACCTACTCCAAAGTACGTATGGTTGGGGGGGGGGGGGGGCGGTCATTCGGCTAGTGTTCGGGAAGTCATATTCGGCTATGTGTGACAGGGGTTAAAAGTTAACGTCATTTGTTGAAGGTTTGACATCCTGGAACTCTGGTTGTGCATCAAGTGATAAACTGTTCTGTGTGTTCAATTATTTTTTACAACCTTCATCATCATTTAGATTATAAGAAATAGACATCTTCCTCTTCTCATCTTTTTATTTGCGTGAGCCCACATCAAGTTTGGGTATCCAGAGCATGTCATAAAATTTACACCATCGAGTGAAATTGCGTGGAAAACAGTTTTGAGTTGGATAAAAAGCTTGAGTGCTCAGCGAAAAGTACAAGTGTATAAAAATGCCAAAGTAAAGCACATTAGGCGTTTTCTAGCTAGATAGGAATTATGCTAGCTGAATGACAATATAACGCAAGTGGACGCCATCTCAGTTGAGAATCTAGTCCTCTGGCTCGCGGGTGAAGGTGTCTTGTCCAATAAGGGTCGACTCCCAGCGATCTTCGGCATTTCCCGCTTGGGATCGGAGAATCCAGATAGTCTGCATCACAGGCTTGCCTTCTTCCACCTCAACACACTGGGCTGAACGGGCAGGGTTTGGTAAAATCAAAGGAATATCCGTAAATAGTTTCATCAGGTTGGAAGATACAGAGGGTATAGGATTTTCTTCTTACACAACCAGTAAAGTTCTCACCTGCTTACGTTTCGATGTCTAGCTGAATGTGATGAACCGGGACGAGGGGGGATACAAACTCAGCCACGTTTGGGATTGCATTCTCGCCGCAAAAGCGACACCTACATTGGCGATAAATAGCGGCGAGATGCAGAACTCCAGTCAGAAGCTCTGAGGAAGGTGTCTGATAGACATCGAGACGTATACAAAAAGCAGGTGAGAAATTTACTGGTTGTGTAAGAAGAAAATCCTATACCCCAAAGGAATATCGAATTAAACGAGGTCTTGTGCTAATGTCAACAATTCAGTTTTTGCTATCGCAAACCTGTAATGATGCGAAAACTGTAGAAACATTCTTTTGTAGAAAATAGCCCTCACATTAAGATTTGTTAATATAATAATAATAAAGAGATATAGCCGTTATACATAATGTCTTTGAGCATAATGTTATACAATCATATCTTTGTAATTTGTGGCCTACTTTGCCCAACTTGGGTAAATGTGTATGATAATGGTCTTATGTAAATATTACATACATCAAAATATTAATATACACATTTACTACTGACCTGTCCATGTTGTGGTGCTCAGCGTTTTCTTTGGTAGCCAGGGCTCGTATGCTTCCCAGTTGACGACCCAACCGAAGGTTCCACCCTCCTTTTTGGGTGGAAATCCAACTAAGGGCTCAGGTTTTCCCTCTTGATCTTGGTCACCCTGGACAACAACAAAAGTGAAAATCAACCTAATTAAGACGTTGATAGAAGGCACCAGGTGAAGCTGATTGGATAAAATCTTTCAAAAGCTCCAAGTGTATCTTAAAAGTTAACAAGCACATCTTGATTGCAATCTTAGAGGTGCAATATTGGTGGATTATCGATGTCCCTCTTGATGGTCACCCTGGACAACAACAAAAGTGAAAATCAAACTAAGATGTTGATAAAAGACATCTGTGGATTAAGTCTTTCAAACCTTCCTGATGTATCTTAAAAATTTTAAATTCAAAAAGCAAATCTTGATGACAATCTTAGATGTCTTTTCTATGGCGTTTAGTTGAATCACGAATATACATACATACATACATAATGTTCGGATAAAGAGGCTAGCAGCCTATAAAAATCCGCTTCTTAAGCTAACAATACATGTAGTGTTCAGAGTTAATGTGAGAGTTTGTAGTTAGGTAGGAGCAACGTTGTATTGCATCCCCTTCCAGTGATTGTCTATCTTTGACTTAAAAGCATTAACAGTTTCGGCCGCTACAACATCTGGAGGTAGACTGTTCCAGGAGTTGACGGTCCTGATACTAAAGAAGTTAGATCTGGTTGACTTCTTGGCCTGAGGTTTGACAATCTTGTATGGGTGACCTCTCGTGCGCCCATCAACGTTGAAGTTGAACAAGCTATTCGGGTCGACGCGGTCAAAACCCTTGACGAATTTAAAGACCTGAACAATATTATGTAAACCATAAATCAATGCTTACCTCAGGTAGAGATGTGATGTATTCGCCCCTCAAAGTCTCGTCCTCTTTCCGTAGGCACACTTTTGAATTATGCTTGTTAACCCAAACCCCCTCGATGCCACAGTGATGGCGTCTGCTGTCTTTCGACGAGACTGCGGACGTCATCATCCAATTGAAGGATGGACGAAGGATGACACCAGACACTGCACGATGTATGGTTGACATTCTTTTTTCAGGCCCCTGTGACGTGTACATACAGATGAGAAAAACTTTATGAACGAGTTAAACTGTAATTTCCAACACAAGGAATTGAACTTGAGCAATCCACCACTTCCGTGACGTCACGTTATGCAGATGACACATGCACGTGACTCCGTGAGCAGTGAATCGTAAGTTGCAGCAGATCTGTGGCGCCCCCCGTCTCTGTTGAGGGATGGTTGTAGGGACGATCCACTGCTCACGGAGTCACGTGTGTCATCTGCATAACGTGACGTCACGGAAGTGGTGGATTTCTCATTCCTTGACAAAGACTGGAGTTGTACAGTCGAAAATTTGGGTAAGTCCAATTCCTTGTGTTGGAAATTACAGTTTAACTCGTTCATAATGGCTTCTACCAACACAGATGAACTTTCAAGATAAGATTAAAGATGAGAATAACGTTAGGATTCAAATCTAAAGAATTTATGATTTGCATTTCTAAAAAATCTCACCTGCCCCAAACACACACATACATAGATTCGTGGGACAGCATAACATTGTGAAGTAACCGAATTTTAAATTGTTTCCAATTCCTTCATGCCGAATTCCTCCTCGGTTTTGCTCTAACGCCTTCAGAAATGTAACGCGCTTCCTTCTGTGAGTAAAGAAGGCTCCACTCCTAGGGCGTCACCAAAAATGTCGCAGGTTCGGAGGCGATTAAAGGGCTTAAAGGATGTAACGTTACAATGGTTGTAGAGGTCAGAGTGCCTGAAGGATCTGGTAGAACAGGACTTTCTAGTCTGTCTCTAACATTAGCGCCGTACGTGATCTGACTGACAAACATCTAAAGCCAGCAAAAATGAGCATTTGAAATCATTGTCCAGCATCAATATATCCACTAAATGACCTTAATGTGCCTCTAATCGACCAGTGTTGCGGCAGCCTCAAAATATCTTTCCCAATTTTTTACCTGCCATCATTTCACCATGCATATCGTTAACTCAAAGGCACTCTAATGCTTGTAAACACACACAACCCATGTTTGTAAAAACTACGCCATGTACTAGAGTACATGTTTTCTGTGCATTATAACAAAAATGTGCTTTTTCAGTATAAGGAACGGTAGCAACTTGGTGAACTACAAAGGACAACAGAAGTGCCTATTCACAGTACACTTTGCAGTCGCCCGAAGAGCCCCACGGAACATGTAAATTCCTCCTATTTGATAGTTCTGTATCTGTATATCTGTATCTGTATATCTGTATCTGTATAGCCGGTATAACCGCCCTTTGGCGTAACACACCAGCTTCGCAGGCACGCGGCGCGGCGGCAGCTGGCTACATTACACCGAACGACATGTTACACATAACCTTTGAACGTCTAACTCTAAACAATGTTTAAAACTATCTAATGACGATACCCCTACTGTACGTGGTGGCAGCGAGTTCCACTCTACGATAGTTCTAGGAAAAAATGAGTTTTTGAACACGTCAATCCTTGGTTGATAACTCTAGTACTTGAAGGCATGACTATTTCTTGTTCTTTTCCGGGCTGGTTTTCTTAGTCTACATATTGTGCCTACTGTGAGATATGTGAAATAACTACCAAAATCTGTTGTGTTGCGGTCCTAAATAGACAATTAATGACCTACCTGTTTACGTAGACGGCAGTCCAGGTCTCATGTCACGTACACAACTAAAAACACCAGCGGCGATATTTGGGCTTGGCAGGTAAAAGGTCACATGGAGTCAAATGCTACACCTTCGTCCAGAATACAATTATGCACATGATTCGCTGACTGTAATTTTTTGTGTGTGAACTTTTATCTATGTGAGACTTTCTTTACTAGACTTTCTTTACTTAACACAATTGTTATGAAGAGTTTTCTAGTTTGAACATTTTTGCATTGTACAAAAAAACATGCAAATAGTCCACAACAAACACGTGAAAGTTACGTTGACATTTGATATAACTATTAGCATCTCAGAACCTTCAGCAGTCCACAGGTGAACAAAATGATTCATTCCTACATACCTGAGCATCCTCGCTTTCACAGAAAAGCAGCAGAATTTAGGAATTCTGTCGGAAACATCATGGAAACACGAGGCTAATATGTCTGCTGACTCACCTGGCGAAACTTTGTGGCTTTTGACCAAAATCTCCTGAAGCGCCGACTAGTGAGTGGTGAAGGTACTTCAGCTTTCTGCAGGTTTATTGCATATTACTAGTACTTTGTATCGTTTTTAGGCTAAAAAAAAAAGATGGAGAGCTTTGGAAAAGTACTTTCTGATTCAAAATATATCCATTCATAAGTTTAATATCATGAATGTCGGACGACTCGGACCATTACCAACTCGGCCCAGTCAACTCGGCCCATCTGCCTGGTCAACTCGGTCCACCCCCCTGGTCAACTCGGCCCATTTCCCTGGTCAACTAGCGGCCCAATACCGGAGACAGAAATTTAGGCACCAACACCAACAAGTTACCATGGCTGTCGCTCTCACTACTAGTCTCAGGTGTAAACTGGATGACTAGACTGTTTCCATAGCCGAACAATTCAACAGTTCGAAGTTGTCTGACAAAAACGCGGGCTTTATCTAGAAATACAGCCAGACTCGAGACCTAGTTAGCGACCGCACTATTGTAGTTGTGTATATTTGATGGTTGGGCCGAGTTGACCAGGGCGGTGGGCCGAGTTGACCAGGGGGGTGGGCCGAGTTGACCAGATTTGCGATGGGCCGAGTTGGTAATGGTCCGAGTCGTCCTGCTTCCAATATGATACACTAAATAAGCAACTAAAAATGATGATTCAAAGTAGACGAAACGAGGCACTAATTTTAAAACACCAACACTGTGACCACACACAAATCCTCTTTTTTCTTTTATTGCTGATATAACCGTCAAAATGTACATATTTTGTATTAGACTCTTACCCGAAAATAAATAATCGGAAGATATATTGCCTGCAATTGATATTGTCACTCATATTGTCATATGTAAATCGTACCATAAAATGATGAAAGTTAATATATACACATTATTCTATACACGTTATTTTTCACCCGAAACACAGCACACACCCTTCATATTTTCCCCAAAATTTTTGTTCAATCACTCAAAGTCATTTATTATATATAAAACACCACATAAAATATCTATCTTCTAAAAAATGACACGTCATAGTACATCAAACGTTTTAGGGTACATACACAACCAATGAAGGCTCAGATGACGTTTCTAAAGCTATTACGAATGTAAATGTAAGTATTACTAATTGAACAAATGACTGGTTGCAAAACCAAATTGTGTCATTTATAATTACAACAAACGTTAACTGTACCACCACCTGCTTGCATAATAATTCAATGTGGTTGGTAAATCAATGAATAATAGAGTTTTATATCACATAAATAATCAACATACAACTGCATTGTGTACATATTTCGTTAGTCCGTTTGCTATATCGTCATCAGTGTAGTAATGACTGGAACTACTTTTTATGAATAGGCTTTATCAACCTTTTCTTTCAGTTTTTTTATTCAGAATGACGTCAATAAATACCAATAAAAGAACAAAGTGACGACGAACTCAGGTTGTAGGTAATTTATCGCCGCCACTTGTACATTTCGGAAAGTATCCAACAAGACACCCAAACCTATATAATAAATGAATAGAAACATAAGATACCAAGTCTGAACGCCCATCCTAGAGGAAAAGAAAGCAAAAAGACACATATACCTAAAACGCTTTGTTGCTCTGATGAAGTCTTGTGTGGACAACATGATTTTACCGTTGGTATCATATATAAGGGACAAAATAAACTACCAGGTAAACTTGATAGTTGTTTTGCGGTATCAGAGAGGATGTTGCAAGGATGCCATAAAGCTGGCCGAAGAGAACTGAGTACCTTTCTTTTCTTTTGTGAGTATGAGCTGGGTTATATGTCTACTTTCAAGGCATACATCTTAACATAGCGACAGGCGACATTTCTCAAACTTGAACAGTCCTCCAAGCTTTCTAGCTGAACGGTCATCCGGTGATCAGCACTGGGTCGCCGCCTGGTGTTCTAACGGCCCCGCGGGAAGGGAGACAGGTGACCGCGTTTGAAGCAGACCAGGAGATGTGCTCTCATCCTGCTCTCGTTGTACCTGACCCGGGTCACATCCTTCCCCATTGCGATGTCTACCGCCCACGCTATGACAAACAGTCCGCAGGTGTATTTGCCGCCCTGCATTTGCACACGTGGTACCTTGACATTCAGTGCATTGTTGGCCATGTTGGAGACTGGCGCGTAGCACTGGCGCAACTGGCGCTCCAACGATGCATTTATCTCACTGGGGATACTGTTATAAACACTGATATGTCCACCTATGGAGGACGAAAGCACCCAGTGGGAGAAGCCGGTGTGGTGAATCTGTAGACCTTCTCCGGAGACTCGTGTGTACCCGTACGAAGACGCTCCTACTGTCGTGTCTTGTAGTCCTCCCAGTCCTGGGTACTGACGGCGGAGTAACATCTGTGCGGCATGGATGTGTTTGTCTGTCAGCATCTCATCATCACTAAGGAGTACAGCCTTGTCTTCAGCGGTGAGCTTTAGATCGGAGATCCACATGTTTCCTGAAGGCTGTTGTTTACCATGTTGTGTGGCAGTTGTCACATTTTGTTGTTCGCGTGGAGCTGCTGCAACCTGGATACATCGGGGAACCTTCTGCACGGTTGGTTTTGTTGTACCGCGATGTTCCCTTGAAATGCCAACCTCTGGTTGTCGAGCTGTGTATCTCCCGACCTCCATGCCCGTGGTGCTGTCTTGATTTTCTTCGGCAATCGTTGCTAACTTAGGTTCTTCACGGATGATCTTGAAAGAAGTGTTACTAACGCCATTTTTGGAGACGCTGGGTACTTCAGGGTTCTTTTGAATTGTTTTCTGTCCACGTGAAGGCAATATGGAGTCACAGATGTCCAGACCCTCATCCAGTTTCTCCCGAATAATGCATAAGTTGGCCTTCAGCTTTTCCATTTTTATCACACCTTCGAAGCAAACCAAAAATTATTTTTAATTTTTCTGACAATAACAATTGAAAATAAACACAGCCAAAATTAAACACATGCATATACATTGATACAGCTGTTTGTCGTGATGTTTGTCGTGAGTTCTTTTTTTAAGGTAGCCACACTGTCGCAGCTACCAAAAATGTCAGAGCCGGGAAGGAGTGTAGCAATGTACTTTTTGGCGACGTCTCAGGGAGGAGCCTAATGGTACAGTATTGTGTGCAATTCGCAAGAATTCTAGGAATCGTACAGGTATTTTGTCCACAGAAATGGAATGTTCACAGGCATGTCTCTGACCCACATCTATGCCCACATTCCTGGAAACCTTTGGGACCCTGTTTTGGGAAGACCTCTCAGCCCTGGATGCCCTACTTTCTGTGACCCCGGGGCTCGTTCACTATACACTCAGGGGAGGAGTGCACTGTATCTGTATAGGTACCAAGTCTTCCTCAAAATCATGAAATGTTGGCAGGGCCGCAGTGCCATGCAAACAATAACCCTAACAGCAACCACCGTCGCCATGGTAATATATGTTTTCATTGCCAGTCTTGTTATCAACTTACCTGGTTTATCCTCCTTTTCCGGCGTGCTGTGAACCCCCAACATGGCCCGGCAGCTCCTCCACACGTGGTCGGCAAGCTCTTGGTCATGCTTGACGTCAACGTCAGCGGAAATGGCGTCACAGATGATGGTCATCAGGAAGTTCATCAGGAGGATGAAGATGCAGATCATGAAGGAGGAGAAGAAGATCGGCCCCGTGAGAGGATTGGAATCCAACATGTCTTGGGCGAAGAACCTAGAATCAAAACATACATGGATCCATTGTAAGACAACGTCTTTGTTTAGACTACGTGCTAAAGCGATGGAGGTACCTTGAGTTTCATTCTTAAATAATCATTACACACTTCTTAATTACACACTTCTTAATAAAACTAACCTGCCAAGCATCATCTCGAAGAGTGCAAACGTTGTGTGGTACAGGTCTGCGTAAGGTTCCATGTGGCTTCCGAATATGAGATGTGCTGAAACCAGATACAGGCAAATAAGACGTCAACATCAAACATCGTACAAAGTGTAGTAACAACAAAGTTTTGTAATATTTTAACAAGACAAAAATCCACACCTGCAGACCAACACTGTGTATGATGCTGATCATTTAAGGTTCGTCCAAATTAAATACTTATAATACCTGAGCTGATGAAGGCAATGAAGGCAATGGTAGCAACAACCAAGAACGACATGAGCTCCTCCTTCATGATGCCGGGAAGGGCCAAGAGTTTGCCGATTGTTTGACTGAAGCGGACGACGCGGAGTAGGGATATGGTGTTGATGAAGACAACAAGACCCAGGACGTGTTTAAAACAAGCATCCCACCATGCAGCAGTTTGCAGGTCAACAAAGCGTTCGAATCCCAGCTCACCTAGTAGATAAAGAGATCAAAGTGGTACTTAAATTTTAGTCAACAAGTACAAAGTTGAATTCAAATAACCGAACGTAATGTACTATATGTTTCATGTGAATGTGTAACATACCGAAAATTCCATTTTACTAAGTTTTTGTTTAGTGCAGAACAAAGAGTCCTTTGTTAACACATTCCAACAAATGGTTAATTTACCGAACTACTAAAAACATGTTGGACGTACCGTTACTTTTGGCAAGCACTGCAAGTGTTTCAGATGCCACCACGTATCGCTTGATGAAGACGGAGATTGTTGTGGCTGTACCGATGAGGCTAACGCATCCGAGGGCATTCCATTTCGACGTGAAATATTTCCACCCCATCTTTATCATTGCTTTCAGTTCGTTACAAAATATGACGAAGAACAGCAGTGTGAATAGAATGTGCATAAACAAGTCGACATAGTCAGCATCATTTTCGTACTGAAACAACCTGAATGAAGTGATTGTTGCTGTTGGTATGAAGTGCCCTACTCCGGAACGATTCAAGATCATGTTCACAACACTAAACAGCTTTAGGCTGGGGTTATAGAAGTTTATGGCGATTGTCACGGATTTTGTGTACTGGTCAAGAAACTGGTTGTCTTTCAAGACACCAAAGAATGACACAGCGGAGTCATGACCCAAGGGAACGCTAAATGAGTTGTGCTTTGTGCAGTCAAATGTGTCGTTCGGATGAGTTAACACGTCAGGGACCTGGAATTGCCAACAGTATCCAGACACGTTACCCAGATGAAAGTTCCAGCCGGGCTGATCGACAGACGTCTGCGCCATGGAACCTACAGTGATGGGCATAAGATATTGTGACTATCACTGCATGAAAAGTTGGATGGGCATTATTTTACCAATGGTAGTAAATGCCTGTAAAGTCGTGTAATATTTGCTGTGTAAACAGTACCGCACTTTAAAATGGCAGTAAATAAAAGTCAAGTCCGTTATTTCAGGACTTAACAATGGTACTAAATGAAATTACCAGACATGACTTTTATTAAAAAGTAAACATTACCTGGCTTTACTTGCATTTACTGCCATTGGTAAATCAAAACTTTTCATGCAGTACATTATGCAGTAACGTTATATATACCCAATTTTGTTAGTGGACATAAAAAAAGTTATAATGAAAACAAAGACGCGTTGATGTTAAACAATATTTCAATGATGGCGGAAGAAGAAGTCAATTTCTCAAGACGCACCTGGACGCTGCCTTACTTGTGTCAGACGGGGAGGACCGAGGCGGAAGGATCCCGTGTTGTGTGCAAACTGTCGGTCTAAGTACTTCATGTCCCTTCCGTTGTACCAGGTCGCTGGGTAAAGAGTCGGCAGCAGGACGTCCTCAGTCCACGCGTAAAACTGGTCCGGGGTTTTAATCTGTTGGCAAAATTCACAATTGTTATTAGTACATTAGGCCACACCAATTTAATTTGTTGCTTCTCGGATTCACCTCTTCATTTTTTTCTGATTTAAAAAAAAGATTCTGGTTCTGAATCAACTAAAAATGCTCATATGTTGACCCCAACAGGTGAAGAAAGTCCCTTTCTTCCAAGTTGTTACAGTTTTCCCATCTATTAATGCAGTGGTCTGATTAAAAATAAAAAAATGTATTGCTTACATTTTAACCCAGCATTTAATGTTGACTTCATGGCTCCTATCACAGCATTTGGGGCTATAATAGGATGCCCAGGCCTACTTTAATTTTAATTTTTTTTTCGCCCTGTCGCTTCATATTTTTGCTGAAAAAATCCGAGAAGCAACAAATTAAATTGGTGTGACCTTATTATCAGGTGAAAGAAAGTAAAAGTGATCTCAAAGCTACTTAGAGCACCGAAGAGATACCCTTTCACTGGTTGTGACCCAGAAGACAGACGCTATGTACACTATTTACATGTTCATTGTACCAGGTCAAATCCCCCAGATCTTTTTAACAAGCATAATGAGGAATGGACTACGCCTTAACGTCCCGCCCTGAGAACTGCGACCCTTTCCTGTAGCGTGCATGTCAGGAGAGCGACAACAGACAGGTTTCGAACTCCCAACCTCTTGGTCCAGTTGCTAACCGCATGACAACTGGCAGGCCCTACTCGTTAACTCTTGGACATATGGACATGATAATGGAAAATGAACAGGACATTTCCGCCGAGAGACCTCTGACCTCGATATGCCAGAATGTTCAGCACATATGAACATGGGCATCGAAAGGAAGAAGAAGAAGAAGCTACTAAGGTTCAACATGTGGCTGAATGATTGCATTTGCGTAGAAGAACCCATTGAATTTCTCTAGCCGTAGTACATAATGTACATCCATTGCTCACCGCATCATATTCTTGCAGAATGTTGTTTGTCAAGGACTGTGTCTCGTAAAAGGCATGCTGGTCTTTGTCCGCCTGGGCGATGTAGAAGAGGAGGACCACGAAGATGAACAGAAGAAGAAACTCCTTCAGAACTGAGGCTGACCTCTCTCTCAGTTCCTTCTTCTTCCTAGCTGATTTCCCATCAGGCTTTGCAGGTGGGTAGACCTTCTTTGGTGCTATGAAGGCAAAGGAATAATTTATAAAAAAAACTGAAATTATCAAAACAATTAAGCGTATTCAAGTTGATGAAAGTTTTGAAATGTTCTTAATCAAAATCAACCTTTCAGACATAATTTAAATTGTATTGAATACACTTAATAGGTGCAATGGGTCACATCAGAGCAATATCATAACATAAAATGTTTTAATATTATAACATAAAAGGTTTGATATTGTGTTCAGCATTTTTGGCTGTAAGAAAACAAGAAAGATTAAAGAAAACACGACATCTTGAGGGAAATCAGTCAACGGAATTCTAAAATTGAAGTTTTGAACTTCTAACCTGTTGAGTTCCACAGATTGAGTTCCATGTCTTCCTTCCTAATAGCAGGAGGCTTGGCGAGGAACGGGAGACTAAAGATGGCAGACAAACCCACAGCAAGCACAAAGATCTACAAGGAATGGAGTTCAAAAATATTTTGTAGCATTGAATGCTGTAATTCCTGATTTTTTCACTGTACTGTTATGTTCACTGTTTTCACTGTCACTTCAGTACCGTGAACTTTTATCATTACCGTTATCAAATCATTTGTGTTTTGCCCCTTCCCTGCACTTGCCACCACCGTGAACACGTCCATTTTCTTCAGACCGTGAACACAAAGTGAATTACAGTATGGTCTTGTTCCTTTTATATAATGTTATGCAATATTGTATTTTCATTGTATTTTTAAGCCTGAATTTGTTCATATTCACTTTACAGCCTTCGATAAACCTACTCTAACTCACTAATCTGTATCTGTATCTGTATAGCCGGTATAACCGCCCTTCGGCGTAACACACCAGCTTCAATAATGCAGCCACCTACATTTATGCAATATTACTAAGAAGCGAAAACGAAGCCGAAAGTACTATTAAATGTTTATATATACACATGTATATGTCTATGATTGTTAACATGTGACCTCCTGTGCCTATCCCAGTGGGACAAAATGTACAATTCATCCATTCAATTCATTATCATGTGAAAAACATGTTACCTGGACAGTGTCCACCACACAGCTGGACCCCATGAAGGACAGAACGAACGCCTTCATCCAGGAGTCACTCTTCTCCTTCCCCCAGTCCATACTGTACAGGAGGACGAAGAACGCAGAACTGGTGGACACCAGGAACACGGTCATCCACGCCACGTACTTGGCCAGGCGGAAGAAAGTTTTCTTCCAATATCCTGGGATTCAACATAAAGAAGACAAATTAGAAGACAAAGAAAATGGATACTATCAACTATGTAGCTAGCACTAGTGCTCGAATTTGGTATAGTTATCAGCATTAGAATTAGCCTACTGTTACAACAACAGTTCTTGTCACATATGTATTACCTAGAATATTCCTACTACATGTTTCCCATGTAAACATACTGGCAGTTAGCCATCTTGCAAGTAAGTTGAAGTTGCAAGTAAATTTTCTATAAACTTTCTAACAAACTCTAATAAAACCTATAAAACCTACCACATACATGACGTGCAAGGGATCCGTCTAATATGACAACTTTATAGTTTTGCTATCACTGCTCCATTTAAAAAAAAAGACATTTCCTATATAGGCTCGCCTACCTCGGCCACAACATACAAATGCAAATATTTGACAGACATGTAGCCACTCTCTCATTGGTCGAACCGCTAATTGTCATGTCATCATTGGTTGCACTGATAATTGTGATGGACAGCCAGGAAAGGCTCATTCCATACCTTGCTTGGACGGGCGGATCGTCATCTCCGGAGTGTTGACGGACAGGGGCGCCTCCATGCGGAACAACTGCAGAAGTACCAAGTTGACTGGGAGTATGGTCAGGACAGTCATAAGACTGATGTACAGCTCCTGTTAAAACATAATTAACACATAATGAGGTTTGGAAAACCAATTAATTAAAACAGCAGAATTAATTATAATGCCAAATATAGCTATTTAATAAGGATTGTTTTAGTATTAAGTTACAACTATCATTATTCTTTATAAAATGATGAAATATACGCTTTTAAAACTAAGGAATATTTACCTCTATGGTGAAACGAATGAACCCCAGGTTCAACACTCTGGTGTCAGCAGTTGTGTTTTCTGTCTTGTACCACATGGCGCTGGATAGCATCATGGTGTTCAGTAGAGTAAAGCAGCAGGACAGACGCTGGGCCTTGGTGAAGACTGCACCTACTCCGGACAAAGACATACATAACATAGGTTAGGCACGCTTAATTTTTGTGAACTACATCAGAATTAGTGTTCAGGTTTAGTTTGAACGATCACACACATCCGTACTATCATTATTATTCAAATTAGCTTTACATTTTACTTGACTATTTCTATAAATCATAAATAATTGTACGTAGACATATCCATTAACATTCGCACTCGTGTCTACGTCTGGAGACGACAGAAAAGGAGGATAGGGCTAGGGATGTAAAGCCGGCGGCCCCGTGTATTACGGAGCTTATGGCGTCAGACCTTTGCAGGTACACACTTATCGCGAGAGTAGGGGTGACCCGGGATGCTGGCTAAATGTACATGAAAGTAGTTACTGGTACAATGGGAAGCCGCATTGCACCAGTAACTACTTGAAAAAGTATCATGTTTCACATCAATTGAGGATGACATAAAGAAGATAAGCTTACCCGGTGCTGCTACAAGGGCAGACGCCCAGAGCTGTTTATCGTAGAACACATCCCTGGTTGCTTCATTGAAGACAGCGGTAAAGGATGTCAGCTCCTTTTCGGTGCTTGCGTGAACCACCTTCTGCACTTCACCGTCCCCCTTGTCTATTGATAACCAGTCATTGCAGGTGAAGTACGACCTGAAAAGTAAGCATAACATTTGATTAGGTACAATTTGTATATAAATTGCGCCATGCTACATTTTCTTCCAGTGACAGGAATGCAGATGAAGTAGCTGATAAAACAAACATGCCAGTTGGTCTTCATTTATGAAGCAAATATCCAGTCAAGCTCACTCGCGTTGCTGTCCACATTGGAAAGAAAGTTATTAGTCTTCAATGCAAGCAATGATCTTGCAAGACACATTGCATTCCACAAACCCAACATGCCAAGGTAGGATCTAGGATGAAAGACGGACTTGAGCATTGGTCCTTAAGTGTAGCCAAAGAAACCAAACTGGCAGAACAATTTGAATAAAGAGGTCGGTTTGTATATGTCATTTGCGTCTTACACCACGTCCGTTTCTATATCTCTGACGACAAAACTTCCGAGGAACCAGGATGACGTGTCGCCTTCCCCAGAGTTATCATGCCAGATGTGCAACGACATCACTTCTCCAAGTGACTCTCGCACAGGCATGACAAAATGCAAAGTGCTGCCACGCACCAAAGCCTGTAAGTTACCAACGATAAACGACATAATTTCGTATTCTAGTATTGCATTTGCATTATTACAATGTTTACTTTGTTGTTGACCTTCAATACCCAAAATATAAATTAAAACAAATCTATATGAATTTTATACATTTTTAAAACATATTTCTATATATTTCTATACAATGCAGTAGCCAAGTAATAATCTCAATAACAAACATCGTTGAGTCGAATTGGTAAAATAATCCTATCATTAGTCATCATTAATAGTGCATGGATGGCAAGACATGTTTTTGCTTTGCAAGAATGTCCACATTTGTAAAAAAAGAAACGTATTCAACCTAAAAATCTAGCACAAATGTATCTATCAAATGAAATCAAAGAATATCCTTATTTCTGTAAATTTTGGATCCAAATAAAGTCAGGGTCAAAGTTAGAAGAAAATTCTGAATACTGAGAACGTAGCTAATGACACCGACCTGCCCTTCCGGGTTCAGCATCTTGACTGGAGATGTGCCCTCTGACCCGAAGACTTGGAAGCCGATCCGTGAGGTGGTCCCTGCCCCGAACATGGACCCGGTGGTGACTGTAAGTTGATAGACATGACGGGCAGGCATCCTGTCAGGAGGGACTAGACTTACGTTCCACAACGGGTCCTTGTGGTTTCTCGTTCCTCCACTCCCTTCAGTAATGGGACTTATCCGGGAGCCGACACGACGAAGAATAGTCGTCTAATAAGGATGTATAAAAAAACTCTTAGCATTAAGCTTACTCATCCACATCAATTTGGTTTTACAACTTCAAAAATTGGCATTGATCCAAATAGTCTTCCACATAATACAACTAAATTAATCAACGCTAAAAGACTCGAAGGTCATCTTGTCAAAGACACATCACCCTGTCCAAGACACATTGCAGATTGGACAATCTGCAATGTACAGGATTATACAATCTGCAATGTACATTAAGATACACATTACAATGCACATTACAATACACATTACAATGTACAATCTTGTCCAAGACACATTGCAGATTGGACAATCTGCAATGTACATGATTGCAGATTATACAAATTGAATCTGCAATGTACATTAAAATGCACATTACAATGTACATTACAATGTACAATCTGCAATCTACATCATATCGGTACATTACAGATTGTACAATCTCCAATGCACATATTGCAGACTGTACAAATGTACAATCTGCAATGTACCGAGGCCATCAGATACATGATGTGTCTTGGACAAGATGACTTTACGATGTAACCACGAAAAAAACATAAATAACCTAAGAAGATTGCTGAAGTTCAAGAATGAATCAACTTTCAGCTTACCCACACATGGTGAAAGTCCACGCACAAGAAAACCATGAGAAGGATGTACAGGATGTACTCGGACACCACGATGGAGAACACCAGTGGGTTGTCCCTCAGGTGTTGGAAGTTCTGGAGCGCGTTGTTGAAGTTGATGGAGTTGGGGAGTGGAAGAGTCATGGTCCCTACAGAGACCTTCCAGTCGTCCATGTGACACCTGCAGCTGATGGCCCCTTTCTCCAGATCAATGTCAGCCTGTCATAGGTTCAAAGGTACACAATAAAAAGAAAGACTCAATTACTACTTGATGTGCTAACCTTTTTGACTGATTCCAAACGCTTTTTGTAACATTAATAGTCATAACCGTCCCACCAGTCTTAATTGGAATGGAAACCTTTGGCCATTTGTATATTATAATTATCTAATTATTAATGTACACTTTGCTTGTTCTGTGTTTTATGTATTGTCTTTTGCGTTGGTGATGGCATGGAAATAAGTTTAAAACTTGAGTGTGCCGTCACTCATGTATAATGTCTTGTCACTAAATGTTGCAAAGAAAAAAAGAAATGGGTTTTACGTATCTAGACGACATACAAACGGTTACTATGGTTAAAACAGACGTTTTTGTTCACACGTCATGATGGTGTTTGTATTTTCTGGTTTACGGGCGATGGCAAAAAATGAAGAACATTGTCTCATCGGTGGTTTACTGCTTTTGCTTCTTTTTCAAAATCCCTTTTCGATTTTTTCTCGATAAATATATAAATGGTATATTCGCAAATTCGTACAAAACTAAAACAACATTGCAGCCTAATAACACAATGTAAAAAAGGCTGAATTACGCAGTTTCAGGGAATACACACTTGTACAAAATATCATCAATATTTACAAACATAACCAAACTGAATAACAAGAATATGTACAAACAGTAGTTGGGTGATTACACAATAGAGTATAGGTTACAACACTGTTCAGGAGTTTTGACAGGTACAGAATGGTACTGTTCCTGTACCTGTCAGATCTTATAAAAGGTACGTTAAGCTATCAATTATTAATAATCATTCTATTTAAATGGATTGACTTACGTTGCAGCCTTCTAGCCTCCATTGTTTCTTACTTTCCTTCCAAGACGAGCAGCCCACAGCTGACATCGAAAGGGTGTAGTCTTCCTTGCTCAGGATCTGAGGCTGCTGTTGATCACCATAGGCGGAGCTCGCCGGACCTGGAGATTATATAGTCAAGTTAAATGTATTGCACAACAATTGTATCAGGTACTGTGTAAAGCAAAGTGTGGTATAATTATACTATCAACTAATCAAAGTGCTGTATGAGACTACCGGCTAATTACCTTAAACTAGTGCAATCTACACGTAGATTCTAAGCTGTACCATATTGTTAGAAGGCCCTGTATAAAGTATAAGGCAGGGCCTTCTATAGGACTAAAGGCTAGTTACAATAAAACCTAGAACATGTACTGTATGTAACACTGCATGAAACGTTGGATGTACCATTGGTAGTAAATGTCAGTAAAGTCGGGTAATGTTTACTTTGTTAACAATATTGGACTTTACAATGGTAGTAAACAAAAGTCAAGTCCGGTAATTTTGGATTTAACACTGGTAGTAAATGAAATTACCAGACTTGACTTTTACTTATTACCAATGTAAAGTATGGTACTGTAAACTTACAAAGTAACATTACCCGGCTTTACTGGCATTTACTACCAATGGTAAATCCAACTTTTCGTGCAGTGTATAAAAAGCTGTTACCGTAGCGACAAGTTGGACAAAGAGTTAGAATATGCAAGGTGAATAACCAATATGTTTCATTCAGGTTTAAGAGGAAACGAACCTAATTTCTGTACTCCAACATACAAATCCCTGCCATGGCCAGTCGTGTTGGGAATGAAGGATGCTGAGAAATTTGTCCCCCAAAGCCAGGCCTCGTATCCGTCTTCCTTGATAACTCTTTTCTCTGCATACTTGTCTGCAGTCGGAGGAGATCCGTACGAGATGTAGACGTGAAATGTCGCTTCTACATCCCGCCAGTTCATACGGATAACCGGGATGACGTTATCAGATGGAACGTTGAAAGCGTGGTACGCCATAGTTGTTCCGTTGGTGTTGTCTTCCATCGTACTTGGTCTTTCTGTCGTTTCGTCTAACGGCTGGCCTGCTGTTTGTCTTCTCTCTCTCTTATGCCATTTGTGCCCTACAAATGGCATAACCAGCTTTACTTCTTGGCTTTTGTTCAGGGTTCCAGAGTTCTTTGAATCGATGGTCAGAAATGTCACTGGTGACGAGATGTTTTGTCCTCCAGTCGACTTACTCCATGAATATGGGTTCTTCTTGAACACTGACATCTGTAACACACATTGCAGAAATTTATTGGTTAGTGTTTTAAACGATATCAGGTCTACGATCCTAGGATAAAAAGGCACATGTTGAACAATTAGCGCTATATAATGTGTATCACATGATGTTCAATGTCATGATTTTTAAACTCTATTTGAAAAACTGTTTTAATGATATAGAATGTTGTGTGTGCAGTGTCGGTAAAAGCTTGGCAAACTTCATGTGACATTATGTGACATGCCAGTCGATGTTCAAATAAAACTGAACTGACTTCATTTTCATCGATTGTACAAATGCTAGCAAAATGGCAGAAGGCATTGCAACTTTCTTTCTTACCTTGACATCCCGCATACCATGTGCCTTAGTCCCAGTTGTGGGTGGAATATTTGCCACAATATCCCCAGAGCCGAGGTGGAGGTCTTCGTCAGAGGGAAATCTTGCTACATCCACAGCGACGCTTTCTGTTTTGAAGCTTGATTGGTATTCAGCAGTGTCGGGCTGCAAGGCCAGCAGTGTGTTGGCTACCTGGTCCAAAGATGCCACAATAGACTGCGACACCTTTCGTTGCTTAATAAGATAAAAAGACACAAAACGTTAAAAGTGATTTCCTTGAATTACTTTACATATTACAATATTAGATTTAATATTGTGACAATGTTATAAAAATCATGTTTCTTACGCATGGACTGTCCAACTATTTTAAAGGACTAAAGCCCTGGTAACTGGACAATATACAAAAAGAACAGTTACGCTCATTCAAATGCGTTAACAGAGGTAGCTTTTACCTGGGTTATACAAATTATGCAGAAAGTTATTTTAAATACGAAGTGTTATATAATTACTAACCTAAAAAGCATAATATCCATGATAAAAAAAAGAAGGTTACCAAGCTATCTTACCATGTCTTCTTTTTCCTTCTCCTTCTCCTTCAACACCTTCAGTTGCTGCTTCGGTGAGAGATCAGTGGAACTTGTGTCGATAAGATCACTTTCTAAAGCATTGTCAGAATCAATTGCAGTGTGTATTTCCTGTTTAGGTAACACATCAATGGCTGCTGAAGCAGTATGCACCAAGGCTAAAAAAAAGAGAAAGAAAACCATGTCATCCATTAGCAACAACTTCATTGTTAGTTAATTCATGTACACGGCAAATATTTCAAGTGAATGAGTTTTCATTTTGGAACTGTTTATAGCTAATGGTTAAACATAGTGTGTAAAGTGTGTAGTGTTGACTTTAGCTGAATATAGTACAGTTAAATTGAGCCGAGTGGGGGAAAGTAAAGTTAAGTAAAACTTTAAGAAAGTACAAACTTTAAGGTAAAGAACACCGTAGTTTTCTATAGATAGCTCTTGCAGGCAAATCGTCAAATTACGGTAGATCTGATAAAGTGAGACTTGTAAAAGAGATCCACTCGAAGATTAACAACTCTGTGAAGCTAACACATATTCGCATAGGATCCTCACCATCGGCTATGGTCTCCATTTTCTCTACCGACATACCCTGGGATCCTCTAGCAGCAGAAGCAAGCTTCTCTATGATCCCTGCAGTGGTTTGCTGTCAAAAAGATACAAAATAAAATAAATGAACAATGAGCCACCCTAGAATGTAGATTGATGCATGATGCTATGTTCTAGTTTGTTAACAGCTCATGTATTACTAAGACATTTTAGAATGAAGAAGACGCTACATTTAGTTTGTGAACAGCTCATGTATTGCTGAGACATTGTAGAATGTAGAAGACACTATATTTTAGTTTGTGAAGATGTCCTGTATTACAAAGACATTCTAAAATGAACGGAAGACACTATATTTTAGTTTGTGAACAGGTCCTGTATTATAAAGACATTCTAAAATGAAGAAGACACATATTTTAGTCTGTGAACATGTCCTGTATTACAAAGACATTCTAAAATGAAGAAGACGCTATAGTCTGTGAACAGGTCCAGGCCTGTATTACTTAGACATTCTAGAATGAAGAAGATACTATATTTTAGTCTGTGAACAGGTCCTGTATTACTAAGACATTCTAGAATGAAGAAGATGCTATATTTTAGTCTGTGAACAGGCCCTGTATTACTAAGACATTCTATAATGAAGAAGATACTATATTTTAGTCTGTGAACAGGCCCTGTATTAAAAGACATTCTAGAATGAAGAAGACACTATATTTTAGTCTGTGAACAGGCCCTGTATTACTAAGACATTCTAGAATGAAGAAGATGCTATAGTTTAGTCTGTGAACAGGCCCTGTATTACTAAGACATTCTAGAATGAAGAAGATGCTATATTTTAGTCTGTGAACAGGCCCTGTATTACTAAGACATTCTAGAATGAAGAAGATGCTATATTTTAGTCTGTGAACAGGACCAGTGTATTACTAAGACATTCTAGAATGAAGAAGATGCTATATTTTAGTCTGTGAACAGGCCCTGTATTACTAAGACATTCTAGAATCAAGAAGATGCTATATTTTAGTCTGTGAACAGGTCTCGTATTACTAAGACATTCTAGAATGAAGAAGATACTACATTTAGTTTGTAATTTAGAGCTCATGTATTGCTGAGACTTTGTAGAATGTAGGAGACACTATATTTTAGTCTGCGAACAACTCAGGTATTGCTGAGACTTTCTAGAACGAAGAAGACGCTATCTATATTCTAGTTTGTGAACAGCATTTTTAGGATGAAGAAGACGCGATATTTTAGTTTGTGAGCAGATAATGTATTACTAAGACATATATAGAATGACCAAGACGCTATATTTTAGCTTGTTAACAGTGTATTACGAACACGAAGTAGAGTTGCAGCTATTAGTAAGTAAACATCTTAGCTTACCAACACTGACGGTGGTATTTCTGATTCGGTTGCATCATCAGACGTGATAATTTCGTTGATGCTGGACGTCGCTGCAAGAATGTCATCTGGTCCAATTTCCTCCTTCAAACTTTGGTCTAGTCCTTGTACAAGCTGCTCGAGCTGTTAAGAGTTTCAGGGAATGTAGTAAGTCATGTGTCATGGAATATGTCTGCTGGCAAGTACAAATGTGAGAGACGTTTATAGTATGTATGGAAAATAAGCTTTAATGTTGTTTAAAGTTAAACCTTTTGCTTCAACACCAAGAATTGCTCTAACCTAGAACTTTCGACCAGTCACTCTGGTCATTCAATAGACTGACCCAGTGAGACTTGTCACGTGGCTTCTCTGAAGTGTGACGTCAACACTGGGTCAAAGGTTGACGTGACACTTCAGAGAAGCCAGGTGACAAGTCTTAAAATGGGTCAGTCTATTGAAGTAATTCAGAGTGACTGGTTGAAAGCTCCACCAACGCAGATGAACTTTCATGAGCTTTTCTGTTGTATGCAAATGTTAAAAAGTCTAGAAATATCTAAAATCTACTTAATATTGATGTTTGGAAGGCGTTGTACCTTTTCACCTGGACTTTCCGTAGTCCGTTGTGTTGTGTATTCTTTTATGTCTGAAACTCAGATTCAGATATCATCTTATCCAATTCAAAGAAATACATAAAATAGGTAGCATGTATATTAATTTAAAGAACTTGCACACCACCTGGTATATGAACATCTAGTAACACATAAGCTTTATGTTAAACAACACTAAGACCATGCAAAAAGTGAATTTTCTGTTCATTTCTTTACAGAGTATTCCATTGCAACTAAGTGCCATTCTGGAGGTGTACTGGAGCCAGAATATGACGCCTAATATGAGTGTGTTTAAAAGCTTGAAACAGCTGTCAGCCACGTTTGTTTACATTTTGGTAGTTTGTGCATGGTGGCACCACAAATTTAAACTGATTACGCCTCGTGTGGGCTGTTATAGCGCCAACCATAAATGTCAGAAAGTGAGATAACTGCACAAATGTGAAGGTAAATCACAATCACACGAATATTTGTAATTTAATAAACATATTTCAATGTTTGGTGCAAAAATGTTACTTGAAACTTACCTGACAAAGATGTCTGTGAGATACGGGGATGCTCCGTGGATTTTCCAGGCGACGTTACTGTGAACGAGAGTAACATACCGTTACAAGCACTGATTCGCGCAGGCGCAGAGGGCCCATTTTGAGTACCGCATTGGTGAGCGCATCCAAACCACCTGTAAACAGTGTTTTTTTAGCATAAGTGATGATCAATATTGGAATTTCCCAGCTAGGAGGGTTTTTTATTTTTATTTTGTTTTGAAAAAAAAAGGCTTTTATGCTTGCTTGAGCTGCCGGGTTGAACTCGAGAAGTTGGCCTGTTTGCCTGTGGTCTACGGGTCATAGGTCACGATGAGTTTGTTTTGGCTGATAAATGACCCATAAATGGACAATGTAGGGGTTGGACTACCTTGTCAATCCCATTGTCAATGTGTGTTTTTCAACGCACGTAACCTCAACAAATTTCATATGTGGGTATATGCATTATACATCACATGGCTTAATTATATAGTAAGTAGATAGCATAGTTACTGTAGTTTGTTGTAGTCCATATGCCTGTTGTTGCGTCGTCAGCGCTATCAGCTTGTATTGGTTTTGGAGTGGTTGCTACAAAAAAGTAAAATTGAACATAGCTAAAGGCATTCCCATTGTTTGTATCCTTCACTCAGTTTGTACAAAATGCCCCTTGTTAATAATCTCCAAGTTTAAAATCTTTCCGTGAAAAAAGTAGCCTAAGGTTTTACGTACGTTTACCCCTTGGAAGTTGTGTTCTACGTTTGTCCTTGAAAAAATCAACAAAGTGTTCTTGTGGAATAAGTGAATAACGTGTTTGTTGACAAAGTGTTTAAAAGCATATAGAAACAAGGCCAATTATGACATAGTTTCCCCCGTCCAACATACTTGTGGACATATCTATTTAAATTTCTGATATTTTTTAACGTAGAACTGCCACGTTTTTATTTTATACATTTGTCCAAATACATATGACAGTCAACATTACAGCGGAAGTACAAGGTAGAAGTAGAAATTTAATTTGTACGTACGTTCAAGGTTCACATTCTGTGTTGTTGTCGACTCTATCCATAACGGATAAGAAGTTGTTGAAGTTGTTCTCAATCTATCAGCTGTAGAGGCTTCTGTCGCTGAGTCAGTGCTGACCTCGATTGTTGATAAAGAACCTACGTTTATGAATAGAGGACATCCAAGTGTTTTTACAAGAGTAGTACAGTGATGTATCAAATTAATGTAAAGTAAATTTTAATGTGGATTTACATTAGATTTAACATAAACAAGTTCCTGGGACATAAAATTAAAAGTCAGACAGCTGACTGGATTCGAAATAGGTTCTATCTTATTGAAGTATCACATTAAGATTATTCTATTTAGATGCTTAAATGTTAGGCTGTTCCTAGCTGTATCTGTAACAGAACATACACTATACCTGTGCTATTTGAATAAGTGATGTCCACGCTACGACCATGCTCGCTGAAGGCCCCCATTTTGATGACGTATGTGGTTTCTGGTACAAGACCTGTGACGTTATAGGACGTTGTGTGCCCCTGGAGTCTAACATGGAAAACGTTGTCATGAGACACCAAATAAGTAAAAATACGTCATTGAACATATATGTTAATTTGTAATGTTTAACAGTTTCACAGGGTGAACTAATTTGACTAATGCTGATGCACAATTGTAATATATCATGAGCTTTTTCTAACGGATAAGAGGTTAGATTTTAATAGTTTGTTAGCAGTTACGTGCGGTAAAGAATTGCGTCACTTCGGCCAGCCTTTCCCTCCTGACATCTGCTTGGCTTTCATTCATATGGTAATGTCTCCGACACCCAACCATTCAACATCATACTCAGTGCAAAGCAGCCCCCCCCCCCCGGCAAAAAAAACTAGAGCGAAATCTAGTTTAAATATTTAAGATATTCTTCAAGCTCATTACATGCTGTATGCTCTAATTATATAGTATCTATATAAAATGTTATTTTTATGCCTACGTAATTTTGTACCTCAGCGATATTCTCTTGCTGCCATATTCGTCTGAAATGTCCAAGTCGTAGGCTAGAATGCTGGCCACAGGTGCTGTCCATTCCAGGAACAGCCATGTCGTGGAGGACTTGGTGACTTTCAGACTTGAGGGCGGATCTGTGTCTAAGATATTAAGAGTTTGGTAAAATTACTAAAAAGACTTTTTTTCAGTCGACGTTTCGGTGACCGTCTGTCACCTTCCTCAGGGCAATTCTGACTGGTTCACATTGCACTGCAGCATAGGTGTCGCAGCCTATAGATGCTTTCCCAAACGCAAAGTATTTACATATAAACACTGTTACAGGGAACGGTATCTACAATGCATTCCCAAACGTGCACAAGAGTGCAATATATACATATATATATATATATATATATATATATATATATATATACATAATTGTTGTCAAGTAAAAACGCAGAGGGACAATTAACATCTACTTCTTAGTAATCAAAATGTTCTGCAAGCACATTGTGATTTTATGACCCTTGGATTTAAACTTCTGCTCTACTGACATTAGCCTCACACTGCATACACGAAAAGTTGGATTTACCAATGGTAGTAAATGCCAGAAAAGTCGGGTAACGTTGTCCTTGTAAACAGTACCGGGCTTCACAATGGTAGTAGATAAAAGTCAAGTCTGATAATTTCGGATGTAACAATGGTGGTAAATGAAATAAACGGAATTGACTTTTATTTACTACCATTGTAAAGCCCGGTACTGTTTACATAATAAACATTACCTGACTTTACCGGAATTTACTGCCATTGGTAAATTCAAATTTTCGTGCAGTGTCAATCACTTACCTGTAAAAACACTTGTACTGACGGCGATGCTCCTCCCATACCTGCTAACAGCCACCAAGTAGATGTCATACTGAGTACTAGGAACCAGGCCAGTTAGTTTACAGCTGTCAACATCTCCTGGCTCTATGATCATGGAAGTACTTCTTCCATTTTCTGTGTAGGTTATGTTGTATGCGGTGAGGATAGCTTCAGGTGGTAACCATGAGATTGTGACAGTGTTGGTTGTCTTCTGTTCAACATACAATGCCGTTGGACTGTCCGTTTCTGAGGATAAAGGGCACAGTGTAAGAATGTACTATTTATTCATTATGTTATATTCATTTAAGAAGCAAAGACCTCGGAAAGGATCTTGCAGATGCTAGGATTCACAACAGCATAAAACAGTATGAAGAAAAGAAAAGGGCCTTTTCTAATTTTGATTTTATTTTGTTATCTATATAACTTTTATCTGGCATCTTACCTTTCAAATTACAAGTCGTGGAACTTCTACAAGAAAGGTTGACTAATTATACAGTCCAAAAGCCTGTAGTTTATGCATTCATCCCCAATGGCCAATTCTACATTGAAATACAACGTTTTCTTACTTGTTCCAACAGTAATGTTCACTGCTGGTCCCTCGTTGTACCTGTTGATGCTTGTAGCCGATATCACATACTCTGTGGCAGGAGCGAGGTCACTAAATGTCAGATCTGTTTGACCCGTGGGCACTAGTTGTGTGAACAGGCTCTCAGCTGTATCACTCCGCCTTATCCACACCCTGTAGCCAATAGCGAGTGAGTTGGTCCTCTGCTTCCAGGAAACTGTGATGGACGTTTCTGTAATGTCGTTCGACTTAAAGTCCTCAGGTGGGGGCGTCACTATTAGATAAAGGAACGCCACATGTTAAAAAGGATATTATAGTATTAATGTATATAGAGCGCTTGCAAGCCAAAATTCTGATTTAAGCCATGTTGATATGATTATATGGATGACATATCTGGAAACTACAAAACTGATTCAAGCGTGCATGGGAATGAAGAAAAAGTTTGGCAAAAAAATTACCTTTATTTTGAAATCTACGTGGTCACGCATGGAGGTTGAACAAATGACTAAACACACAGAGTATGATATGCCAAATAATAGACTCTTCATTTTCCTTTCTTCACATTTTTTCTTTTCCTCTGGAATTGATTTTGGCATTCTACGACATTAGTATCGTTTCCCAATATTCTTTTTGCAATCTTCGTCATATACTTGCTCATTTTGCAGCTGCTTTGTACGATTTACAGTATGGTCGAAACCTGTTTTTTTTTGGAACGGACGAAAATTCGAGCTCGCGTGGATGTCATCCATATACCTGTAATCAAATCCACATGGCCTTAGATCTTTAAAGTAAATACCTATGACACGATGAAGAAAAAGCATTAATTAACTGAATAAAGAGACTCTTTCTACACAACCAAGTGTTTTTATTCAGCCAACGTTTCGGTGACCGTCTGTCACCTTCCTCATACAGGGCAATTCTGACTGGTTCACATTGCACTGCAGCATAGGTGTCGCTGCTGTAGATGCGTTCCCAAACGTATTTACATATCTACAAGAACACATGCAAAGTTTAGGGAACTGTACTTAGTTGTGTAGAAAGAGTCTCTTTATTCAGTGACTTACCAACCTGATGAAACTATTCACGGAAGCATTTAATTAACTGTATACTCACTTGTTCCGCATGTGACATCAACTGACAAGCTGTCATTATACATCCCAACAGCTACAAGTGCCACGCTGTACTCTCGGTCAGCCAGGACATCTTGGAGTACTTGTTTCTCATTTTCAGGACCAAACACTGTTGAGATCGTGTCGGAAGGACCGTCATTAGCGAGGGTGTAGTTTACTTTGTATCCGATAAGAGGCGCTCTTGGCTTCATCCAGCTGATTGTGATTGAAGTACAGGTTGCTGTTGAGCAGGTGAGTGATTGTGGACTGTCCGTTTCTGAAACACAAAAACATGTTTTACTGTCACTAGTAAGTAACCTTACCTTAGACCTTAGTTCCTCCTGCAACTATGGTTGCATCTGTCGACAAACAGTTTGGACGGAACTTCTTCAGGAACTTCTGTTTTGTGCTGCAGCAGCCATGTCTGCTAGTGTGTGTTTCTAGGTCTGCCCCTTGGGCGTTTCGGCTCAGGCTTCCAGTCCATGGCTATTTTGGATGTTCTATTCCTTGTGAGCCTCCACACATGGCCTGCAAACCTCAACCTTCTTTCTCTAGTATAGTAAAGTAGCCATGATATAAATAGGATGTTCCTCTCAAATGCTTTCATTACACGCTTATTTTTATTTACTTCCCGCTAGTCAAATTCAGTCATAACATGACCACAACCGGTCCAAAAAAGCAGCTACATTTTGCTGAGCTGAAAACCATGGCACGCCAGGTACCTTATGATTACCCAGACAACTGTGATCAACTAAGTCTCAAGACGATAGCATGTCCACAACACGAGATATCATACTCATGTATCCGCTGCAGTACCGTACAAAACCGCTAGGGTATCCAAAATTGACCTTCAGCTTCGCTGCCCCAACCCACCTACCAAATATCATAAAGATACATACACAACATCCCCAGTTATAACCGTGTAACCTCTGTATATGGTGTACCTAACACATAACCTTTTTGAAGAAGGTAATAACCAAGATTGTTTGAAAACTTACCAGTTATGCAGTGGATTATGGCGTCGCCACTTTCAGATGTGGACACGACATTGCGAACTGTGACGTTGTTTTTGGAACCGCTCTTTAAACCATGAATGGTGACGTTGACACTTTTGCTTTCTTCCTCGAATGACGTCAGCAGTTCTGTTGCTTCCACGTCATTTGATTCGTGCTGATACCAAATATGGTAACCCGAGAGATAGGCACAAGGGTACTCCCAATACAGTGAAAATGAGTTTGTAGTCTCCGAGCTGCATATTACGTTCTCTGGTGGGAGAACTGTAAAAAAAAAAGTCCCATAAAAAACATGTTTTTGGTACCGCCTCATGAGCGGAGCCGATACTATAGTATTGCATTTGAGTTTGTAGTCTCCGAGCTGCATATTACGTTCTCTGGTGGGAGAACTGTAAAAAAAAAGTCCCATAAAAAACATGTTTTTGGCAACGCCTCATGAGCGGAGCCGATAGTATAGTATTGCATTTGAGTTTGTAGTCTCCGAGCTGCATATTACGTTCTCTGGTGGGAGAACTGTAAAAAAAAGTCCCATAAAAAACATGTTTTTGGCAACGCCTCAAGAGCGGAGCCGATAGTAAGTATGCATTTGAGGTGAAAATATACCTTTCATAAAAAGGACCTCAGTAGCACAAGAAGCTGTGGATATTGTTAAGCACTAGCAATTTGCCCAAAATATATGGGCGCAAAATGTGTACCTTTACAAAATGACAAAGTTACAAAATAACAATTTTAGGTAACAAAATAACATTCGATATTTTCCTTACCCAAGATTCCGTGGAAGTTGAGTTCTTTCAGATATGGCTGAAAGCCATAAGGGGTGCGAGTGACGACGAACCTCCAATACCGCGCCGTTGCCTGGAAACCGCTGTACTTCTGTCGCTGAGCCGTCCCTGTCCGAACGTCAGTAAAGGACATAACCTCCTCCCAGTCGTTACTCCCAGAATGCGACGTTTGCAACATGAAACCTGCAATGTCATGATCTGTGTCTCCGTAGTTGATGAATGCGATGCGGATCAGTGTATAGGGCGCTGTGAGATCTAGTACGATGTCCCAGCTGTTGTAGTTCCTGCTGTAACCGCTGGGGTTCCAATATGACGTAAGGTTTCCATCCAAGGCTTTTGCGGCATTAGATGTTCCTCCGGCGGCGTGCACAACCCACGATGGATCCCTTGTCAGCCATGTACACGACACACACCCTGGACGAAAAGAAAGCGTCGTTAAAGGCATGCAGTTCAATTTCGTGGCAGCAAAAAGATGGATTCTCACACTCAATTTTCTGGTCATTCTTTTAATGTAGCAAGTGAATCAATCCTATCCCATAGCATAGTGATATCTGTGACACAAAAATGCTATGTCCCTGACGGAAAATGGTTGCTTCTTTTGTATCTTAGGCTTGTTCTAGCTAGTTATGGGTGGTACCCAAAAACAAAGACACGCGTCACGTAGATTGTTTTGGGGCTATTTCAAATGCTTTAAGTGTGAAATGATGACGAAAGTGTGCTAAAAAATGGCAGTAAATGTTAATATCAGACAGATTTCCTTATCCAGTATAGTTTTTTTGTTTTGCCGCCCTGAAATTGCATTGGATGCCTTTAAAGCCCCTGTCACACATAGCCGAATATGGCATCCATTATAAGCACTAGACGAACCGGCTGGTGTTCAGCCATGTCGAAAGAAACCAATTGCAAAAACACGTGACAACGAAACTCATGTTTTGTAATGGATCATGTTTTGAATAATACAACATACATATTCCACTTCGTGTTATTAAAAACATGTTTTGGAATGGAACACGTTTTGGAATACAGATGCATACCACTACGTAGTATTCCAAACCATGTTTTGGAATGGAACACGTTTTGGAATGCAACAAAAAGGGGATATCGATGCATGTACAATGTATTTTTATATACCTGTTGGTATGTAGGCTTCTACAATAGTTGGTCCTGCATATCTAGCGCTCTTTTTCTCCACAAACCAGGATGGAGTCGTCCCCTTCTGAGTAATCATGACGTAGGACTCCCTAAACCCTATCAAGAGATATGAAAGTATGTTCAACTCCTCGAATATATATATCATATCGTTAATACTAATTCCCTCTAAAATTACATACCAGTGGAGTAAAATATTTGTTTTACACACTAATGCTCTAATCTGATCGATTCACATTAAGGAGCGAAATGTGTGTGTGTGTATGTATGTGTGTATGTGTGTATTTATGTGTGTTTGCGTGTGTGTGTATGCGTGTATGTATGTATGTGTGTATGTGTGTATTTATGTGTGTTTGCGTGTGTTTGCGTGTGTGTGTATGTGTGTGTGTATGCGTGTGTTTGTGTTTATGTATGTGTTTCTCTCTTTGTGTGTGTATATATATGTGTGTGTGTGTGTGTGTGTGTATGTATGTATGTGTAATTATGTGTGTTTGAGTGTGTATGTGTGTGTGTGTGTGTGTCTCTGTGTGTGTGTATATGTGTGTGTACGTGTGTGTATATATATGTGTGTGTGTGTGTGTGTGTGTGTATGTGTGTGCGTGTGTGTGTGTGTGTGTGTACGTGTGTGTATGTGTGTGTTTCTCTCTTTGTGTGTGTGTGTATGTGTGTGTGTATGTATGTGTGTTTGTGTGTATGTGTGTGTGTGTATGTGTGTGTGTGTGTGTGTGTGTGTGTGTGTGTGTGTGTGTGTGTATATATATGTGCGTGTGTATGTGTGTGTGTGTGTGTGTATTTTTCTTGTCTCTTTACATATTGTATTAGAAAAGAAATCGGTACCTAGTTCAGCAATGTTTGATCCATATGGTCGTAGATTGGGTTGGACATTGCCGGAGTCATAAACGACGATAACAATTATCCGTTTCTGCATCATAAAGGGAAGCAAAAGCAATGATAGATTAAAATTTTACCAGTAGTATGATCGATCTTCCTGAATTGCATAAAGTTATTAGAAAGTCCCAACCAATACATACACTAAAGTTCCCTGATCTGTATATGAACGCACCATTTATACCAATCGGTAAAGTATACTATTGTCATGTCCACTAGATCGGCAATCGCAATCAAGACGATTGAAAAACTCGATACACATAAAAGCCGACGTGCCATCTTCTATTGAATTAGGAGTAGGTTTTTGTACCTACTTGGTCTCTTTCTAATAAGTTGTGTAAACAGTCAAGTTAAAAGTTATTGCCAAGCTTTCCGTCTTCAAAACCACTACGCCGATCACTTTTACAGAACGACCGTGCAAGCTGTATGGACCCATTACCTCTTCAACTCCTTGCAGAAACACTTCCAGTTGTTGTGCCGCAGTGGCTCCACCGCCAGTATTATGTGTGTCGAAAGAAGCTTCATCTACGACGTCCCCTGTCCATTCATCCAAAACGAATACGTTGTGCCCTCGCCGCATTTCTGACGATGTAAAAACATTATGATCAGTCTTCGCATGCATATCACTTTCAATTCTGTTGGGTTGATCGCTCATAGTGAGTGAGAGGCATCTTTTGTATAGAATCGAATCGTGGTTGCATGTAGTAATGTATTTCAAATTGCAATTACTCCATGTAATTGCAAAAGTAGTATTTACAGCAGGTCGCTAATGTTGTAATTGTAATTGTTGATAACATCCCTTCCAAAGAGGAATAATGTCACTTCAACATGCCTTGACTGAAAAAAAAGGACCAAGCTAAGGGGCACAGTTTCACTGAAGCAAGCTTAAATACGTACATGTTTACGTTGACTTTACGTTGTTCCTAAAGAAGCTGTAAAGATTGTTTTTCATTTGTACCATTTACGACTGCTTAAGTGTAACTTAAAGACTGCTTAATCATATACACATATTTAAGCATCATTTACGAATACCTGGTTAAAAATCTGATTTTAAGAATACCAAAGGAAGTAGATATTATACTCACGCTTATCAATTCTGCTCTGTTGTCCATGAATGATAATGAACGCGGTGGTATATTGGAAATAGCCACGATCATCATATGCAGATGACTGTGCCCACACTCTAAATCCCTCTGTGACCAGGAAACAACAGTAATCAAATTCAAACTTAATCTCAAAAACATCATATTCCACAAGACTGTACAGTATGATTGTTTGTTTGTTTGTTTTATTGGGATCTCCCTTGGTGTTACATAAATTTACACTATTCTTCTTGGAGTCCGCCAGGGTGATGATGATATGTAAATCGCCGTGTGGCTAATGATTCGTAACCTGAAAGAAAAAACTCTGCTGCAAAGTTTTTTATTGCCTTTACCATTATGCACTATTTCTAATATTGCTAAGAGATACTTTGAAAACGTTTAATTGTAACATCCACCATCATGATACTACCGTGTTTGTGGCAACTTCTCAAGTGATACCAACCTAGCAAAGGAGCAATTCATCTTTCTCCTCAGTTATTGACCATGATACAGCTTACTAATAGCTTTGCTACTTATGTTATGAGTTAGTTTTATTGATGTCTAGCCCTGCTAATAACAGAATATTGCAATTTTAAGATACCGTCAAAATGTACTAGGAATGGGTGTGTTCAGAAGAAGGCAATAGGGTCTGCACGAGCAACCTCCATTGCTGCATAGCTCCACGTGGAGGTTGCTTGTGCAGCTTGTGGCAATACCTAGCCTCCACATAACTGTCCTAATATAAGAAGCCAATTCCATGGTCGGTGTCACTATGCAAAACAAAATACTTATTCTGTTTTTTTTAGTACTAATAATCTTTATCTGTATGAGAAAAACAACTATAACCGCTGATGCTAGCTGTCGTAGTGAGGAGGAATAAGCTCTGAGCAAGATGTCTATTTAACATTTTTCAGTGTATTCCCTAATTCGTCAGAGTCATTATAGGGCAAATTCATTTTTTGTAGTTTAGAAAAATGATATTACCTGTGATGAATTATTTCACACTGAAGCAAAAAAAGAATTAAAATGCAAGTAGACAAGTACTAACCATCAACATCTAAGACCACCTGTGGGCTACTCTCAGTGGGATCAGTTGATAACTTGCAACCGTTACTGGGACAGGAGAAACGGTAGTGTTGCCCAGTATAAACATTGTATACACCAACCTGGAAAGAAAATATTGATAACATCAACAGAAAAACATTAGGAATTAGTCCCAAACTAAACAGAGATGATTGTACTGACAGATTTGTAGTTTATATATTAGTTTACCCAGTCTAGCCCGAGCCAGTTGCTTCCTGAAGTTGTAAGTCGAAGTCGCGTGGGATCACCATAGTTGGAAGCGTTAAAGATCCGATTGTACTCAGTCCTTTGATGTACGTTGTGCATGTGAGAAGATAAAATCAAAGATTCATTACATGAAGGACACACTCTTGTGAAGTATTACAGGTTTACAAATCTGTGTGAAATCAAACTGCAAAAGTATCTCATTCATTACAGTGTCAACAAGTCATTAAAACACAAGAAACTACAGTTGGTTAAAAGGTTACATGTTACATGGAACTGTAGGTAAATTTTCAGTTTTTATAATTATACTATAGTAATTGAGAAAGAGGAAACATCAGATCGAGACTACATAAAGCAGCTGTGTACGGGCTACACGTATCTGATATTACCTACCCGGCGTATGTAATTCCGGATACAGTCGTTGTTGTGCAGACATCGTCACAAACGTCAGAAAAGATTTCAACTGTCAAAGGATCAGTACTGCCGGAATATGCCTTAGCGCTGGTCCTGAGCGTTATGCTGTGAGCATCTGTTTGATAAAACAACACACAGTCAGATCTAGTAGCGCCAGCACATCCTAAGGCAACCACTTTTCTCGGTCCCTTGAAATTCCCCAATAGACACAAACTCCACATTGAAAAAGGCAGACATAACCACATTTACCAATAAGTAATCATAACATTTTCGATTAACTAACAAATTAGGCCAATTGTGCATAAATGATCATGATATCTGTTTATGTTCCACCTGTCCTAGATTACATATGTCGCATGTTTGTTCGTTTATTAAGGAATCTCCATTAGTGTTGACAATACATAGTACACTTTTCTTCCTGGAGTCCTTTTACATAAAAAACTAACTACTATTTGCATTCACTTCTAACTACTTTGAAAAAGAACTTATATTACTAACATTTACTAACATTTGCCATATAATAATAATGATATAATAAACGTCCTTAAACTAAATTTTACACATTTAACATCAATTAAGCTGTTAAATATATTACAGTCCTATTATGAAAAAACACTAGAATTATACCATTTTCTCATAAATTTTGCAAATGAAGATATCAAATGTACATCTAATTGTGTACATCACTGTCGAATCTATCTACATGCCCCAAGTCATTTTTATTAATTATGCAGATTAGATCCTGATTAGCCTAATTGTAATCTACAAAGAAGCAACCCACGTTTTGTCTGACTGGCACTGTTTCTTCTTCATCGCCACTGATCTCATACCCAACATCACAGTGACAAGTAACGACTTCCCTGTAGTAACTATCTTTGTAGTAATAATAATCTTGATCTGTATATGATAACAATAACTGCAATCGCTGATGCTGTCATATTGGTTAGAATCTCTCTAAATAAATGTTTCTTTAACATGTCACATTTTCCATTGTACTCCCTTCTTAATTCGTCAGATCAGAGTAATTATTGGACAAATTCCTTTTTTTTGTACTTTAGAAAAATGACATTACCTATGATACGTTATTTTAGACTAAAGCAAAGACGAAGTAAAGTCGATCAGTACTAACCATCAACATCTAAGACCACCTGTCGGCTACCCTCAGTGGGATTAGTTGATAACTGGCAAGGGTTACTGGGACAGGAGAAACGATGGTGTTTCCCAGTATAATCATTGTATACACCAACCTGGAAAGAAAACATTAATAACATCAACAGAAAAACTGCAGGAATTAGTCCCAAACTAAACAGAGATGATTGTACTGACAGATTTGTAGTTTATATATGAGTTTACCCAGTCTAATCTGAGCGCGTCGCTTCCTGAAGTTGTAAGTCGAAGTCGCGTGGGATCACCAAAGTTGGAGGCGTTAAAGATCCGATTGTACTCAGTCCTTTGATGTACGTTGTGCATGTGAGAAGATAAAATCAAAGATTCATTACATGAAGGACACACTCTTGTGAAGGAGTACAAGTTAACAAATCTGTGTGAAATCCAACAGCCTCCAGTTTAATTCCGGACTTCCAGTTTAATTCCGGACTACTTCCCATATCTCAGCAACCTTACATCTAGATGGGCTAATGTCGTTAACTACAGGTTAAAATGATGTAAGGAATACATAGCAGCCATCGAGGACCCCTTAGGGGTCAACCCAATTCTGCAGAATTGTGCAGAATTCTGGAACCTGAGCCAGAATTCTGGGAACCAGAGCCAGAATTCTGCGAACTAGATTCTGGAAAACATAATTCTGCAGAATTGGGTTAACCACTAAGGGGTCCTCGATGGCTGCTACGTATTCCTTACATCATTTTTACCTGTAGTTAACAACATTAGCCCATCTAGATGTAAGGTTGCTGAGATATGGGAAGTAGTCCGGAATTAAACTGGAAGTCCGGAATTAAAGTGGAGGCTGTTAACTGCAAAAGTATCTCATTCATTACAGTGTCAACAAGTCATAAGCACAAGAAACTACAGTTGGTTAAAAGATTACATGTTACATGGAACTCTAGGTAAATTTTCAGTTTTTATAATTATACTATAGTAATTGAGAAAGAGGAAACAATTCAGATCGGGACTACATAAAGCAGCTATGTACGGCATATACGTATCCTATATTTACCTACCCGCGTGTTCCAAGTCTGGATACAGTCGTTGTTGTGCAGACATCGTCACAAACGTCAGAAAAGATTTCAACTGTGAAGGAATCATGACTACCAGAGTTTATAGTAGCGCTGGTCCTGAGCGTTATGCTGTGTGCATCTGTTTGATAAAACAACATACAGTCAGATCTAGTATCATCAGCACATCCTAAGGCAACCAATTTCCTCGGTCCCTTGAAATTTCCCAATAGTTAAAATTGCACATTGAAAAAGGCAGGCATAACCACAGTCCTCTGCAGCAAAGAGGTTGCCAACATTGTAATTCCTACCATTTATCAATAAGTAATTATAACATTTCGAATTAATACTGCAAATTGGGCCCAAATTTTTGCATAATTGATGTCAATGTTCCATCTGTCATAAATTACATACATCGTTCTGCTGCAGTACTAAGGTCAGCCACCAGGATGCCCAAATTTGACCTTGACCTTAGTCTTATTAAAACCTATCAAATATCATCACAATCCATTAAGGCCTTCTGGAGTTATGCTGACCACAAGTATGTAGAACACGCACACAGACAGGCACACACACACATAGACAAGTCAAAAACATTACTTACATTTTCATGTAGGTAACAAACGCCCCTGCAGTTCCCGAACATACTGCTAGAGCTAGGGCCCAAACTTACATCACTTCCCGAGCACAAGAGCTACCTAACATCCAAAACTCATGACCCTAGCATGTCCAGATCACGAGATATCAAAACCGGAAGTTCCGCTGCCGTACCATAACAAGCCGCCAGGGGCCCTAAAATCTAATCATTTCGAGCTCTCATCAAGACCTACACACACACACACACACACACACACACACACGCACACACACACACACACACACACACACACACACACACACACACACACACACAAACACATACACCCAAATATAAAGGTCAGAAAGTCCAGTATAGTCCTATTTTGCAAACATCAATCATCTCTTCTTGACAGGAAGGAACAGTAGGTATCTTCTTTTATCTCTATATCCGGATATCCCGATAGTAGGGGCAATGTCAAGATAGGGCTTTTATGCATCAATTCGATGCAGAGATGTTCGTCCAGTCGAAGCAAAACGCGATGTTTTGACCAGCACCATTGGCAGTTTTGCAGAGCATGCAAAAAAGGCTTTTAAACTATTTGATATAAAGTGATAGTCTTTGAACGATGATAGGGCGTCATTACCTTCGTCCAGAGGTTATGTGTTAGGTATACACCATATATAGGGGTTGGCGACTTTTTAACGGTTATAACTTGGGGTGTGGTGCATGTATCTTCATGATATTTGGCAGATAGGATTGGGTTGTGACAGCAAGGGTAATCTAGCGTCTTTTGACAGTACTGCAGCGGTGTATACATGGGTGTGATATCTTGTGTTTCGGACATGTTATGGTTTTGATTTTTCAGCGGGACACACCACGTGTTTGCTCGCTAAAACTAACCTTCATTGCCGCTCACGTCACGCACGTTACGATTGGCCGGCTCCTCTGGGCCTCGCATGGATCCTGTGATAATTGAATGAATGAATGAATGAAGACCTTTATTGTACACACATACCCACTGGGTTTAGTACAGGTCACAGCAAAAGAATAAAATACAGATAACGTTACATACACATGTATACATTGCTAAGTAACTACAACTAAGTACATTCGGTTTCTTCTCGTTTCTTAGTAATGGTAAAAAGGTAAGAACAGATATGTTTAATAATTGAAGGTTTGTCTAAGCTCATTAGAAATATGAATTTGTCTGTACTGCTTAGGTGTATGAAGTAGGGGAACATGGGTTGAATCAAACTATAAAGTTCAGCTCTCTCTTTGTTGTATAGTTTACATTCTAATACAAAATGTTTCTCATCTTCAATTCTTCCTAGGTCATAGTATCTACATATTCGTTGTTCCAGGGGAGTACGGTTATGTCTTCCGGTTTCGATGTGTAATTTGTGGCAGCTGATTCGTAGTTTTGTGGCATGATATTGCCCATTATGCTTTTTACTGAATGAAAAAAAGAACGCAACCCAGTGTTTTATTCCACCGCCCGTTCGGTAACCATCTGTCACCTTCCTCAGTGCAATTCTGACTGGTTCACATTGCACAACACAGGTTTCACTTCAAGTATTTACATATATATATACACAGTTACGGGGAATCTACAATGCGGTCCCAAAGCGGAGTGTAATATATACATAATTCTTCTTAAGTAAAAAAACAACTACAGAGAAACAATCAAAATCTATTTCTTAAAGAACCTGATGAAACTATTCAAGGATATGATTTTTACTATGTGAGACCCATCGCACCAAGGAGGTTAAATACAACTTGTATTTAACCTCCTTGATCGCATTAAGATCAACATTAACGCAGAGATCTTAACATCATAGTTTCATACACAGGTCGAAAGAGTATGTTAATTCAATAACTGAAGGTATAAAGATGTATACTGAAACATTGTGTTCCATATATTGTTGTCAATTAACACATAACCTAATATAATGACATAAAACTACAAATGAACAAACTAATGTGGCCATGATTCGAAAATACTATGACTAACCGACAATGCTTTTGGCATTTAAATGTAGGTAGTTACGTTTTAATCACCTCACAACTGTAGGCATCTACAACTTCATCAATTGACCCTAATAAAAGTATCTTCAAACACACCGTAAGGTACTCTGTCGCTGTTGAATGATCTCTCATTAAAGTCCCGCAAGGTGGCGCTGTGATCTGCCATCCCGCCATCACCACCTGGACCTGGTCCCACATCCGGGTTCTGTCGACAATAAGAAAGCTTATCCCACAAATTGCTTGTTTACGTGACGTCCTTAAAATGCATTTCGCTGGCATATACGTCGTGAAGTTTGCTATTACTCAAGATAAACAGATATTGTAGTTAAACGGATTAAACCCCACTTAGATTTAGAATGTTCTGTATTTCCATGTTTGGTTCAAGTCAAACCAAATAGGTGTCAACTTACTGGTTGTTTTTTTTAGTTACGTATTTCATTTCAAGTTATATATCAACGTGGCTTCTACGTCATATCTAATCACCTTGACTAAAAACCCAATTTTTATCTATTCTTGCTAGGAAACTACTTGTCAAGCTTAATGTAATTTCCACATTTCACTGTACAAAACCACACTAGATGATAAGCACACCAAGAAGTAATATCTATCAATCAAATGCTATAACGCTCATTAACATAAATCTAGCCTGGTGTCCAGTCTATCGGGATTTTTTGCAAGTTCCCTTCGGACTTGTAGACGTTTCCCGCCGCCCAGTTAAACTAGGCTTCCCGGTAGGAGTTTTGCACGACGTGAGTGGGCTAATCAAACTGCCGCACTAAACAGCTTTAGCTACCGGGCATCCTAGTTGAACTGGGCGGCGGGGACGTCTACAGGCCCGAAGGGGGTTCGCCCAAACAATGATAGACTGGACACCAGCATAGCAAAGATCTGACGGTAGAAGAACCTACCTCGGTTCGCGGGCCGAGACCAGACGTCCCCCCACCGCTTTCGGTGGTCTCGCCGTGGGTCTCCGATGGTTCCTTTACACGTGCACCCTTCAACGGTTTGGCGCAGGCCGCGCCAACCAGTAAGGCCAATATCAGAAGTCGAATCTTCATGATTCTATGGGGCGGTATCATGTAGGTAAAGAATATTTTTAGATTTAAAAATTGAGTTTTAGAAGCTATCTTTTGACTGGCAGAGCTAGAACACAATTGCAAATTTCTTTTTAAAGATTGAGAAATGCAACCTCGACCCTTCGGTAAAAAGTCGTTTTAACTGTTTTCTCGGGGTATAAGGTAATATCCATATATTGCAATAGTAAAGCAATCAACTTTATCAATTTGACTAGCTTCCATTCGATACATCAGACATTAAATCTACGCCTCCTTAGCCAAAATAATCACTATTAACTCTGTGATGATGATGTTTGTCCGTCGTACTCGATCAGGATCCTAACTTCAGTTGTATCTTATAACTCTCTAGGCCTCAAAATAAAATTCAACATAGAAACACCTATGCACTAAATTATTGTTTAAGACAAATAGTTTATTTTTTATTTTGTTTATAAGCATTGATATACAAATTCCTTTCCAACATCTACTGTATGTATTTCACTTGTTATATTTTCTGGGTGCTGGGTTCAGCTCCTTTGCAGAAATGGCCACTTAAGTTTTTTTTTGCTGCCAATAGAAGTCAACAGAAAAGACGTGCAATAAATTATTCAAACTGTAGCAGGTCTGAAGCACTGGCAGCTTATATAGTACAATGGCTATATGACCTTGGCTACACAGATGCACACGCACACCTAGGCCTTACTATCCTAGCTGAAAGGCACGAAAGACTGCGTCTGAATATTTCTAGATCTCTTCTCAACCCTGAATTTGACCCAATACTGAAACACTATTGTACACACTGGGCTTGACCTTGGATACACAGATGCACTCGCACACCTGGGCCTCTGCCATAGCGGAAAAGCGCGAGAGACTGTGTCTGAAGCTTGCCAGATCTCCTCTTAACTCTAAATTTGAACACTAGCTACCAAGTCACAAATCTACCATCTCAGGAAGAAGTACCAGAAATGGACACAAACTGAACATCCCGAAGGCAAACACACAGAGATACAGCCAGTCTCCGATACTATATCTCACACGTTTGTTAAACCAGTATGGGAACTAGTATTCTGTGCCATAGATATGGATTTCAAGAGCATACATGCATTTCGTGAAATAATATTATCCATTACTATATTTCTACGGTCATATACTGAAATATTGTTTGGGACCAATGAAGCAAGGATTGCATAGGTATACTTCAGAAAGTTACAAAACAGGGCCGGTAGAATTATCATCGCAATACAAATACTGAAACATTACTGTACACACTTGGCTCGACCTAGTAATGGCATTCAGAGAAGTGGAAAAAAATGAGTGCTTGTTTTCAAGACACTGGACGGCGTGTCCACTCCCCGAGACTGTTCACAGACTGTTCACACAGCTAAGAGAGGTTTACTCTTACAACATACACCTCAGTGCAAAGAGCCGGCTACATCAGCCCAAAGCACACCTAAAATACAAAGGAAAGCCATCTCATGTTAGGGTGCAGCTTTAAAAGAACTTTCTATAACGAGAATTTTTACGAAATAACCTGCCTAAGTATAGTATATCAAGTAGCTTTTACATATAAGATCAAGAAAAAAACTGTTCTAAACAACGTTTTGTAATGTTATGCTAGCAGAGGAGACACAAGGCATCGTTGTTATTTTTCTTCGATTTCTTGTTGTTGTTGTTGTTGTTTCACAGTCCAGACGTTTGTCTTATAGTGTCTCGTTCTACCAAAACTGTGGGTTGAGTACTACCGTTTCGTGTAAGCTTGAGGTAGTATTTTGTTCTTATACACACACACCAGCTTGAACATGTTTCCATCACTGATCATTCTATCTATTTTCAAGATGATTTCCTACGAAAAGAAGATGACATTATAACCATCGAACAAACCTTTAGTAGATTCCCATTCAAAGGTCCACTGCAGGAGAAGTACTGGGTTCGGCTCCTTGGCAGAAATGACCACTTGGTTTTATTTGCTGTCAATATAAGTCAACAGAAAAGACGTGCACTAAATTATTCAAACTGCAGCAGGTCTGAAGGATTATCGGCTTATATGGTACAATGCGAAATGGCTATGCGACCTTGGATACACAGACGCACTCGCACACCTGGGTCTTACTATCCTAGCTGAAAGGCACAGGAGTCTTTGTCTGAATATTTCTAGATCTCTTCTCAACCCTGAATTTGAACACTAGCTACCAAGTCACAGATCTACCATCTCAGGAAGAAGTACTCGAAATGAACATCCCGAAGGCAAACACACAGAGATATAGCCATTGTCCGATACTATATCTCACACGTTTGTTAAACCAGTATGGGTACCAGTATTCTGTGCCATAGATTGTGGCATAGATTCTGTGGATTTCAAGAGCATACATGCATTTCGTGAAAGAATATTATTCATTAGCTATATTTGTACCGTTTTTAAATATTCGTAAAAGATATTTTGATGTCCACTGCCGCGCACAAACTTGTTTGTACGTTTTATTTGCTGAACTGCGACAAACCAATATCTTGTACCTTGTATTCATCTTAAAGCATATGACTGTTCCTCTCTCACAGTACAGTAAAGTATTGTTTGGGACCAACGAAGCAAGGGTTGCGTTGGTATGCTTCAGAAAGCTACAAAACAGGACCGCTAGAATTGTCATAGTTTGCGATCGCTACACCAATACTGAAACACTACTGTACACACTGGGCTTGACCTTGGATACACAGATGCACTCGCACACCTGGGTCTCTGCCATAGCGGAAAAGCGCGAGAGACTGTGTCTGAAGTTTGCTAGATCTCCTCTTAACTCTGAATTTGAACACTAGCTACCAAGTCACAGATCTACCATCTCAGGACGAAGTACAGAAAATGGACACAAACTGAACAAACCGAAGGTAAACATGTACACAGAGATACAGCCAGTCTCCGATACTATATCTCACACGTTTGTTAAACCAGTATGGGAACTAGTATTCTGTGCCATAGATATGGATTTCAAGAACATACATGCATTTCGTGAAATTATATTATCCATTAATATATTTCTACGGTTTTTAAATATTCATAAAAGATATTTTGATGTCCACTGCCATGCACAAACTTGTTTGCATGTTTTGTTTGTTTGTTTGTTTGTTGAACTGCTACGAACCAATGAAAGGCATCTTCTTCTTGTATTTATCTTAAAGCATATGACTGTTCACTCTCACTGTACTGAAGTATATTGTTTGGGACCAATGAAGCAAGGGTTGCACAGGTATGCCAGTCTCCGATACTATATCTCACACGTTTGTTAAAGCAGTATGGGTACTAGTATTCTGTGCCATAGATGGGGATTTAACATATATGTATTTCGTGAAATAATATTGTCCATTACTCGTATATTTCTACGGTTTTCAATACTCATGTTGATGTCCACTGCTAGGTTCAAACTTATTTATTCAGAAATTGTAACATGACAATACAAAGTGTGCACTAGGCAGCAAGTATGCTGATAGCGTGCACACCTAACACATGATACTCATTTACACCTGAGTCAAGTGAGGAAAGTCGTGTGAAGTGCCTTTCCCAAGGACACAAGGTCGGTGGCATGTCAGGACTCGAACCCGGGACCTCTTGGTTCCGAGTCGAGTACTCTAACGTTGCACCAGACGACCCCACCAAGGTTCAAACTTGTTAATACATTTTGTTTGTTGAGCTGCGACAAACAAAGACATCTTTTATCTATCTTGAAACATACGACTGTTTCTCTCTCACTTACAGTACTGAAGTATTGTTTCTTGGTGCATGCTTGGTTCTTGTTTTGGACCCCTGGCAGGCCCCCCTGTTGTGTCCCTAGCAAAGGCACTTTACATCTATTTCCTCAATCGACTCAGGTGCAAATGGTACCTATAGAGACGTCCCGTCGGGTGCAAGGGACGTAAAGCTGGAGCTAGGTCCAGTGTTTAAGGAGAGCCATACATGTACAATGTACCTCGAGCACGTTAAAAATCCCACCACACTTATCGAAAGGAGTACTCACTAGGGGTCCTTCTAGGTGTGTGTGGATCACACATTCAAAACCTTTCCCCGAACACAAGCCAAGGTTGGCGGTAGGTTGGGAGCTGGCCAGATTTAGGCCATGCCTACCTTTCGATGCAAATCGAATCAAATTTGACTGCCAACCATTCCCGACCAAGACTGATTCACTCCCGAAACCCAGCCAACCACCAGCCAAATATGGCCGAATCTCCCGTCCATACCCGAATGTTATAAACATTTGAAACATACCATTGGGCGTAGCCAAACAGTAGCCGACCATAGTCGACTTTACTCCCGACCTGCTTCTAACCATGTTTGTGTAGAGTTCGGTAGTGTTCGGGAGGCCATATTCGACCATGAGTGACAGGGACGTAACAGTCCAGTCTTGCACAGCTCATGTTTGGCTAAGAATTGCCACACAAAACTGGTGCGTTACGCCTTAAGGTGGTTTACCAGTCATGCGAAACAAACAAGCAAACGTATTAAATGTTTTAAAAACACAGAAAACACTGATACTGAGCCAACACTTGCATACGCTTAGAGATTAGTCCCAAACCTGGACATTTCATCGCCACTGCCTCGCTACGCTCAGCCAAGGTACCGCTGAAACATCCCTCCCTTTCAATATTACCCCCAACACACGTAATGCCGTATTTGCAAGCCTGGCGTTACTCTATCGATATTTCCACGGCAGATGCTCTGCTGAACTTCACTCCCTTGTACCCCCACTCCGAACATTCTCTGCAAGAACACGCTTTGCCACCTCAACAGCAGAAAATCACCCTTTCTTCCTCAATACTCCATCACTCAAGAGAAAATTCCATGCCGACAGTTTCTTTCCCAGAACCACTTTATTGTGGAACAAGCTTCCCCGTGAATGTTTCCCCACTAGGTACGACTTTCAACGGTTTAAATCTAGGGTGAACAAACATCTGACCACGCAGTCCTCACTGTAACCCAAAACATGCAAGTGGCTCTCACGAGCCTTGTTTTGAGGTGAATACCGAAGTAAGTAAAAAATAAAAAAATTCTACTCCTTGATGAAAGACACTGTCGACTGTACAGGTACAGAAGGTAAGATACAGAGAATGTAACTGTCAGACTAACCTTCAGTTAATTGCCGATCAAACACACACCCGTCCTCCACAGAACTATCGGCCACGTCTTTGTGACCAAAGTGAGCTCGAGCACCAATTTTCAATTTATTTTCTGTCACTGCAGACCGACAGAGGAACACCCGTTCGCTAAATAATTCACGAGAATACCCGCCTTCCGTAATTAAAGTCTTACTTTTTAATCAACTAGAGTACATTGCGGAACAAGACAGTGAATAGACCTGTCATTTCTACTTACTGCTAATTGATTGAGTCATAGCGAGGTCTGATAGCTTGTGTTGAACGCAGGTAGCAATGTTATATGCCGATAGAATCGTTCAAGTGATACAGATACAGCTTTTTAAAAGGAATGAATAATTGCTATAAAATTAGAGTAAAGAAATATCTGTACAATTCCTACTTTTATCAACAAATCATGCATTTCTATCCATGGTAAGCAGGCTTTCTAAAAACCTTCTTACACCCCCGCCTCTGTGTGGAAACAGTGGAATGGAACCATCCAAACTGAGCTATCCAACCTGAAGCCCCTGTCACACATGGCCGAATATGGTCTCACGAACACTGCCGAACTTCCCCCAATCATGGTTAGGAGTAGGCCAGGAACATATTAATTTTGTATCCAAAGAAACCTGACAAACCCAGCTTTGCTGTGGGAGTAAAGACTTGAGGTTTGAAATAAAGGTAAAATTGTTTTAAAGTGCTTGTTTTAGTGGTTTCACCATAGTCGTAGATTCCAATGGAAAATTCATTTAGTGGTCCCTCCTCACACGCAGATTTGCATATCAATGAGGTTGCTTGGGTTTGGAACGTAGGTCTATTTCCGATGATGGTAAAGATTTGGCAAATACGGTTTCCCCCACCTTTTACAGCCTCTTGGTCTGGAAAGCATCCTCAGCAGACCTGCTTCTTTAAGTGCTGACCTCATTTATAGCGGCAGCAAGGGTTGGGTTAGTCGGTCCGACAGGTCCGCAAGAATCCAGAAGAATAGCTGTAGTGTACACCCATGGCGGAATGCGAGAACGGAACAACCAAAGCAAGCACAACTTGCATACAAGAAGACTCCCAATGGTACACACTGCGGCTGCCCCTAAAAGCGCCACCTATATCTAGGCGCTTCAGAAAATGAGAGGTACCAATATAGGCTGTCAGGATTCTTTAGCCAACAGACTTATGATACTACAGAAAGCAAGGCAATACAAAATAGCCCTGCCGGTCGAAACTCAACCGATGCCTACTCCGTGACAATCGCGACACTCCAACCCAAGTTCTTACAAGGCTCTACCATTTCCTAAAGGGGCCGTCACATTGCGCGAAAATCGACCGGCCGACGAGTCGGCTAGCTCTAAACGACATTTACGGCAGTAGTACGCCCGATGTTTCGTCGAGCATCGCGCGAATTTTCGGGATCGCCGGCGATTTTTCGGAGTCGGCCGAAGCTCGCTGACACGTGAAACGTGTTCTTCATATAATGCCTGCGTCACATTGTCGACGAGCTTCGGCCGTATTTGTTGATCGCCAAAAGGTCGCCCGATTTTGAGATCGACCGAGGATCGCGCGTATTTGCCTTCGTCAAGAAGTGGGCGTGCGTGTGTGTGTGCGTCTGTCAACAGTATAACTCGAGAAGGCTTAAATGGATTGTCTTCATATTTGGTAGGTGGGTAGGTCAATGTGATGGCCCCTTTAAGACTGTTTGTGCGTTGTTTATCATGTAGGTTATGTCGGTAATCTTCGTTTATTATGATGATTATGTATCAGTTACATGTTTTTTTTCGAAGCCTGTACTTACTAAATAGTTACACATCTACTCCTAAACTCTTACTAACTGATCTCACTGCCAGCAAGATTCCTACACTCTATCTGGTAACTAACGGGAAAGTCTTTACTAACTAACTTAAATTAATAACTAGTGTTAAAGGAACGAAAGTGCAATATCTCAAATTTTTATTGATTTCTAATTAACAATAACAAATACAATAAGCGAACCATCCGGCTAGAAAAAATAAGCCGTAAAAATATGCAGATAATGTGATCATCATATACAAGCATAGTAACAGAAGTTCAAAAATGTCAAAATATGGTAATAATGATAATGATAGAGTTTCAAAAAGCTGTAGACTTCTACTTACAAGGATGAAAATAATGATAATAAAAATTTCGAATATAACCATAATAATAACAACAGGAATTCAAATATAATTTAAAAGAAATTCAGGAATTCGAAACATGAGGATGATAATAACAGAAATTCAAATATAACAAAACTTAAGCATGATAAGTAAACAGGATATCAACTGCATAATGTGTCCCACTTTTCCCGATGCTTCTCCTGTTTCCCTTTCCTCAAGGCTATAGAATATTCAACTTTATAAAAGAAACATATGTTGCAGAGAAAGGAATCACAATATCTTATGTTTCCATACTATATTTCCAAAAATCACCATATCATGCCATAACATTGCATAAGTCACCGTTAATATGCAAACATCTATTCATAAGTGACTACATTCTCTGTCCCTATATACTGATAGTGTCAAAGACACCGATAAAATGTTATCACCTATCCAATATATCATTGTATGTTTGTAAGTATTCTTAAAAGAGCCGACATAAATCCGAACACATACATGGTATTGCAAAAACACAAAGTAAACATATAGTCGTACAAAGTCTATGTACATATATCCTTACACATACGTGATTTTACAACAAGACTGGCAATGAAAACATACATTGCCATGGCGACGGTGGTTGCTGTTAGGGTTATTGTTTGCATGGCACTGCGGCCCTGCCATCATTTCATGATTTTGAGGAAGACTTGGTACCTATACAGATACAGTGCACTCTTCCCCTAAGTGTATAGTGAACAAGCCCCGGGGTCACAGAAAGTAGGGCATCCGGGGTAGAGAGGTCTTCCCAAAGACTCCCAAAGGTTTCTAGGAATGTGGGTATAGATGTGGGTCACATGCCTGTGGACATTCCATTCCTGTGGACAAAATGCCTGTACGATTCCTAGAATTGCGAATTGCACACAGTACTGTACCATGATTATTTTACGGAGGTTTGTGTCCTATGAACTCTTGTTTGTTTTACAGCTGATTTCGCTACTCGCTTCAGTTACCTCAATGTGATATTGGTGTAACTACCGTATGGTCTTTACTATCTTTGTTTGGTTATCCTTGCATGAAAAAGGGCACATCAAAAACATATGGCGACTTTGCCCATCAGCTTAAAATCTTTAGGGTACAGTTTCATATGTGTGATAATCTGAATCTGTTTCGACACCATCACCATAGCCGACCTGGTCAATCTGGTCATTCTGACTGATGCTGTTTACAGTTGAGCCAGTTGATATATTGCTCGCGTTAGTATGTGAGGCATTTTTGTCAACGATCTTACGAATTGTTTTGATATCAACTTCCTCATCACCAAGGTGATATTGCGGTACATCGAAAGTATACGACTTTCCGTAAGCCTCGACTTCTTTTGGTACAGTTTCATACGTGCAGGAATCGTAACCTGCCTCTAAGTCTTCCCTAAATTGGCCAACAGTTGTGTTTTGCATGTGACCATCTGATTCGTATTTGCCAGGTTGTTTTCGGCGTATAGCTTTGCTTGCATCTGTCTCATCACCAAGATGATATTGGGGTACATTGAAAGTATACGACTTTCTGCAAGCTTCAACTTGTTTGGGCACGGTTTCATACGTACAGGAATCGTATCCCGTTTCTACCTCTGTGTCATCAACCTGATTTGGGGGAACATCGAAAGAATATGGCTTCCTATAAGCTTCAATTCTTTCGGGTACAGTTTCATACATGTGGGAATCATAATCTGTTTCCAAATCTTTGCCACAAACTTTCTGGTCATCAAACTGGTCTTTCTGGATGTTGTTAACTTGTGGATTGGGAGTGTTGGTTACAAATTGGGCAGCAGCCATGTTTTGTATATGACTGTCTGAGGCATTTTTGTCAACTCGCTTCCTACGAGTTGCTCTTATATCAGCCCCCGTATTACCTTGAAGATTATATTGGGGTATATCAAAAGTATAAGACTTCCTATACGCTTGAATTTTGGGGGGTACAGTTTCATAGATGTAATCGTTTTCTGAGTCTTCGCTAGAGTCTTTCTCATCATCAAAACGCTTTGTCTGGTTGATGCTGATTTGGGTGTTAGGCGTGTTGTTTCTAGCTTGACCTGCCACAATCTTGTTTTCGTAGCCATTTTTGTTAGGTTGCTTCTTACGCATTGCCCCAGTATCGGATGGAATATTGCAAAGATCATATTGCGGTACTTCGAACCTATACGACTGCACGTAAGGTGTAACTTCGTCATGATCAGGTATAGTGTCGTACGCGCAGGGATCTGTTTTCAGACTATTACTATAGCCTTTTTGATCATCAACGTGGTTGATGTTACATTGGGGTCTGGAAATGTTGTTTACAATATGGCCACTCGCCACGTAAAAATGTGAGGGAGTTTTAACACCCATTCGCTTGCTTCGTGTCGCACAGAACACGGCCAAGACCGTACATCCACAGCATACAACAATCACTACAACAATTATGAGAGTCAGCGTCCATCCTGATACCATGGCGGCAGGTTGCGGGGTTGACATTTCCAAATTCTGTGTTGTTTCTGTCATTTCTGACACAGAGTGTGTTTTGTAGACTTCTTTTGTAGCCATGGATGAGGAACTCGTTCTCTTACGGGTGGTACTTGTAGCGGCCATAGTTTTTGTTGTTGTTGTTATTGTTGTTGTTGTTGTTGTTGTTGTAAATACATCAGTGACGAAAGTGATATTAACCTTTTGGGAGATGGGATATTTTTTAGTTTGACGTAGTTTGGGCTCATTGCTGGTTGCGACTAGTGCCGACAAAGTTGAAGGAAGAACCGTAGACGACAGAGGATCGTCCTGGCTTTCTAAGACTACGGGGCACGTCTTGTCTAAGGAGCAGGGCTTGTTTAGGTTAAGTGTTTCATTCTGGCCCGTCTTTCCCTGTGAAAAACACACGGAGACATCCAGTCGGTGTATTTCCACTCCGGCGACGCTAGGTGGCGTTTCACAACGGTACAGGGACAGGTGCCTGTACAACTCGAGCGCCATGAAGGCTTTCTCCAAGAGATCTAAACAGAAAATTGAGTCTCCAAGTTTGCACCGGTGAGATGCCTTCGCAACATTGATGAGCCAAGCTATGTTGCAGTCGCAGTGAAGAGCGTTACCCCCCAAGATTACTTTATATGGTACAGTCGAACTAGCGGCCGAGTCAGCCACACCTAGGTCACACGAAGATAAAGTCTTAAGATTGTTATAAGAAATGTTCACCTCTATAAGGTTTTGCACGAAAGTCTTGACAGGAAAGAGGTTTATACAGACCAGCTGATTCTGAGACAGATCCAAAACAATTAATCTTGGCACGTTTTTTAAACATTCCCACAAAAAATGCCTGATCTTGTTGTTTCGTAGGACGATCTTCATTAAACTAGGCATAGGGGTGCAAGGAAATGTAGTTATAACGTTGTTTGGAAGGTTAAGTTCAAATAATGATTTGGGCAGGTATTTAGGAACGCTGGTTAAGCCTTTGTTGTCACAATGTAACTCGAACAAACTTTGAGGGTTTTTAATATCACACCCTTGAACTAACAGTTCTGAAACTACTGACTCATTGCTATTGGGAAATAAGTTTACAAAGACGATAGCAAAACCCAGAAAGACATGCATATTTGTTGACACCGAGGGTCTAGTAGGTGCATATAGGAATCGCATAATAGATTGGACGGCAAAAAAATGTAAAAAAAAAAATTGCTAGTAGATACTAAAAATTATTGGTTGACCACAAGTACGGTACGATACTCTATTATCATTATTATTATATCCATTGGCTACTAGACAGTACAGTAAACCTGTTATGTTGTTTTCAGTCTATGAAATTACTATTCTTGGCTGCAAGGCGATCTTGGTGACTTGAAGACTGGTTCGTGTATACAGGCATTCACTTTACTTCTATTGATGGTCAGACAACTCGTTTCACCAGAAACATCGCGCCGATCACCTAGAAATTGAGAAAAGAAGTACTCACAACAAATGGCAAAAGAACGTTTTGCTAACACACCATAAAACATAGGTTAGGCCACACCAAGTAATTTTTATGGATGACGTCCGCGCGCGCATTGATTTTGGTCTGTTCCCAGAAAAAAAAAAATTCCGCTTCCAGTAACTATGACCACGACAGTGCCACAAATCGTAAGATAAAGGGAAGATGTGATAAAAGGAAAGAAACAGGAAAGGACGAAAACTGCTGTTCCACTGATTTATTGCTGTTTTCATGACGAACAAAAGACTCGTTGGTTGTTACACTGTGTTCTCTCGTTCAATTTGTGTCCCAACATTTGTCGTCCCTTAATATATTTCAAATCTAGGCATCTTGGTTTTTTTTGCCCTTCCGTGTTTTTTTGTCGCGCTCTCGCATTAGATTTAGGTTCTCCAGAGGACGTCATCCATAAAAATTACTTGGTGTGGCCTTATAGGCGCGGACATATTCGTCGTAGGTCGTCGTACGATTTTGTTGAAGTAGAATTTTCACGCAGGCTGTGACAAAAGCAACCGCCGACAAAGATAAAGGCAACCGTTTCCGTAACAAGACAGATGAATTTTGTAGGACGCATGCATGACTATCTCAAGAATGCCCTCCGTTTGCGATCGTACGACGATCGTACGGCATATGTGACCGAGCGTATACGGTAAACAACATACTTGTATTGTGCTACATGTTCCCAGTGAAATGCATAGCCAGCTACAACAAACAAGAAAACAACATTGTACTACACAACTATATTGAAGTTTTCAGGTAGGCCTAGGGCCGCAATCTCAAAAGAACATGCCACTGTTAATCGACATGTACTGGAAATTCTTTGTGACCCTGATAGTTTCTTTTCAACCACTGAATTCTATTTACAGAATAACCCCAACAATTTTGTTTAGAAAACCACGGGCTCGACGCACGCCTGAAATAAACCAGTGTCTGCCAGTTTCGCTAGCCTGGGTACCAGACTGTTTCCAAGGTCTACACAGGCTTTCTGTTCCAGGGCCAACATGCCTTCAAGGAAATTTTACCACGGCCCAGCGTCTAACTTGAGGAGGGGGGCTGTGGTAAAATTTTCTTGGGTGCATGTTGGCCCTAGAGCCGAGAAGCTGGTCAGTGTGAGCCCTAGAAAACGCCTGGCATCCAGACTAGTGTTTTGTAATAACTACTACTATGTCACATACAAACAAGACAACTTTATTGTCTACCTCCCCTTCAGCTATTCCGTGATATGTTATTTTGCCACTGCTGTAAGTACGCTTGGGATCTGGTCTTGTAATATAGTCTACTGATAAACATGAGGAAAGAAAATACACTCTCTTACAATATAAAACATGCTCACTTCGCCCACCATCTTTGATGACATTGCAAGATGTCAAGGTCTTAAATAAAATGGTTAGGATGCATTGCACGTGTACGACACGTATGCACAAGATATCCACCATTACGACAAAGCGTTAAAAAATAGAGGAAGAATTCCTTGTCCAGTATATTTCTATACAAATATGTTTTCTCATAATTTGTACATTTTCTGTCCCTTATTCTGTTAGCAAAATGTCTGCATCTTTGCACTTTGTATTTCACCGCAATTTGTCAGTTTTTTTTTCAAAAGATACGCTTACCTGAAGTTCCCGGATGTAGTACCAGTGGACTGTAGTCGGCTTGCACAGCTGAGTGGCCCAAGGGCTTTTAAAGAGAAACGGAGATAGGCACTGCTCTATACACCGAAAGGCGTAAGAAGGATGTTGACTTGTAACCTGGATCCAACTACAACTATTGCTACAATTTGTGGCACCCTTCGACGGCGGAGTGAGGAAAAAATGATACCAATCCACCCGACCTCACGTTACAATTATAGCTAGTCACGTGGTTGTCGTTTCGTAAACAACCTGGTCTTGCAGCATATATCATTTTCTCAAAACGTAGACCAATCTGCACATGTCATTATATTCACCTCTTATAGATCTATATATGGATAACAAACCAGTTTCAGGAACAATTGGTGATATAACGATTGGGGAACTAACTGTTAATTTTTTTGACTCGAAAGAAACCTACGGTGGCAAAATTCAAGTTTAGAATTCGATACAACATTTAGAAGTGCTAATTATTGAATTTTTAGCCACGCGGGCGTTTTTTAATGTGTTTTGGATGCGTGGCCTTATTACAACATTGTACAATAGACCGAGGACGTTTGAGAGTTATAAATATACATGTAGTACACGTGCCCAGGATAACTGGGCCAGACAATAAACGATGCTACTGGTGCACTGTTATTTTTATAGGTGTTGTTACATTAATAGGGCAAGGTGAAGGAGGGAAGACGATCCATATGGCCTTCTCTTAGCCCAAAATACATGATCCTACTTCTGCCCCCCCCCCCAAATATATGGCCCTCCCCCTAGGTCCCCCCCAAATCACATTGCCACCCCTCTAAGCAGAATATATTTTCCTTCTAGGCCATAACGTTGTAATATTTACCCCTAAAAAATATATGACCTTCCCAATAGCCCCCCTCCCCCCAACAGAATGCCGAGCTCTGCGCATGTCCGGTCGTTTCTAGGAAAATGTGTATATTCAACCTGAATATATTCATACCATACTTCTCTCCTGTTAAAATTTTCTACTGATATAGATATGAATAAATAAATAAATGTTATTTGTGTACATAGTTGTCTTTCTATTCATTGCTTCTTTCTGATGCTACTAGTATCGTTTGTGAACAAAGACGACTAAAATAAGGTTGAAAATTGTGAGTTCTATCTAACCTTGAGGAAGAGTGACCTTCAGTTCTTTGCGTAACCTGTGGCACCTGCTCATGGCGCAGTAGGAAGAAGGATGCTGATTGGTCCAGAATGACGTCATGCCAGCTGGTCACCTAGTAGGTGTCCCCTCCCACCATTTTGTTTTGCAGACTCCATTTTCTACCTGTCCTGTTTTTGATTAAATGTTTTCTACCAGACAAATCTACACGTGTACCACTAAACATTGAATCGATTGTGAAAACAATCTAGCTGTCCGTCAAAAATTAAATCACCATTTCTGGGTCAGCCAAATATTGTTTTGTAGGCTAGATTTTAAAAAGTCTAGGACGAAAATGAATGGGCTAAAAAAACTTAGAATACCCCTCCACTGATTGAAGAGCTTCACTCTGTTTGAATGTGCAAGTCGATTCTTTCTTTTATTCCATCTACAACACTTTTTTTACATTACATATTATTTCAAACAGTTGCTACAATTTCCTCATCCTTTTACCATTTAGAAGATCACCAAAGATCACAAAATTTGTAAAGTCGTATACACCATCTATTTTACAAATGTACCAACTTCGTTACATATTTGTTAAGCAATAGATACAATCACCAGCTATCATAGCATTTTGGCAAGTTGATAGTTAACTATATAGTTTTAGTGATAGTTGTCGTAGTAGTAAGATATGATATACAAGTCCGTGATACTTTTATACCTTGGATTACTTTCAATGGATTAAATAGCAAATTTAGTAGACATTGACACAACCAATGTATTGTACACATAGCGCAATATTTCAAAAGATGTCTGGACGCTAGAAATACCACCAATAATTGTAAAATAAAAGCATATTTTGATCCACTACTGTATAGACTCTTTTGTAAGGTGTGTTAGTCTCTTAGTATTTTGTTATACATGTATAACAATAGATGCCATAAGTTTCATCTACCTGGTACAATTGCTGTACAATAAAGTTTATCGTTTAGTAGTTATTATTTTATTTGAGGAACCATAGAACAAATTGGCTTGCAGCAAAAACTGAATTGCTATATTTACAATCTTTAAATTACACAGTAGTAGTAGTAGTAGTAGTAGTAGTAGTAGTAGTAGTAGTAGTAGTAGTAGTAGTAGTAGTAATAGTAGGCATCCTTTCATTTGAAAGATGATGGTAGCACTCTAGATCTTGTGTGATGGCCATGTACAGCGTCTTTTACAACAAAAATACAACTTATACAACAAAACTACTTATAGTATGTACAACTCATCATAATAAACTGAAATGATTTTGGACAGTCATTAATGTCGACATGATTAAACGTTGATAAAGTGTGAGAGTTACTGACCAATACAATTAAAAGCAGGGTCTCTGTTTGACACCGTTGTCAGCAGTGATACTTGATGATCTATAGGTGTCACATACTTAAACTGCATTATGTAACATTAGGACGATACAAAAAGTACATTTTCTTGTCATTTTACAAAGTAAATTGAATCAACTCCATTGCAAATAAGTGCCGTTCAGGAAGTGGAGGTGCCAAAATATTACACCATACGAGTGTGTTTAAAAGCTGGAAACACAGTTGTAAGCCATGTTTGTTTGCATTCTGGTATTTTGTGGTGGTGCCACAAACTGAGTGCGCCTCGTGTGGGCTGTTTTAGCGCCAACCATAAATTTCAGAAATACGAGATAATAGCTCAAAAAGTAGATGTAAATGACAATAAACATGATTTTTTTCAGTCAAAATATTTCCAAAAATGTTACATAATGCCCCTTTAATGTACGAATCTAGACCGGTCACTTTTTAAAAAGACGTTGCAACATTAGAACGTATACTATTTGGTTCATACAGCACTGATTCTCCAGATAACATCAAGTACAAGTACCATAGATAAAAAAGTTTCTTAAAGTGCTAACATTTAACATTCTTCATATTAATCACCTAAAATCAAGAACGCCTCTGATACATGTGCAAACTAATTGAACGAATATTTTTGGTGTTAACGTAATTTACTACATCCATACAAGTGTACGGAGGTTGATTTCTGTATGTATCTGTATGTCTGTATGTATGTATGTATGTATGTGTGTGTGTGTGTGTGTGTGTGTGTGTGTGTGTGTGTGTGTGTGTGTGTGTGTGTGTGTGTGTGTGTGTGTGTGTGTGTGTTTGCTTGTGTTTCCGTAGTTACATGTATTGCCACATGTTAGGCACGGTGGAAACACTGACAGGAAGATAGGTCAAAGGTCCCACAAAAGGTTATTTAATTTCCTGCCATTCGCATGTATGTTGCCGGTTGGGAAAATGCATACACAGAATCAGCAAGAAATTCATTATGCATATGATGAGTAAAACAATGAATTCACTAAAATTCTAAATATTCCATGGATTCTTCTGTGACATTTGGCTCTGTCTTATGAACTTAAATGTCTGTATTTCTGTTTATATGAGTTTTAATTGTTGTATTATATAGCTTTTTAAAAATATTTTATGTCTGTACGGCTGTTTCCTATGGGCGACATACTCTCCAAGCAGAGGTTTTGGCGTGTTTTGAGGCTTTTTTATCGGGCTTTCTTTTTTTGCACTGGTATCTTTTTTACGCCAACCCCTCTCCTGCTTGGAGACTATGGGTGACATACCCGAAATAAAGAAATTCAGTTCAATTCAAATTCAATATGTTCACATGGGCATATCACCAAGGTGATACTGGGGCACATCGAAAACGTACGACTGTGAGTAAGCCTCTGCTTTGTCAGGGATAGTTTCATACATTTGGGCATCCGAATCCGTTCTTACACCACCGCTACAGACGTTCTGGTCTTCCATCGTATCAGTGTCCTGAACTTCGTTAACTGGAATATCACCAATATGATACTGGGGGACTTCGAAAGTATACGACTTTGAGTAAGCTTCTGCTTTGTCAGGTACAGTTTCAGTCATTTGGGCACCTGAATGCGTTTTTACACCACCGCTACAGACGTTCTGGTTTTTAACCTTGTCAGTGCCCTGAATTTTGTTAACTGGGATATCCCCAATATGATACTGGGGTACATCGAAGGTATACGACTTCGCATACGGTTCGGCGTTGTCTGGTATCGTTTCATATACATTTTCGTCACCATCAACCATGTCATTCTGACTGGTGCCACCTGTAGAAATGTTCCTTAAAGCTATGCCAGCCGCCATGTTGTTCATGTGTGCATGCGAGGCATTTTCGCTAGCTTGTTTCTTAACCATTGCCAGATACACAGCTGACAATACACCACAGAAAACAACAATCACCACAACAACTACGGTAGTCAACAACCACCCTGTCGTCTCTTCTGTAGCTTTTTGAGATGGTTTGGTTTTTGTCCCAGTAATGCTATACGCTTCTGGAGTATGCGTAGACGCTGCCCTTGACTTCGTCATAAGCCTACATGTAGCATTAGTAAGGCTAGATATATCTTCTATCTTTTGAGACAAATTGTACATCTCATTCTGTTGTAGTTCGGGATTTCCAACTGTTAGTGATAGTTTGGGACTGACAGTGGTTTGTGGCGACGTTATGAAGTCAGAAGCTGATGGGCCGTTGCCTTTTTTAGAACAAGTCTTGTCTTTAGGACATGGTTTTTGTAGGTGGTTTAGGGTGTCATTTCGTGCTATCGTTTTCCAGAATATACATTTTGAGATGTCTAACTTATACAGCTCTTTGCCCGATATATTACTAGGCGTTTGGCAGCGAAACCAGGATTGTTGGTTGTACATTTGTTGTATGAATAATTCCTTTTCAAGGAAGTCCAAGCAAAATATCGACACTTCTTCCTGACATCTTTGTGTTGTCTTTGTTAAGTCGATGAGCCAGGCTATGTCACAGTCACAATGGAAAGGGTTCCCTGCCAAATCAACTTCATACGATAGAATCGAACTATTTGTCATGTCGATTCCTAAATCACACAAAGACAACGTACTTATATTATTATGGGAAACATCCACTTTTGTTAAAACGTTTTGGAAACCTTTCACGGGGAACAAGTTGAGGCATGTTATTCGATTTCGTGAAAGATCTAAAACATTTAATCGTGGAATGTTTTTCAAGCATTTCCATGGGAAGAAGGTAATGCTGTTGTTTGTTAGGACTAGCTTGCTCAAAAATGGCAGTGGCGTGCATGGAAAAGTAGTCAAGTAGTTATTGGGAAGCCAAAGCTCAAAAAGCGATGTTGGCAGTTTGGTAACGCTATATAACCCAATGTTGTCGCAGTGAATTCTAAGTAGATTGGGGATGTACAGATCTGTGACGTCACATCCTAATCCAATCAGCTCTGCAAGTTTTTTTGATTGACAGGAGTGAATTGAGTTCAGAAAGACCAAGGTCAAAGTCAGAACGACAACCTTGCAAGGCAACCTTAGATGCCCAGTGTTAGATTTGCGTGAGTATCGCATTTTGATAATTATACAAATACTTTCTTGGAGGAAGCAACACTGGTATTGCCCAAGGAAAACAATCGTGTACTACGTCACACGAAGCGTTATATTACGTCACACGAAGTGTTATATTACGTCATACGAAGCGTTGAATTACGTCACGCGGAGTGTCGCATTGCGTCATTCGTTCTTGGTGGCAGGGCTACAAGCAAACTACAATGGTTGATTGACTACATACAATAAATTTAAGTCTATATTATTGCAATCGTATACCCTTACTCTTACGTTGAAATATTAGTATTGTATTTTAGTTAGTGCTAAGTCAGAGTTACTTTCTTTTCTAGCCAAGTGATGTGTGTTCTTTGTTATTCCGCTACTGTTCAGTATTGCATAATGTCTGTATTGCTCTCAGTCTATGAAAATACCAGTTTGAAGTCTTGACCGCCGAAAGGAATTTCTGGACACGCAGTTGCCTCTGTTCTTGACCACTGGACGATGTGTGAAGACCGGCTTCAACTGGCCTCAGCTACACCCTTACTTGGTTGACAGGTCGTGGCAGTTTTTTTTCACTGATGTTCTGGAGACCCCCTAGTTAAAAAACAAAAAATCAATTTCATTACATTGAATATCATAAGAAATCTTGTATCTTTTCCTTTGAAATGATGCCTTATTTGTTTTGATCATATTTGTTTTCCACAAGCACAATGACTGATTTTGTTGGTTGGTCGCTCCCCAGTAAAGTGCAAAAATTTGCCTGGAAGGGGAATTTCGGCACTCTTGTTTTGTGGCTCACTTGTATAGTCTATTCTGGTGTTCAACCTTTGAATCATTACAAGTATAGTATTGTTGTACAGGGTAATAAATGAGATTTTCATTGATACAAATAGTAAGACCGAACGGTAAGGTTTTTGACCCACTCACACTGGGAAGGACCCCTGCTCTTTTCGATAAGTGTGGTCACCAGGTGGGATCTTTAACATGCTCGACATGTCGCTCTCCTAAAACACGAGGCCTCCGGCTTTATGTCCCATCTGAGAGGACCAAAGCATGCTCGTAGCGGGGGGGGTCGGGGGATTCGGAAGAACCCCACACACAAGCAAAAAGGTCCACTTTTTATCTAAAGGTCCAAGATTTTTCTTTAATAGATGGACTGATTTGTATCACCAGCGGGACTGGAATCCTATTTGTCTCTGATTTTCCCTTTGAAATCCTCTCAAAAACGCACTGGAAATGCCATTTCAGAAGGTTCAATTTTCAAATTTTTTCGGGGGAGCATGCCCCCAGACGCCCCTAGGCCTCGCGCCTACGGCGCTCGTTGGTCCCTTGAACGGTAGAAAGAACCCCCCCAAGCAAAATCCTGGCTACGGGCATGCCGAAGCTACATGTAGTTACACACTTTCACTGTTGTAAAGTGAGTCAAGTGTCAAAGTACCTAGCTTTGGTTGGAAAGAGACGTAAAGTCCCTTTTCCAAGGGTAAAACATTGGGGCTTGCTAGGGATTCGAACCCAGAACCTTTAGATTCTATGCACAAGACCACCTTGCGACAAAATAAACTTACCTTAATGAAGAAAGGATGAACGTTTAGTAGACCGCTGTCTCTTGTTGCATCTGGCGGCTAGCGGGGTGAGGAAAAAATCCCAGACTCGTCTGACCACTGTGACGTCGCAATATTTAATCATGTGGCTGACCTATTTTGGAGTCTGAAGTGATTTACAAACAGCAGACCAATCTACACACTACTAATTATTCAAACCTTTATATAACAAAAAAATGTTCATATCACCACAAAAAGGAACATTTAGGTACAAACGGAGTTATAGTAATGTAGAGATGTACTTTTAGCATAATATAGAGATGTACTTTTAGCATAATGTACGCTCAGGATCTAATTATACTCACACGAGTAGACTTTGAATTTTCGATTGCGATGTGTTTTTCGTATGTACGACCTTCTTTAGGATGTCTGACCCAATTGCAGTGGACACGTGATCATACGGACACGTGCCTCGAGGGAAGGACGACCCCAAATGAAATTTTGATTGTCTGTACGTCGGTGAAGGTTAGACATCCAGGTGATAAGATACGCCAAAAACAGTTACTCAAGCAACTGGATATGATTTTGGAAACGGTCAGACAAAAATTGTCTTGACTTGTCTAACTTTTGTTTCCTTTTGGCCTTTCACAAAAAATTGCCTTTACTTATTTGCATATCAATCAATGGTTTGTGCTTATAAACCAGCAATTCTCCTGCAGTCCTTAGGGGTCACTGACGAAAGGTAGTGGATGCTACCTGAAACGTCTGACCGTTTCCAAAATCATATCCAGTTGCTTGAGTAACTGTTTTTGGCTTTGCTTGTCTGTGTTTGTGTATGTAAGTGTTATGAAACAGGTTTAAACTGTAATTTTCTAACACAAGAAATTGGACCTAGCCAAATTTTCGACTCTGCAACTCCAGTCAATTTTGACAAAGCCTGGGGTTGTACAGTCAAAAATTTGAGTAATTCAGAATTTCCTGTATTGGAAATTACTGTTTAAACCTGCCTCATAATGAGTTCTACCAAGACAGTGTGTGTGTGTGTGTGTGTGTGTGTGTGTGTGTGTGTGTTTGTGTGTTTGTGTGTGTGTGTGTGTTTGTGTGTGTGTGTGTGTGTGTGTGTGTGCGTGTGTGTGTGTGTGTGTGTGTGCGTGTGTTTGTGTGTTTGTGTGAGTGGCACTCGGTTCGTGTGTATATGTATGTGAGTGTGAGTGTGTGTGTATGTGCGCATACATGCTCGATAAGCTAATACTATCTTTTCAAATACAGTACGAATTCAGAACAGTAAATAAATGGAACATAATATTTTTTTTTCCAAAAGCGATGCCTTTCAAAAATAATGGTAGCGATTTTAAATGTAACGACTTTCAATTTTGTTGGTTATTACTCCGTGAAGGAGGTCAGGACCTCCGGACGGAGTGTTGTAATCGGCTGATTTTTACTCCGTGAAGGAGGTATACCTCCTGCAGGAGTATTCGGGTCAGCCGGTTTTTCGTGTTCGCAGCTAAAACTCACGGTTCCCTGTGTTCAATCGGCATTTAATTTTATACGTCGTCTGCAGGCATGCCAGTGGTGATGCACGTATATCAATATTTACCGTAGGTGTTTTCGCGGTCAAGATAATATTCGAAAAGCACCCCTACATTTAGGGGCACATGGGACCGGCCGCGAAAAACCCGTTGTTTTGAATAGCGGGGGGGTCGAGTATCCTTAATGCAGATGTGCGGGGCGGTTTTTAATGCAGACCAGATGCGGACCGTAATGGTTTATGGATGGCCGGAATTGTGAAATGTGTTCGCACGTAAAAGTCATGTTTGTGTACGTTGTATTTCTCTGAATTTGGGCATGTGGTGTGCCGTTATGTCCGTGTTGATGCACGTGTCTTTGTTTTTACCGTAGCGGTTTTTATATTGTGGTGATTGCCATATTTGTGACTCCCCCCTATTTTTCCTATTCCCTATGAAATGTTGTCGCCCGGCCGGTACGGGCGCGACTGCCGTTGACATGGCAAGTCTGCAGGGATCTGGTTTTAGACTGACCGCCAGTTGCGCAGTTGACTTTTGTGCACGTGTCTTTGCTTTTACCGTAGCGGTTATGTGGGCCGGTGCAACTGTGTGCAACTGGCCGTGTGCAACTGTGCTAACCGTTGCTGTTGTGATCATGTTGACTTGAGCGGTACCCGTTTTTCCGTGTTCGCAGCTAAAACCCACGGTCCCCTTTGTTCAATTGGCATGTGATTTTATACATCGTCTGTAGGCATGCCAGTGATGATGCACGTATATCAATATTTACCGTAGGTGTTTCCGCCGTCAATATAATATTTCGAAGTACCCTACATTTAGTGGCATATGAGACTGGCCGCGAAAAACCCGTTGTTTTGAATAGCGGGGGGGACTACTTCAATACCACCTCCCAGTCTGCAAATTATAAAATTTCACGGAGAATTGTCGCCTATGGCTTCTTGTTCATGTTCGCAGTCAAAACACTGGGTTCTCTTTGTGTAATCGGCACGCAATTTTATACGCCGTCTGCGGGCATGCCCGTGTTGATGCACAAATGTGTATTTTTGCCGTTGCTGCTTTCGCGGTCAATGTAATATTGCAAACGCACCCCTACAATTACGAGGCGAATTGGAATGGTCCAGAAAAACGCGTTGTTTGGAATAGCAGTGGGGGGGGGGGTGGAACTTCATGCAGATACGGGGTGGTTTTTATAAGTGGTTCCAGATGTTTTTGCCCATGGTTAAGAGATGCCAAGTTTTTTGGAAGATGTTCGCAGCCAAAACGCATTCTTCCGTACGTCGCATTTCTGTGTAATTTCGCATGTGGTGTTGCATTATGTCCGGGATGATGCACGTCTTTTTATTTTTACCGTAGCTGTTTTGATATTGGAGTAAATGGTTATTTTCGAAACATCCCCATGTCGTTGAAATGTTGTCGTCCGTTTATGTCACCGGTAGTAAGTCGGGGCGGGGCTGATGGGGACGGATATGTGGGGTGGTCAGAGGTCAACATTAGGAAAAATTTAATGTTAATACCGATGACCGAGTCCAAAAAACTGAAACGTGAAAATCGGATGATTGGACCTGATGTACATTTCTGTAGATTGTACACAGAATACACACATCTTTAGATAATCTGGCCATGGCAGGTATACTAGATTAGCGTACATCTATGTTTATGCGTTCAAAACAAGAAAAGTAATCGTTTCCCGGTATTATTCTCTCGAAACACGGCGCTGAATATAGGAAGAAGTAGCCTGTGTTACGCAATGCTTTCGGCCGGATTGATGTGCAACTGTTACTAATTGCAGGGTCTGGGCTTGGCCAGTCGCGGTGTATGGCCAGTCGCGCTAATATGCGAGTGTTCCCTGTAGACAGTCCTGGAGTTAACGTTGACTTGAGCGGTACCCGTTTTTCCGTGTTTGCAGCTAAAACCCACGGTCCCCTTTGTTCAATCGGCATGCAATTTTATACGTCGTCTGCAGGCATGCCAGTGCCAATACCACCTCTCAATCTGCAAATTATAAAATTTCACGGAGAATTGTCGCCTATGGCGTCTTGTTTTGATTTTGGTCCTAAGTTTCAATTTTGGTGCTCATTTCAATTTTAAATGTAGACCGGTCTGCTGTGTTAATGTTGTAAAGATATTTCCCTCTTCAAAACAAGTATGTATCAAATTTCATCTTTTGAAAAGTTCGTATGCAGTCATTTTGACAGACTAAGTGTTTCTGCTTCGTAAATGTGTCTGGTAGACACTCACTGTGCAGTCAAGCACCTTGACTGCTTATCTGTGCCAAGGTTTAAAATGTTGCATCATCTGAAGTCCGGTATCGGATGTTGTTTTTGCTAGCCTGGGTGCCATCCTCCGTAGTTACCGCCGGCTCCCTACTGTCTCTGGCTAGGCTGCCACCGTGGTAGCCAGCGACAGTAGAGAGGCGGTAGTAACTACGGAGGATGGCACCCAGGCTATATTTTTGCTGAACAAAGTGTGAAAAGTCCGCAAATATGTTATAATATACGTGCCACGACAGTTAATGGCTAGACTGTCCACTGAGAAAGATACCCATGGCCACGCAGTGCTTTGAAAGACAAGTCGTTTTTTATTCTTTACACAACAAAAATACATTGTGTCACATTATTTTTCTTAGAACAACACAAAGTTACTCACTTAACAAAACATCAACTGTCTTCGACTAGTTTCCACGAATGACATATAAATAAAAATATTTTTCTTCTTCAGGGCAACAATGGCTGATTCTGATTTGTACTGCAGCTAGGTGTCGCTGCTGCAGTATTACAAATGCGGTCCCAAACGTAGACCGTTGTCACATAATATATACATATTGTCAAGTAAAGCTACATGTATGGTATATCGTCAGGTGTGCAAATGTGAAACAATCATTTCCTCAAATTACAACACACTAATCATCAAAGCACAATTTTTATATATGCATATACATGTACAAATCACAAGGCACCTGGTACGTTAGCATGCTATCTGGTACAAACTTTTTGATACTAGTATTCATAAGTTACAGTTGTCTACTGTTACAATCAACACAGGTGTTAGATACATGTACATCCATTCGTAATATTGAATAAACTGGTTTCTTAGTTCTTGAGAACGGAGATACATGTTACAGAGTCTATTATGAATAAAAAGCTTGCTCATCATCAATATACACAAGAGCCTACTAGAAGATGCATTCAATCGTATATTTAAAACGTATAAAATTGCATTTCAATTGCAAATTAATGTAGGACACCATCGTGAAAAATAGTCAAGATATTACTAAAAAAAAGACAGAGCACAAGCTCGGATTCGAACCACGGTCAAAAAGCTTAACCCTAAACCCTAATATAACCTCTACGCCACGAAATATCACGGTGACGGCGCGTTCGAATGCATTTTTATAGCGTGCCGTTCTGCGATATGGCATCGACCGTTTTTTTTTTAATTGAAACATACAGTGACAAGACGTGGTGGCGACACACTCAAGTTACACTTATATTCATGTCGCCACCAGACAATACGTAATACAAGCAAGCAAAGGACGATAAAAATACAGTAATTAATCGATGAACAAGTGAAATAAATATATAAATACTGACAGGATTAATCAAGATGTTACAAAAAGCGATTTGATACTAACAAAAATGTCTGTACATGTAGTAGTATTTGAGTATTGTACATTGTTGACAGAGAAGAAGAACCTCTTAAAAGTTCCACAGGGTGGTCTTTGGAAAAGGGCCAATGTTGTACCAATTTTTAAAAAGGGTGATCCCCTTTTCAAATAGCGACGGCCGTATACTAGATGGAAATTAGCGGCGGCCCCTACATGTACATGTAGGCCTAGTCATCTTCATCAGAGGAGAGAATATCTCCCTCGTTACACGTGGCGTACGGTTCTATCTTATCAGGGTCATTGTAAGCACAGTCATTTGCGTCTACACCTGGTAAAGAAGTGGCGGCGGCCATTTTCTTATAGCTCTCTGCCCTACTGCGCATTTCAAACTCCGCCATGTCATACTGAGGCACATCGAAAACGTAACCCGACTTCGCATAAGCCTCGATCAAGTCGGGTATAGTTTCATACGTGCAGGATTCGGAGTCTGGTTTTGGACCTTCTTGGTCGTTCTGACTGATGTTGCCTTGTGGAGTAGGGGTGTTGTTTATCTGTTTACCAGATTTGTTTGCAGCCCTCCTTGCCACCATGACACAATACACGGCTAGTACCAAACCACAAACAACAACAATCACTGCAACGACTATAGTCGTCAACACCCACGCTGAAGACATGAGTTGTGTGGATGGCGTGCTTGAAGATTTTGGTTTGTTTGTTATCTTTGATTCAAAGTATTTTGATGTTTGTGTGACCGTGGATGCAGCGCCAAAAACGTTGGAAATAACTGTCACATTTTGGAAGGCATGGTTTATTTCTGCCTGTTGCGTTTCGGTTTGCAAACTACTGGTCGTTTCTAAACTAATGTTAGTTTGCAGCGGCAAAGAGGCACTAGTGGTAGCGTTGGACAGAGGAAGGTTTTGGCCGGGTATGGAGCAGGAATGGTCGAGAGAACAGGGCTTGTGTAGTCTCCATGTTTCATTGGAATAACAGACCGTAACAGTCAGTCGGTACAGTTCTATTCCAGCTAGCTTAGGGGGAGATGAACAGCGGAATACAGACTCAATCTCATCGACAATCTGCGTGTACAGCCGAAGAGCGAGTGAATTATGCTCAAACAGGCACCCACAACAAATCTGTCCGATTCTACATCTGTGGGTCACGTTCAACAACTTAATCAGCCAAGCAATCTGACAGTCACAGTGAAAAGGGTTCCCCTCAAAAAACACATCGTATGGCACAACCGACTTCGAACTAATGGTCATGTCTATCCCTATGTCACACGAAGAAAACGTACTCAGTCTGTTAAAAGAAACGTCAAGTTTCCTCAGACCTTTCTTAAAGGAGATAACGGAGAAGATATCGAGACAGAAAAGACGGTTGTGGGACAAATCTACATCAGCTAGACGAGGCATTTTCTTCAGACATTCCCTAGGAAAGTGGGTAATATTGTTATTTCGTAGAACCAGCTTGTCCAAAATTGGGAGGGGTAAGCAAGGGGGGCTTTCAATGCTGTTATTGAAAAGGTTCAGTTCAAAGAGTTGCATTGGCAGCTCTGCTGGGGCACTGGTTAAGCCTTTGCTTTCACAAGTCACACTGACAGGAAAAATAGGAGGCAAATTTACCGAGCATCCTCTTGACAGCATTTCTGTAAAGGTTGCTGCCTGACAATTGTGTATGGCGTTTAAAGAAACAATGGCCAACATTAGAAATACAAACATTTCTAAGCTATTCTAGAGGTCTGTTTTGAGTAATTCAAAGTGTGGAATCCACTAAAGAGAGACCTTTTGAGGGTCCAAAAAAATGAGAAATCTCTCAGCGGTTTTGTAATAATTTTCAACGATTTTTTAATGATATACAAGTCTTCTAACAATCTCTGGATAATTTCAATGACCATGGATTTTGGTCGCTCGTAACTAGGCTGCCTAAAGGTCTCTGTCCTGTGAAAAAAAGGGTACTTTTTACCAGCTAAGTACAGGTAATTTCCTTCTTATTTTCAGTTACAGTACAGTTGTTTCAATTGATAAATATACTAGTTATTATGTCCGACTTTACAAAAAAGGACTTGCTGGATACGCTGGTTTTTTTCTTGGCTGCAAGGCGATCTTGGGTATTTGACGACCGGTTGTTCTTTGGACCGGATGGCTCGGCTATTTGTCACCGCAGTCCTTCCTCTAATATCCTATGAATTAGTATATAAATGAATAATAAATAATTAATAAATAAACAAGAAATCAAAGATTCTTCCTGGAAGTGTAGAATCCTCGGCTTCCTGAATTCCCCCATGTCGACTTCTAATTTCTGCTGGCCCCCGGACAGATTTTGAAAACTTTGACCTCCTATTTTCTGCCTGTCAATCTTCCCCCGCCCACGTGCTGTCAACCTGTCCAAACAGATACACACAAACCCACAGCTCAGCCATCCAAAACAATAACACATACTTTTTACTTTACTTGAAGATTTTAACTTAACTGAATATCTAGTATACTAATGAAGCCGACACACCCTTTCTTTCAATTCTAACATATTATGGAGGTAGCATTTTCTTCTATAAAACAAGAAATAGGAGATTTCAGACTTCCAGCAAGCATTGGAGGGTCCTTTATGCAATCCTTGGCTTCCTGAATTCCCCCATGTCCCGGCCAGAGCCATTTTCAGTGTCTGACCTTTTAACTTCCAGAATTCTGCCGGTCAGTCTCCCCCACCCATGTGATGTCAACATACTCTATCTATTCAAGCACACCTACAAACCCAAAAGCTAAGCCACCCAAAACAATACTTCCATACCCCGGCAAAAGTAGCAAGTCTAAACAGTTACTTACCTTTGAGAAATTTAGAAGCTTCCCCAAACCTTAGAGAACAGTGTCTGTCGCTGAGCTGATGCGTTGTAACTCCACCTGTGATGGCGTAGTAAAAAACAACAACGTCGCTTAATAGTCTGTTGCTTTTGGAGACAGTTCATCATATGGTGCGTATGATACCCTTGCAGCTATGTAATCATACGTACACAATCTCAAGGTGCAGTATTGTCTACTGTCTGATATGAATAAATGATATTTTTCTTCACCATTTCAGTGTTACACTACAAAATGTACTATCTTAGCATTGAGGAGATAATTATAAATCCCTCTTATGTCTTACCTTATTACATGTAAGTAGTTGGATTCGGTTAAGATGACTTGAGAGATTATGTAATGCAGATACTTTCTTAATGGCATATATACGTTAAGTTTTTTTGCCAGTGCACTTGATGTTTCAGTGCCTTTTTATGCACATTAATTTTTAATCATGCTCGATGATTAAGAGTTAGATACGGTTTTACTCAAAGTTCTTAAAATTGGGTGTGTGAAACCTACGTAAGTACCTTTGAATGCAACGTAACGACATCCACCGAAATAATTCTTCGGCACAATGGCCGTAGCACAGAAATTTCCGTGTCAAATACATCGTTACATTTGCTTGTGGCTTTCTTATAAATTTTCTTCCGTTCACTACACTACAGTTCTTTCCCTCACAAAAAGTTGTGAATACCGGTAGTTGTCAAAAAAAATGGCTTACGGTAGTTGTAAAAAAAATCGGCTTACGGTAGTTGTAAAAAAAATCGGCTTACCTTTTGCAAGAAAACGCTGGGCGTAAAAATATAAGTTGTCGCCTGTCGCTGGCAGAGTGAAAATGATGACGTCGTCGTGACATATCGGGTCACGTGGTATTAGTCGTCAACTGCCCTAGCTGTCTTGCAGACTTCATTTTCGTAAAAGTAATTTTGCCAGCCTAGTTTTTACAGTGTGGGGTATGGGTAATACGGTAGTGCGTAGACCAACCTACGCGTGGCAGGTTTTTCCTAGATAACGGCAGTGCAGTTCTACTTAACACTGCTAGGTGACGCCCCTACACGGTTACTCTGTTTGTCACTTTGTGATCTTTGCTCTCAATATTGGGCTAAGTCTACATGTAGTCAGCCCTTGATCATTAAAATCTTTTACACCCGATAAAAGTAGTCAAATCATCTTAAAGCTTAACTTTTTGCAGTGTCTTGACTTGCAAGGAGGCTCCTCATTGGTTGTTGTAAACATTCATGCATTTTGTCGTCTGCTAGTCAAAACAAAAACAAACGCAATGCCTTCTGGGTAATTCAAAATGGTGGTCTCCTGAATTTTTTTCTCCGGCCAACTTTGAAATAAACCTGGAAAACCGTCTCTCTCAGTCTGTTAACGGCCTCTCCAGGTAAGTCAGCTGTCAGTTATAAAAACTGTGTTTGTTTCTCATATTCTACAATGATGACAATTTATGATTATGACATAGAAGGGGGAAATATATAAAAGATATGAGCGCCCCCCTCCCCACTCCATCTCCATAGACTAATTTAATTTTGCTGGACTTTTCGATGTTTACAGCTCAGTCAAATCTGTACAAGTGACCACCTCTGTATGAGGACTACCTGGCCATCGTGGTAACTTCGTGGTCCTTTGGATTATTTTCTCGTGTTGAGCAATAATGTCAATAGTGGCCACCTGTAAACTGATAATTGAAAAATTATGGTTCGAATCCCTGGCAGGCTCCATACTAGCCGTGGCGACTCTTGATTCCGGGCCTATATTATAGCCCGCTGAGGGCTATAATATAGGCCCGGAATCAAGAGTCGCCACGGCTAGCTCCATACCAGTGTTGTGCCCTTTTGAAAGGCACTTACACGCAAACATAACCTTCTTGGCGAAGGTAACTAATATGCCAGTCAGTGGTACATATATAACAGTTTCTAATCACCTTATGTTACAGGGTATAGAATAGAGATGGCAGAAAAAAGAGCTGTACCAAACAACAATCCTAGAAGTAGTAAAGATGGGCCTACAAAACAACAACAGAACCCCAAGCCTGCAGCTACAATAGAACCACTGCAGTCATCTGCAGAAGGACATACTGCAGCCCCAGAAACTGCAGCAAAACAGACACAAATGTCTAACAGAAAGACTGACAATCCAGAACCCGTAAAACCATCAGAATCTGACATTCCTGTGAAAGACACTCAACAGGGAGAGAGCTCGGACCAAGAAGAAGTGAAACTATTGCATTTAGAGGCCGCAGAGGCTGTGAAGGAGATAGGCTTTGCTGTGAGGCACGTGTACAAGTCAACAACACTAACTAGTACTGACCAAACTGTCTACATTAATGTACAGACCAAGGAGGAGTGTACACTGTGTCTGGAGCTGTCAATTCAAGGTTTTCGGGTAAGTTAGTAAGTTCACACTGATTTAATTTTATGGATGCCATCCGCACGCGCATTGATTTTCACCTGTTCTAAAAAAAAATCACCTCCTCCGAGGCTCTGGCCTGGGTGCCATCCTCCGTAGTCCATGGTAGCTAGCAACAATAGGGAGCTGGTGGTAATTATATAACTACTGAATTGTCTCAAAGATCCATTTCTTGTAGAAATCATTAATATGAAACAAATTGTACAAGTTTGAATTCCTAATGCTACATTTAAAACAAGAAATCGGAGATCTCATACCTCCACAAAATATTTGGTATTTGTGAATTTCTTGTTTCAGTCATTTTTTATTGTGAACTTCTCGTTAATTCTGTCTGCATTTTCCTACTGGCTACCATAAGTCAACAGACATGCATACAGCAGGAAATCAAAGACAGGAAGTGAGATAACCCTTTCTGGGACCTTTGACCTAACATCCTGTCAGGGTCCTGACATGCGTAGCATGTGAAAATGACATGAAAAAACTAGCAAAGTCCCAGACATATCAAAAACAAATGCTCTACATGGAAAACTGTATTCAGTATATTAAATGCATATAAACATGTAATAAGTCCTGCGATCATACCAAGGAGATTTTTGGCTATACTGTGAATACAGTTACTTTTGCAGTAGTTTTATTTTGTTGTATACGGGAAAAGGAAGTTTTCACAGTGTTTGAAGTTCATGGTTGAAAGAAATCTTTAGTACAATAGAAATTTTACTACATTACTCTTGGTATCATGATTTTGCAAAAATCTGCAAGAATAGAAACACCGCAAACATTTTAGGATTTACAGTGACTCACACCATTTTCTCTATCCTTCAGGTGGTTGGTCACAAGTTTGACGAGATTAACCGGTCCTGTTATTCCCGCCACTACGAGACCATCTATGCACTGTTGGACGACCTTAGCCTGGGGTACAGACAGTCGTTTGGAGAAACACTACAGAATAGACTAGAGGCTCTGGCCTTGGAGCAGAGAGCAGAAGAAACACAAGCCATTGAGGGGGACTGAAAAATTAGCCTCCATCAGGCTTTTCTGAAGTGTTCATGTAAAGTAAAGCAGAAGGAACAGAAACCATATTGAGGGGGACTGAAAAATTAGCCTCCACCAGGCCTTTCTAAGGGGTTTTGGATAGTAGAGCAGAAGGAATACAAACCATTGTGGAGACTGAAAAATTAGCCTCCACCAGGCCTTCCTAAGGGGCTATGGATGATATGATAGAGCAGAAGAAACACAAACGATTGAGGGGGACTGAAACATTGGATAATAGAGCAGAAGAAAAACATTTTTACCATTGAGGAGGACTGACAAATTAAACTAGCCTCCACCAGGCCTTTCTGAAGGGTTCATGTATATAGTAGAGCAGAAGGAACAGAAACCATTGAGAGGGACTGAAACATTAGCCTCCACCTGGCCTTCATAAGGCATTTTGGATAGTAGAATTTGGCAAAAATAGGCCATGCAAGTAGCATTTCCGTTTGGGAAATGAAACCCATGGTGGGCAAACTCCCCTGGCAAAATATTCTCTCTACACTCAAACCTGCCCAGGAAGGCCACCCAGGGGGCCAAGGTAAAGTGGTCTTCTTGGGCAGGTCGCTAAATATTTGCGCCCTATGGAGAAACAAATTTGGAACCTGGAAAAGGTGGTTGTTATTGCCAGGTGGCTGGATGGGAGAGGTGGCCACTCTGGTAGGTTGGACTGTATTTTACTATTTTTTCAGCCAGCATTGCTAGTCTGGTGGAGACTACTGAAATATGTACTTTTTGCCATGGGACGTTTATTCTCATGGCCATATGGACAGGTGATTTTGCACACCTGGTAGCATTGTTGTGTTTTGTTACACCTGTAATAATATACATATGTTTAACTACTTTGTTTATTTATTTTGCATAAACAATAAGCTGCCACAAGGCATAATACACCAGTTTTGTACAGTAAGTGCAAGCTGCGTAAGACTGGACTGTAAGGTTTGAACCACTCACACCGGGATGGACCCATACCCTTAGCAATAAGTGTGATGGGTTCTTTAACGTCTGTCTTGAGGTGTTGCACTCCACAAACACATAACCTCTGCAAGTACTGTGCAACCAAAGTTGTGCACAGAGCATTGGCAGGTACTACAAATGTAGGTTGGGATGGCTCACCCAATCTTGTAAAAATCATAGGATTGCTACTGTAGATTCATTTATTTTCACAGGAACTTAAATTTTCAGTAGAAGGAAAAAGATTAAAATTTACATACAATTCTGTAGTAGTACAGTAAAGTAATACAATGGAAATTTTCATTGTGGTCACTGCAAAAACTGTGACAATACAACTGCATCAAAAATTTTAGAATTTACAGTACCATTTAACCCATGCATGGCATGGTGCTGACCTTACACTGGTAAATCTAGTAACTTTTTGTCTTCAATAACGTCAATAGTAGCGATCAGGTTATAAGGAAAACAGCTATTTATCATTCCATAATTAATAAGGATCCTCGAAACAATTCTTGTTGAAGGAAAAGCCTCTACTTATGTCAAAAAGGCTTGATTTACATTCAATTTCAAAAACACTTAAATACTAGAGGCGTTTCGAAAACACCTTCGCTTTACGTTCGTTTTCATGGAGCTGGATTTATGTTTTTTTTATTCATTCGTTTATGTATTTAGTGGTTCAGCATGAACATATTACATGAACTGCAGGGTTGCCCAAATGGCGAAGCTATTATTAAGGGCTAACAAGGCAAATCTATGAAGTTTGGCAGTCCAACTAAATTGCAAAACATCAAGGAAAAACGGTTAAAATTAAATAACATGCAAAATTGAGTAGGTTTTTTAATGTGTAAACTCCAAATAGGTTTTTTAATGTGTAAACTCCAAATAGGTTTTTTAATGTGTAAACTCCAAAGCCTATACTTTATTATGACATTTTTAACAATTTTACTAAACAAGGGACAAATAACCTGTCCATATTACATGGGTCCTATTGGACTGATTTTTGTAGTGGTAAAGAGTCCTGAGCTCCTATTGGACAGATTTTTTATAGTGACAAAGAATCCTGAGCTTCTATTGGACAGATTTTTTTATAGTGATAAAGAATCCAGAGCTCCTATTGGTAGTTCTGGGAATGGTTCTCTGGAGTAAGAGGTGTAGGGCCAAATAAGCTCTTTGGGAGGAGGCCAAATGGGCCCCTGACAGCGAGACATTGTGTAACACAGGCTAGCTGTACCTTATTATCATTTTTTGAATTTACTTTGTGTTCACCACAAAACAAGGCTCATGGGAGCCACTCAAATGTTTTGGGTTACTGCACAGACAGTGAGGACAGATGTTTGTTGACCTTAGACTTGAAAAGTTTAAGGTTATACCCATATCGGAAACAATCACGTGGTAGCTTGTTCCATAATGATGTTGTTCTAGGAAAGAAGCTATCAGTGTGGAACTTCCTCCTAAGAGGTGGTGTATGGAGGAAGAAAGGGTTATTTGCCTCAGTGGAAGTGGCAAAACGTGTCCTTGATGAGAATTTCAAACTTAAGCTTGATTGTTTGTTTTATAAGCAGCAAATAAAATGCCTAAAGGCATAACACACCAACTTGTACATTACATAAAATGCAGGGTAATACCAGACTGATATGTTTGATCAACTCACACTGGAAATGAAGGAATGAATAAATACATAACGAAAACCTATCGTACATTTAGCACCATTGGGCTTATACAAGCACATACAAGTTGGTACAGTAATATGGTTTTTACATTTAGGACGTGGATTCAGCTCCTCTCTTCTGCAAAGAACACTTGAATGGACTTCATTTAAGAGCATTCTCTACAGTAGAGCTGTGTACCTAAACAAATTTTAGGTACAGGTACAGGTACAGGTACACGGTTTTAGGTACAGGTCCGGACCTGAACCTGTACCTGAACAATTCGGCAAATTAACATGTTCTTCTGAACTTCATTAAAAATGAGATAAACATGAATAAATTGACAGTTGAAGGTAAGCTTTTGTTTATGGAGAATTCTCAGACAAAACATGGGCAAAACTAAGATGTTTTAGATGAGTTAACACTGTCATTCTGTAACAAAAACACACTGTGCTGTCTCTGGGACCAATGGGGGACCAGCTATTTCCCTATTTTAGGCCACAAATAAGCATAAAATTAGTGTAATTCTATTCAGGTACAGTACCCGATACTGAAGGATTAGGTATTTTGGACCTGTACCTAATCAATTTTTTAGGTACAGTATCGGTACTGCGTACCGGTACACAGCCCTACTCTACAGTGGCCCATAAGGACAAATGTTGTGTACAAAATGGTTTCAGTATGCAACAAAATGGTTTGTGTAGATGATGAAATTTGTCATTGTGGGCCACCGTAGTAATCACTCTGATAGTACATAGGCCGTATCCTTTCTTCTGTTTTGTCTTAGCACCTCGCATAAATAAGGCACAGATTTGCCATTGGTGGCAATTTCAACAGATTACAATCTGCTTTTAACATTAATAGACCAATCCCATATTCCCGCCCATCTCCATCAAAAGATAGAAATACAAAATAAAAGCACACATATACAAATATTTGACGAACATGCAGCCACTCTCTTATTGGTCAAATCGCTAATTGCCATGCTATCATTGGTTGAACTGCTAATTGTGATGGACAGTCAGGATCGGTCTATTCTACTGATACATCATACAAAACTCTTCCACATTCCCCCCACACTTATTGGTCCCTATTAAAAGGCATCATTTATTCAAGTCATGTACAAGCCATCCCACAATTCCAATGGTGCCAGGGATTGTGGGTGAAGTCAGAGGTTAAGGCCCCCCCCCCAAAAGGTAAACAAGCATCCTAGAGGCAAGTACATTGCTGTACGTGTTATTATGCTTTCTGTGGTGTTCTAATACTTGATGTAAGAACATGAAATAGTTTTGGCCCATTGAAGTTAGAAAAATGGGAGGCTGAACAGGGAACAAGTCTAGACAAAGAATCATGGCATTGTTTACAAGTGAAGGGCCTTAAACTTTGACCCTAGACCACAATGCATCACTACTGCACATGCACTCTTGGAACTGTGAAATGGCTCATTAAGGCTAAGATTTGACAACTTGATGCTGCTAATATCTACTTTAGACATTCTGTAATGCTAACTAGATTGTATCCGGACTTCTCAACCAAATAGTCCATGAGAAAGACCGAGATCATGTAACTGTCCGGGTGGTCAGAGTCCAGACTGACGATGCCTCCCTTGTCCTCAAGTTGATTGGCGATGACGCGAAGAGCTTTGGGGACTCTCTCCACATCTCTGTACTTGTAGTAGTTTGGAACAGTCAGGAGCCATGTTTCTGTCAAAAAACAATAAAAAGGTATCACATTTTGTGGAAAAATGCCTCCACCCCTTAGGTGTCGCCAAAAACGAAATGTACATTCTCACAACCCTCAGACACCAAACAAGATTATTTGTGAGGGGAGTAAAGAAAGCTATCTACATTAGGACCCATCAACCTTCATTGGACCGGGACGGGGGACGCTAGAGACTTCCCACTACCTTTGACCCATTGCCCAATTCTGGAAAGTGACATGAACTTTAATAGCAATCGTACCCTCAGTTATCTTGAAGAAGACCAGAGGACTGATGGAGAATTTGGTGAGTCCAGATGATAGTTTTTAAAAAAAGTCAGACACAGGAAATGGGGTGAAGTTGAAGGTCATCCCCCTGACTTAACTCTATTCACTGGAAAATAACAGCAGGGTTCTGAGGTGTTCTAAAGCAGTTGATTTGGACATACACTTATTTGAAAATTGAAGAAAATTACCATCTGTTGGAGGGAAGCGAGCTGTCGGTTGGATGATCCTCAGGCCCCGAGACTTGGCTTCGTTTGTCACGGCCTCTGTCACCTGCTCAGGCACGTAGTAGGCTGTCTGTAGGTCCACTTCGCTCAGGCGCTGTATCGTGCTGACCAGCCCCATCCGGATCCAGCTCTTTGCCTGTAGCGAGAAGTGTCCTAGCGGAAAGGGTTGGCCCTGCAGGGGAAAACAAGAAACCGGGGAGGTCAGACTTCCGGGAATAATTTGAGGGTCCCTCATGCAATCCTCGTCTTCCTGAATTCCGCCATGTCGACCTGTTGACACCCAGCCAGAGCCATTTCCTGTGTCAGACCTTTTGACTGCCTGTCATTCTACCTGTCAATTTCCCCCACCCACGTGCTGTCAACCTACTAGTACTCTGGATAAGCAGACACAAACCCACAGCTCAGGCACCCAAAACAATACTTCCGTAACCGGAAGTAAAAAAGTACTTTGCTGTAAATGTTGTGTACAATAATCTATATGATTGTGTGAAACTCCCCCCCCCCCTGACTTTCATGTGTGTTATATGTGTGTTATAAATCTTTGTAAACTTGTTATTTACGTAAAAGTATTTTGCCTATAACTTGATAATACAATAATTATGTAGTGACATTTCTTTGCAAATAAGGAGGTGCACAATTAAGACCGCACATGCGCAGTGTGATGCATTGTGGGTAATATGTCAAAGGGCAAGCCCTCCCCCAAACATAAACAAAACACCTGCATGTGTATAAAGCATGGTCTGACGTGTTGTTTACGTCACGAGGGCCTTTACCTTTGAAACTGGACATGCGCAGTTGTAATTGTGAACAAGCCTCATTCTCACCTCGCGCATGCCTATTGTGAAAGTTTTGGCCCATTCCGTCACCAGTTCAGGAAACGTTGCCACGAAGTCTCCATAGACGAAGAGCGTGACCGGCATGCTGCTCTCATGAGCCGCTATTGTCGCTACCAACTTGTGCGCGGCCTTGGCGTTCATACCGACCAGAACAGCCAGTGTCAGGCGGGGAGCACCGTTGAGGGGGGCCGAGCAGCCGGAGTAGACCGTCCCTGGTGAGCCAACAAAACTCTCGGATACCTTGAATAGAATAAATAAATAACTTAAACTTCGTTCCAACACATAAAAAGTTTGTACATTTAATTTTGTACTGCATGCCCTACTGCTGTGTTCCTCTTGTTCCTCACTGCCCAATCACCTAGATCACGTGACCGTACGGACGTGTGATGTTATTGGCCAGGAAGTTTATACCGCCCGCCGTCTACATGCAGAGTATGATGTGACATACATTATCGTGAAATATGAAATGCTTTTTTCATATTATTATTGCCCTCTCAATATAAGGAATGATTTAGATAATCAGCTAAAACTTCAAGGGCATGCATGAAGTATAAAAGTGCAAGTAAGAGAACCCGGAAAATGCTAGCTACTTGAATATCGGTTCTTTTACCCGAAAGCTTAGGGAATGTTTCTTCGAGAAGACATATTTTGCAGTTACATGTTGGGCATTGTTGGGAAGGTCCACTGCATTTATGTCAAACAACGGCGCTTGGGTACGGCCTGTAATTTGTCCTTGTTGTTAGCGCTAGCTAGCCGTCAACCAATCAGATACTCCTTCTCCTGTTGTTGGGGGCGACGTGATTGGTTGGTTGGTGACCGCTGGGCAGGGCTAACACTAACGAGCCGTCACCAGCCAATCACGTTGCTTCCGGACCGTAGGCGACACCGTGATTGGCTGGTGACTCTAGCCAGCGCTAACGCAGCCAGAATCAACGGGCCGGTGCGCCAGGACCGTTGCTCGATACAAGCGGCGGGCCTAGCATGTGAGAATTAGTTGGAAGTGATGTTTAATTTACTACAAATGCCATGTTCGATTTTCCTCTAGATCTGAGAACGGCTTTGGCTACTCACCAAAGGAGGATGCATGGTGTCGAAGTCCTGGTAAGACCGGTGCTCGGCCGCCCAATCCAGCATTTGTTTGCCTTTTGTCCGTACGTCTGACACGAGTTTGTCCTTCTGTGCTCTATCCCAGCCAGTGACAGGCTGCCAGCCATGAAACTCTCCGTAATACCTTCGTACATTGAGAAGAAAAAAAAACAGATTGCGAGTACATTAGCCATTAGCAAAACTTTGTTAACGTTACTTCCGGGTAGGGAAATATTGTTTTGGGTGGCAGAGCTGTGGGTTTGTGTGTGTGTGTTTGTCTGGACAGAGTATGTTGACAGCACATGGGTGACGGAAGAATGATAGGAGTTCAAAAGGTCAGACGCTGGAAATGGGGTGAACTTGAAGGTCACGAAAACCCAAAATACTTCCTGGAAGTCTAAAATCTGGTGATGGTTTTCGAGGATTGATACAGTTTTTTCTGACTTTGTAACTATGGATCCGGATATGACACTGTCTGGTCACTGGAAGAAATGCGAACTTACTTGTCAACCCACTTAAAGGTTCCGTCGGCCAGCATTTTCTTTAAGATGTCGTACTCGGCACCTTCCACGTCAAGCTTGAAGATGACGTAGTCTTCCACCGCTGTGTTCTCCTGGATCCAGCGGGACAGGTCGACTGTCGGCACCGCCCGCTGGTGGGACAGCTTCCGCTTGCCGCCCGTCTGGGTGTCCCTTTTCTCGTCTTCGAAAGCAAAGAGCGAGCCCCCTCCCCACTGCATGTCTTTGCCGTTGTTTAGTCCTTTGTCCGGTGACCAGGCAGACTCCGAGTAAGCCGTCATATTTCCTAATGTGGCCAGAAAAACAGGTCCATTAGCTTTTAGAAATACCATGCTAGGCCCACCGCCTGTGTATACGTATGTCAAGCAGCGACCCTGGTGTATCAGCCTGCGCGATCCATGCTTTTTGCTGCGCTAGCGCTAGTTGGACAACCGCGCCAGCCAATCAGACACCGCCCTAGAGCTATTTTTGGAGGGAAACTTACCAGCCAATCACGTTGCCTCTTGACAGTAGGTGGCGACGTGATTGGTTTGCGACGGCTGGTCAGCGCTAAAGCCGCAAGAAGGGCGGATCGTAGTACAAAGCACTGTGTTTCATCGGCAAGTTTCATGGGAACGTCTTATACTCACCGTCCTTGTTGGACACCCCTGTGGGACAATGTAGCACGTGATTCGGGTACGGTGCGAAGAACGGCGCCAGTCTCTCGTCTATCTCGAAGGAGTGGATGATGAAGTCCTGTCCGTCTGGGTAGGTCTCCCGAAACAACTGTACTGTGGACGCCACGTTAGCACCGCAGTCCAGTAGGATCTTTCTGGGCTCTGTGGTGTTGGTAGACACCACTTCCGCCTTTGGCAAGCTGTAATGAAATATATAAAAGAATATATACTGAAACAGGTTTGAACTGTAATTTTCCGACAAAAAGAATTGAATTTACTCAAATTTTCGACTGTTCAACTCCAGTCTTTGTCAAGGAATGAGCAATTCACCAATCCTGTCATGTTATGCAGATAGAATCCGAGCAGTGGATTATAAGTAGCAGGAAGTTAGTTTGTGGCGCCCCCCGTCTCTGTTGAGAGATGGTTGTAATGCCCTTATATGTACATGGCTTCTTGAATTTTGCGCCGGAAATTACAGTTCAACCTTTTTTCCAGAACGCCTTCTACCAACACAGATGAACTTTCAAGAAAAGAATACAAACAAACACGCACGCACGCACGCACGCACACACACACACACACACACACACACACACACACACACACACACACACACACACACATACACACACACACACATACACACACACACACACACACACACACTTTGGAAACTTTGAGCATTATTTACATTCTGATAAACGTGGGATACCCTTACAAAACAATTTCCATTTTGTATATTTAGGGTCATTCAGTTGTGCAAACACTACACAGGGAGCTTTAGCTAGTCCACTAGTAACCATAGCTCTCTACAAATTGGGTTTATCAAGGACATTATATTCTGTATAATGTCCTTGGGCTTATAATGTGCGTGTGTGTGTGTGTGTTTTTCTGACTCAATAGCATATCAGATACAATACAATACAATACACAAAAGAATACATGTATTTATATCACATACACACAGCAACGACCTTGGAGCAATACAATATGCACATATGTTCTCTCTTCTTCTTTTGTCACCTGGCTTAACTGAGGTGAAGCATGGCGCTTTTTCAGGTAACTACTAGTACAACTTGAGGCTTCGCTACGGCTCGAGTATTTGGTTGTATGCAGCTGTGTTTGTGGAAGGTTTCTTGTGACAGAAATTAGCAAACTCGATGGTAATTGGCTAACACTCGAAGACGACTCGTGTCGTACGACCCTGCCGCCAATGGCGAAGTGTTTAAGTGAGCATGTTTGAGTTTAGGGTATAACCTATAAAATAACTGAAAACAAGTAATTTTTGTGGTTTTATTTGCGTTTGAGGCCCTCATTAAAAATGAATGGCACCCTGCGGAGGTCAACTGAATTGCAGCCGGCTCACCCTGGAACGCAGTTACGTAACGGTAATGCGGCGCATTTATACACGAACTGGAAAAACTTCACAATCCAGTCTAAAAGCAGTCTAAAAGACGATATATTTATACACCACACAGCGCAGTCTTCCTCTCACATAATACTTTCTATTATATAAACCAGGCTTCAAGTACAGTTTTGCCTCACAGATATCAGTATGCTATGGGATAAATACAGTTTTATCGCCCTGAAATTGCACTGGATGCCTTTAAACAGGTGCCAAAACGTCGGTAAAGAAAAAAAAATGTTCACCCAAGATAACTATTTTGAATTCATGGAATTATTTACGGATATTATTTACGGATGACAACAGCCATGCTGTAGTTTCTGTCACACGACTACGCCACCATTATTTTTGGACGATCCCCGCCAATTAAATATCGTAACATACGGTCACACCCGGCTTTGCATTGTGTAAAATGCAGCCAATCTCATTTTGCTCATGTTTATATTTTGCTGGCTAGCTGTGTCGAATGAATTTGTTACAAGAAAGGTCGAGACGCCACGTATACCTCTATTCGCAGTGGGCGGGAGTACTGTAAATAGTGAAATGTTCGCGGTGGATTTATTTTTGCGGTGAACTCACCGCCGCAGAAATTATGATACTGCGAGTATTTTTGTTGTATTACTACTAGATCTACTACTCTACACTACATAATTGCTTTAAAGGCGCACTATGTAAGATTTTTGCACCAAAAATTGAAATATATCAATTGAAATAATCTTCGTGTGATTGCAATTTGCTTCCACTTTTCAACATATTTGTACAATTATCTCACAGTCTATGAACAATTATATAACAATTATGTTAAAAAGTGGAAGTAAATTACAATCACACAAAGATTTTTAAAGTTAAAACATTTCAATATTTGGTTGAAAAATGTTACATAATGCCTCTTTAACAGCCACCGCCTCAGTGAAAAAGGAGTATAACAATATGGATGGACGTACCAACTATTTGATATTCAATACCAGTTAACAGTCATTATTACAAGTATTAGAGTTGTCAACCTAGGATTAAGGTGTTCACAATTATTGTTTTTTCGATAACTATCTTTTAGAGTGGAACCGAGTAGAGGCATCCTCACTAGACAGCTTAGAACCCCTGTCACACACTCAGGACTCTAGTCGGTTAAGACTTGACCAAGCGTGATCATGCCCCGAAATAGAGTGAATGGTGGGGTAGACAAAAATCGCTATATCTTCAGTTCCGTACGGTCAAAAAGTTTGAATTTTTGCAGGATCTTTGTACAGATACCACTTCTTTCAACTATGTATGAGATATTGGAAACAGACGTATAGTATTTCCATAATTTATAAATTTCTTATATATATCATTTTCCAATAATTGGCCTGGCCAAACTGCTCCGTTGGGTCTGGAGCAGTGATTTTTTTACCGAATGTAGAGACAGTCATCTACTATAAGAATCGGTTTCCGGAAAATTGAAATATTGCCCACGTTTTGAGAAATATGAAAAGTTCGTTAATCTTTACAATTTTTTAGGTGTAGCAATAACTTTGGCAATCAAAATCTGAATTTTGCACGATAAAGTCAATTTTCCAAAAAGGGATCCAAATAAACTAACTCCTTGGGCCTTGTTTACACTCAACTGTACCTTTGTAAGTCTTAGCTACGAGTTTGGCCAAGCCTTCAAAGTTTAAAACTCTCAGTTTTGCAGAGTTTGGTTTAAATTGCCCATCCATCAAGCTGACAGCTGCATACCTTTCAATAGATAATTATTTTTCACACCCCCTCACTAACAAATTATCTGCAATTACCTTTAATTATGCATAGAGGGCAGACAGTACCAAATAGAATGGGCACGTTATTCACTTTATACCCTGATTGTAAACTGGTCTGAAAATAGTGAATGACGTTTTATATAAAACTTCCTGCTACAGCAAAACTTTTTGGAAGAAATTGGTCGGGAAGTGAGGCGATACCGGTATTGGGAATGGAAATGCCTAATCACTGAATAATTGGGCCCTCCATGTATAAACAGTACGGCACAGGACTACATTCACGAAACTTTGTATCAGTTCTAATATAATACACATTGGGTATAATTATACCCCTACAGAACAACGTATCTGTCAGTATTGACCCGAATCATGGAGGTTTTATAACACCCGTTTATAACAAAGCTCATAGCCTGAGTAGTGATTGGCATGTTACAAAGATACAACTGAGTACCATTTATAAAGCAGAAAGTAAATTGTAGCGGAAAGATGTAGGGTCCAGCTTGTTTATATACACGTGCTATGTGTGATTTATTATGTCTTTTTGATGGCATGCCTTGTTCTCAGACTCAGTGTTTACCTTCTCCTACAACGTAATGAATGGAGTAAATGAGGCTGAATCCTACATCTAGTTTTAGATTACAGCAAAGAAAGACGTTTTACAACCACACGGTACAAACAAATTTGAAACAAAGTATAGTTAGATGTGTATTGCGTTGTCTGGCAATGTGCTCAATAAGCTTCCCCTGTATATATACTACAAACACATAATGACCAGTCTTCAATCACAAAACAGATGTTAGTGCACCAAGGATGCATAATTTTTTGAAATAATTCTCTATAGTGATGGCTCTTTTTGACAACCTACATATATTTATTCAGTTATAGGGATATCAGTGGTAACCTGTATCACAGGGCTACCGAACTATGATACTAGACTTTCCCTTGTAACAGGGACAAGGTAGATAAGTTAATGATACTACAGCATGCTTAAATGTCAAATCCTGTATTCAAGGATTTTCCTGGACACTAATTGTGAGGTTAACTTGAACAGACGCAACTTATGAGTCGAAATGGTGAAAGCCGACAGCACAAGACAACTAGATCAGACACCGGCACTGTATAAACAAAAGAAAAAATGGCGTCTGTCTCCAAAGAAATTTATGACACATTTCAATTTTGTAAGAATTGAGGGGATGGGACAAATAGTTCACCTGATTCACTCAATGAAAAGTTGTATCTGAAAATGCATGAAATACAATTTGAACGGCGTTTCAGAGCGTTTGAAATTCAGGCACATCGAAAATTCCACGTCCCTTGCCAGAACAGTAACTTCCCGAACTATGTATCAAAGTAAGACATGACAGTCTAACAGGCCAAGGACATCATATACTAGTCTCTACCAGACTAACTGCGCGGGCTATAATAGGGAGAAATTTGCAAAGGGAGTCTGGCCGCCTTGAGGTTGACTGGCCGCGCTATTTAAGAGGGGGGAAACTAACCCTCCCGCGGACCGACTCCATTGGCCAGCAATTCCCTTCTTTTGCCGAATTCTACGATTTGTACTCCCGTACCCCCCGTAGGAAGGCCTGGTGGAGGCTAATCATATACTGTCTTTGCCCAGACCAAGGACCTTGCTCAGACTTGTGAAAAACGTGGCTGCCATGTTTATGATGTTGGTCTTGACACTATTCACACTGTTTTCTTTTACAACAGTAAGTTGATTACACTGGCATGACAAGAAAAATAACAGCCTTTTTGGCGACGAATCTCTGTGCTCATTTTCTCATCAACGCATTTTCCTGAGAGACCATGATGACTGGTTGATTCATTTTTGTCTCCTGCATTCTTCAAAATTATGACCTAGCCAAGAAGGCCTTTTTAAACCTCCATGACCAAGACAAGGGGCACCTTCACAAGGTGTGACATTTGGGCATAGAGATGCAAAATAGAGGAGGGGCAATGGTAGCAGAAACCAGAGCAATTATCGCCCACCATTGCATATTTATAACCTTTCCACTCGCACCTTGGTTCATTTCAATGTCATTATAATATTATAATGAATGCTTCGCTGGGGGTATCTTGGTCAAGTCTTAGACTACAGGAGGACCGTCTTACGACTTTCTCACGACCACTCCCCGACAAAGGTCGGCGCTGTATTGGGAGTAACCTGGAATCTACCCTAGCTATTCTAGTACTAGTTCGCTCATTGATGGCAACAAAGAAGAATACGACTTTCCCGAGGTTGTTTTGTCGAAATTCAGAGTCAACTGACGACTTTTCAAGACTAGTAGGCAACCTCGCCGACTAACTCCCAACCACAGATGACCTGGCTCACGACTAACTCCCAACCATGGCATCAAGTTCATGAAGGTCCGCTATATATGTGACAATAATTAATGACTCAAAATAACGTATAATTGACGTGTCAAGGATCTGTAAATAGTACATGTATCCGTATGTTCAGTACAGAGAAAAAAACAACTATAAATGAAATAAAGATCACGTAGTAATAGCCATCCAGTATAAACCGCAAATGTATGATTCTTAATTTTACAATTGGAACATGATAGACGATATAAAAGTATGTTTCACTATACAACAAAGTACACAGAATTTTAAGAAAATTCGTTCCTTATATAGCTATGAAATCCATTGAGCGATCTGTAAAATTTTTGGTCGCCCATGCTGAGCAGTCGATAGCAGACTCTAGTACGTGGAAAGGAGGCGTGAGAAAATAATTATGTTGAATAGATGTGACAAGGTTTATACATATACATGGTTTATACATATACATGGTTTATACATAATTATATACATGGGTTATACATATACATGTATAAGTGTAACAGGTGGTTCCATGTAATGTAACCGCGTGCCTGCAGCTGCAAAGCTGACATGTTAGAAGACAGTGGTTACTAAAAAACCATATATACAATACAGGTACAAGCAATAGACAACCGCACAACAGTCGTTGTGTGATTTTTAACCTCACTAGACCTAAAACGCAAAACCTTACCGTCCTTTCCATGCGTTGGCGCGCTGTACGTGTAGACTGCTTCCCGAGGGCTCACGGTCACCGGTGCGCTCAGTTAGGTCCCGGAGGAGCCAACCCATGTTCCCGCCCTCACTTCTGGGTGCGTACGGTGCTGCATAGCTTCGTACCAGGAAAAGGTGAGTCAGGCAGCTCCCTAGAGTCGCTCCTAGCAGAAGAATGAACCATCGGCTTCCACATATCCTTCGCCCGACCGTCGCCTGTGTAGACATCGTGTGCTGTGTATACAAAGCGCAGCAACAGTTGTCGCAATAGGAACTACAGGTAAAAAATGTCTAAATTTAATCATGATCACGTGGCCAGCGTAGCCACGGCGATGACGTAGCCTCCAAAACGGGCTTCTTGGTTGGGCTTTTTTGTTGTGTTGACGTCTTTTTTTTTAATTGCCTATCAGTTGGAATTGTACCAGGCTACAGTAAAAAAACGGGTATATCTGAACCGATATTCAACGATAGAACCACACATAAGAACACCTACATTTTACTGGGTACTAATCACGAAAAAAACCAGGTAGCCAACCGTGGATTACGACCCAATTGTCTTGATCACGCGAATGTACATTATCTTGATGCCACAATAGGTGTAACACGTTTCACGTTATCTGTGAGAGCAAGCGGAAAAAAAGTCACAGATGGCTTAATACATACCCACATATCGATTTTATTGTTTCAGCCCTTTGTTGTTAAAGTCCGTATGGGCACAGGAAGCCAGTTTTGTGTGTCAACAAGTTAACAAGCTGTCTCAAGCACCTTTTGTTACATGTCAAGCTGTCGACAAGAGGTCCCTCATGATATAGTATCGTGCGCAGACTTTCTAGAGGGCAGCGTTTATATATTTATTTGTTTGTTTGTTTGTTTGTTTGTTTGTTTGTTTGTTTGTTTGGCTGTAAAAAGACAATTTGTACAGCCAGGGCAGCCCAACTAGCCAGGTGGCTATTATTAATTATTAAGGGCTTGCCCTGCTGACAAGACAAACGTTTACACGTACATCACAACAATACAGTGCATCAACGTGGAGAGGTCAGGGTCACAAGTCTAAGGCTTGTAGGGGTCACCGAGGGAATCCCGTAGCTTCCTTTTAAAGGAGGCAATAGTGGTGGCAGTACGAGTTTCAGTAGAGAGAGTGTTCCAGAGTAACGTTGCTCGATGGAAAAATGTTCTCTGGCCTCTGGTGGTTTTGGTGGTGGAGGGCAGCGTTGGTATCTACTTTCCAGGCTTGGCGTATTTTTTTGCGTATTTTCTGGCGTTTTTGTCTAGATTTTTTTGTACTGGTATCTTTTTTTCAGTCAACCCAACGAGTGGTGAAATGGTAACTTCCTGGCAAATGGATACTGCCTGGCCTATTTTATACTTCATGTCTCGCAGCCACTGGCGAAAGATCTGCTTGGAGATTAAAGGGGCATTTTTGCCCCCAAAATTGAATGTTTTAATTAAAAAATTATTCGTGTAATTGCAATTTACTTCCACTTTTCAACATATTTGTGCAATTATCTCACATTTCTGACATTTATGGTTGGCGCTAAAACAGCCCACGCGCGCTGTTTGTGGTGCCACCTCAAACTACCAGAATGTAAACAAACATGACTGACAGCTGCTGTGTTTCCAACTTTTAAACACACTCATAAGGCGTCATATTTCGGCACCTCCACTTCCTGAATGGCACTTACTTGCAATGGAGTAGGGTTGATTCAACTTACTTTGTAAAGAAATGACCAGAAAATTGGCTTTTTGTATCGTCCTGATGTTACATAATTCAGTTTTAAGCTGTATCGGGGGGAGAACTGTGGCTATTTCTAGGCGGGCGGATACAGGCTCTCCCCCCGAAAAGAAACCGCCCCACACAGTAGCCCAGCTCGTAGAAACATACGCAGCCTGCTAGAAAGTCTGCGTAGGAGGCTATCTCATAACGTCAAGTGGCACAGGGCTCCTTGCAGCTTAAACCTAAACCGGCGCTCACGCACATAGAAAATGCTTCGAAAGGTCGCGGTGCAGTAGCTAAGCTGCGAAAAGGCCATGGGTTCAAGGGTTGAAGATCAACATTGTTTTTCCTGTTCACTTATACAGTATGAAGTATGGTTAATGTATAAGAATGTGATGCGACTTTCTGGATATCTTTTTTTATTTACTGCGGTTTTCACCTCAAAACAAGGCTCGTGAGAGCCACTTGCATGTTTTGGGTTACAATGAGGACTGCGTGGTCAGATGTTTGTTCACCCTTGATTTAAACCGTTGGAGGTCGTACCTAGTGGGGAAACATTCACGGGGAAGCTTGTTCCACAATAAAGTGGTTCTGGGGAAGAAACTGTCGGCATTGAATTTTCTCTTGAGTGATGGAGTATTGAGGAAGAAAGGGTGATTTTCTGCTGTTGAGGTGGCAAAGCGTGTTCTTGCAGAGAATGTTCGGAGTGGGGGTACAAGGGAGTGAAGTTCAGCAGAGCATCTGCCGTGGAAAAATCGATAGAGTAACGCCAGGCTTGCAACATCGCGCCGGTGTAAAAGCGGTTGTAAGAATATATAGAAAACTCTGTTTCTGGACGTAAAACGTAGATCATCGAACAATTTTGATATCGTAAAATTTTCAGGCAGGCTGCAGAACCGACCACCACCCATAAATAGCTAGAACCAGCCTACGATTCAAAACAAGCAACCGTTTTCCGTCACCGACATCGCATTTTTGCCTCACAGAAAACAGAATGCTATGGGATAGGTTTAATTCAACTTAGGCCACACCATGGATGACATCCGCGCGCGCATTGATTTTCGCCTGTTCTCAAAAAAAAAAAAAATCATGTCTTTCGAGGCTTCACGGAACTCCGGAACTTGGCTGGAACTCAGTACAGACTGCCGACTCATAAATGCCGCAAAAGGGCGGCTTATCGTAAAACGAAGGAGGAAGCTGTGAAGGAGGATGAGACCTGAACAAGACTATCTACATCTACCTCCTGCAAATAAAAACTTGTTTGTTTGATGCAGTCACTGTGTCCTGTGCTTCAATTCGCAATACCGGCTTTGTATTCCTGTGGTTAAGCAGCATTTTTTTTTTTTTGCTGGATTTTTTTTTCGCCCTCTCGCATTAGTTTTGTGGTCCCCAGAGGATGTCATCCATAAAATTAAATCAGTGTGGCCTTACTACATTAAAAGAATGACCAGAAAATTGACTTTGAAAAGCCCGTTTTGCTGTCCAGAAATTGCACTGGATTCCCGGAACTACAAAATGGCTGTTGTCATCTGTAAATAATTTCATCCGGTTGGTACATCAATTCAAAATAGTTTTCTTAGGTACACATTTTTTTTCTCTACTGACGTTTTGGCACCTGCTTCAAGGCATCCAATGCAATTTCAGGGCGGTAAAACTGGATTTTCAAAGTCAATTTTCTGCTCATTCTTTTAATGTAGTAAGTTGAATCAACCCTATCCCATAGCATACTGGTATCTGTGAGGCAAAACTGGGGTCACTGACGAAAAATGGTTGCTTGTTTCGTACCGTAGGCTGGTTCTAGTTTATAAGGGTGGTACTCCCCAAAATAACAGGACTCCTCACGTGGCTTGTTTTGGGGCTATTTCAAACGCTTCAAGAATGAAATAATGATGAAAATGTGCTAAGAAATGGCAGTAAATGTCCATATAAGATAGACATTCTCCATTGGATGCCTTTGAATTTCTGCCTTCATCTTTGATCACATTGCATGCTGGGAGACGCGGGGTATTATGGGTAACTCAGGGGTCAAACAAAATCATTACTATGACAACATAGCCGGACACAGTACGCATGCTGTGCGTACGCGTTGACATGGTAACCACAATGAATTCTATATTTTTGTCCTTTCATATCTTCTTTAACTTTTTAAGACTTTGCTTAGGGTTCAAATACATGTTTCAAGCCTAGAAATGGCCATGATACAAATGGCTAAAAATATTAATAGCAAAAAGACATTCTACAAAACTAGCATCCGTTTTTCGATTTTTTTTTTATCTACGGCATATAATTGCTCACTTTGCGGCTTCTTTGTAGGATTTACAGTCTGGTAGCGAACTTTTTTTTTTTTGGAAACGTAAGAAAATTTCCACGCGTGTGGATGTCATCCATATAACGAAGTCAGTGTGGCCTTATGGCCTAGTTTTTCTGAGAACAACAAAACGCAATCGGATTTGTTCGTGCATCTTTTATTAGCATTTATTGGTAATCCTAATGACAGTTTGCTACAACTCAGCTTGGAAACCCTGACCTACATTTCAGACAAACTCTGTTATTCTTCAAATAAAATGTTTTGCGCGACTCAAAGTTTGATAGCCTTTTCACATATAGATATATAGTGCTAATTATGTTTTTGTATAATATTGTATGTACAGAAGAAGTCGCAACAACGTTCCTTTTCAATCCAGTAATTAAGGCCAAAACTCTAAGCCCTTCTTTAATAATAAATGATATTATTATGCTGTTTTGGTACAGTTACTAACGTCACAGGCTAAAAGCTTTCTGATCATCTGTGAAAACGGGCTGGCTCGAATTAGCATCTAGAATGGTTGTGAATTTTTCTTGTTTTAATTCAATTCAATTAAATTCTTTATTTCCATACCAACATTCAGACAAAAATAGAACTATAATGTTGCCTAAATGGCATTGGTATTTACATCATTGCATTAAAATAAACACATAACATTATCACATACATATATGCATGAATATGTTTTCAATATTGTAAATTTCCTCGCTGATTCTGTGCATATTTCACTACTGTCGACGTCACTTCCTCCCAGCCTGCAGGGAGACCATTTTGACCTCCAATTCGACCCTCACTTCCTGTCAGTCTGTGGTTACAACATTCCCCCCTTCACTACACCATATTCAAATAACTACGGAAACACAAGCAAACACACAGACAGACACACCGAAAACAAAACCTATGAGTATAGCTAGCTTCGGTTAGGGATGTCCTCTCGGATGGGACGTAAAGCCGGAGGTCCCGTGTTTGAGGAGAGCCACACCTCGAGCGCGAAACATATATATCACTTGCACTTGTCACACCAACATCCGTACACATATTTTTAATTTTTCGCCCGAATAAACTGCTTCGGGAACAAGATTTTAGTAACTTGCGAGCAAAACGTGACGTATTTGAAAACCAGACAAAGCAAGCATTATCACATAACACTACCAGGTCCGTGAATAGTTTCATCAGGTTGGTAAGTCACTGAATAAAGAGACCTTTTTTACACAACCAAGTGTTTTATTCAGCCAACTTTTCGGCGACCGTCTGTCACCTTCCTCAGGGCAATTCTGACTGGTTCACATTGCACAGTTCACACTGTTTGGGAGCGCATCTAGAAACTGCAACACCTGTGCTGTGCAATGTGAACCAGTCAGAATTGCACTTGGTACACTTGGTTGCAAAAAAAAAGAGTCTCTTTATTTAACACTACGTAGGTGTATACAAATGTGACCTTCTTGCGAATTTGATGGACCAACTAGTATCATAATGTGACTACAGTGAAAAACATGGGAAAGATTTTTCGGAATTATGAATCGTAAAATCGCGTGAATAATTCACGATTGCGCCAAAAAAATTGAATGGTAGAGCGGAATGGTATTGATTTTTGATAAACAGAAAAATGGGGCGTTAATTGTTTCAGACAGAGCTCGAGCCATAATTTAATAGACAGACATAGAAAATAGGGTAATGGCACACATAAAGATACCAAAATGGCAGCGTTTACATAATATATATAATTTAGCCTCCAGGGTGCCTGTTTTGATGTACTAGTATCCATATTTCACGATTCACATTTCCCAAAAATTCTCCCTTGCGCATGTTTTCGTCTGTAGTCACATTATTTCACATTTCTTGAAGTTTTTTCTGCCAAATTCACATTTATATACCCCTGATAGTGTATAAGGGCTAGCCTCTGGAACTAAATGTAGAAGAAATTTGTTCTAGTCGTTTTACACAGAATCGCATTGTTTGTGAGTCCATTGCTTGAGTTTAACACCAGTCACATACAGTGTACTACGCACATACGATTGAGAGCATTGTATCCAGAACCATGCCTATCTAGTTCTATGCCTGAATGGGTTAGGGTTAGGATCAGGCACGGTTCTCTACGCCTATCCAAAAGAGAGACAGACAGACAGACAGACAGAGACAGAGACACAGAGAGAGAGAGAGAGAGACGGAGAGAGAGAGAGAGAGAGAGAGAGAGAGAGAGAGACCTTGCAAATACAAAGGGGTTAGAAAGGGTTTTCAAAAAAAACATCTGGCAATTCTAAGCGCACGTATGTCTAACGTTGGTCTCCCCACTATCTGCTAACCGCTGCAAATTCAAGCTAAATGAACTAAAAATGCAACAAAAAATTGTTCTCACCAGTTTAAGTCTATGATTAGAGAAGAAAATCAGTATTGAAATCACTTACTTCCATCATTGTTGCAAGGGAGCAAAATTGTTCGGTTCCAGACAGGGTCCAATATACGGCTATCTTGTATAGGTGTGGCGAGGTTATGACCCGGTTTTTCTGGTTTTCAGATGATCCGATAAGATAGGGGGTCAACGACCTCAACAGATGTTTATTTGCGTTTACATGCATTCTTTTCCTTAATACACTTATGGTGTATTGTATTGTATTTTCCTAAATACACTTATGGTGTATAGTTGTATCTGTAAATTTTAATTTTCAATTTTAAAAACGTTTAAAACTGTTATTTGAGAAGAAATAATGCAAATGGATATCTTCTGTGTTTTTTTTTTGTTGTTGTTGTTAGCGTTTGAGTGTAATCCTAATGACAGGATAATTGACAACCCTGACCTATATTCTAGCCAATTAAACTCTATCAAACCTCAAATGAAATATTTTGCTCTCTCTATAACAACTTCAGTTGAGGATGACTACTCTAACTTAACTTTGATATCTTCTTAAAGTTTCTGAAAGTTTTTCTACGCATATAGAAGAAGTCGCGACATTTTCTATCAAGGCCCTAACCCTACGTCCTTCTTTAATGATAAATGACACAATTGCGATTCTTTTTGTACAGTTTCTAACGCCACAGGCTATTGGCTGTCCGATCAGCTGTGAAAGCTAGACTGGCTCTACGACCTGCAGTGGCCCCTTCTCTCTAAAAGGAGGAGGAACACCCACCCAACCACCATATACATGCTAGTGTACTCAGAACCAAGTGGTCCCGGGTTCGAACCCTGCCATGTCACCGATCTTGTGCCCTTGGGAAAGGCATTTTACACGAGTTTCCTCACTTCACTCGGGTGGAAATGAGTAGTACCTAGCTTCGGTTAGGGACGTCCCTCGGATAGGACGTTAAATTGAGGTCCCGTGTTTGGGGAGAGCCACACCCCACGCACGCTAAAGAACCCTCCACCTTTCGAAAAAGAGTAGGAAACGTCCAAATCCAATGGTAATCATAAGTATGGTAATTGTTGTCCTTGGTATTTGAAGCTTTACAGACTGGCATCTATCGCTATTGTTTAGGCAGACATGACCGAACGTACCGAACAGACTTACCTGGAATTACCTGGCGCCCTCTGGCGGTATTGCGTTAAACTTCAACGACTGTCGTCTTCCCAGTATGTATACGTCTTTTTGCCCGTCTTTTTATATCATCCCGGGTCGCGATAACATTCGATGGACAACCTTCGATAACAGTGTTCCGGACCGGGCCGTACTTTAGCGGGCTGGGCTTCCATGGCTTCCATAGAACGATTCGAACGCGTTTCGACCTAACCGCGTTCGAAAATTCGAATACAAGATTTGACGTTGGAATTGATGTTGTTGCATTTTTTTGGTTTAGGGACCCCAAATTTTCGCTCATTTCGCATTGAAAGGCGTGTTTTCTTGGGTGGGTATGATATAAATAGAATACAACACAGTGTATTCCGCATCGCCCTCGGTCCCGGCCCTCCCGCGAGTCTGATTGCGGTCGGACTGGTACCTCGGGCGATACGGAATACACCGTGTTGTATTCTATATAAACCAGTCAGACATTAACTTGTTAGGCTCTGGTTCACTCCCAACATCGCTACCCCGACGTTGTAAAACTTGAATGATGAGCAAAACAACTAAGTTTACAAGATTAAAGATAAGAATATTATTAAGAATATAATGACTTAAATGAGATCATCGTAGCCTCGCGTCGCTTCCAGAAAAAAAGTTAACACCGCCGCCACAAGTCTGGGAAGGAGGCTATCATCGCAGGTTTGTTTGTACAGCATGGGATAGTGAGTGCCTGTTGTTAATATGACGTCAACTTGATTACCAAATTCAAATTTTGCTCATGGTTAACGGTTGGCACCTGTGCGTGAAACACGCCGTTCCAAGATGGCGAGTGTGCATGGGAGGGAAGAACACTGGAAAAATTGCACCCAGGAAGACGCGCCACGTCCGCTTTGGGTGGTAAGTTCAACTAAGTTGTATTTCACATTGTCTCAGATACCCTCTGCATGGACGATTGTAGATAAAACTCCTTGAAATGAAGCAAGAAACACATAATTTTGAAAATAACTGCACTTGCAAATGTTCCCCTGGGTTTAATGTTGCACTTAAAAAATCAACCGCTGGGAGCGCTGCTGTGTGGTCCACTGAATGTACCTCGCAGTTCGAATTCGTCTTCTGCAATTCACCACTCAGTTTGAACACAGGTCAATGAATAGTGAAATATGAGAAAGATGTCTGAAAGTTCATTCTAATTAAAACAACAAATGGCATCGAAAACAATCTTCTTGGCGAAGGTAATAAGTGAACTACTTGATTTTTGTATGCAAATTAAGTTCATATAATTTTGTTACTATTGAGTTTATCTTAATTACATTACTTTGTTATTCTTTGCCCGTCTGTATGTGTTTCATTTTACTTTTGTAATTTTTTTCTTGATGGCATTAACATAAGCTAAGAGCTTCAGTGTGCCATCTCGTTTTTCCAGTAAATGTAATAAAAAAATTAAATTTTGAATGCGAAAGCATCACTTACTACAGGCATTGTTATGCGTTGATTGCGAGTTCGATCCCCGCTAATTCATTTTAATAGATACTGCTTTGATAGTATGATAGTTAAACAGACATCGGCGCCAGTACGTGGACTAGTACTAGCCCCCTGCTGTAGTGCTTGCACAACTGTGTGGCCCAAGGGCTATAGAAACGGAGATAGGCGCCGCCCTATATACCATATGGTGTGTGGGACGTAACCTTCTCCCTGCTGCCTAACCCATAACCAATACAAATTCAGTACCACTGAACGGCTGCCTTAGCAGGTTGAAGGTTAACTTAACCAAACATTTACTGTCAATACACAAAACGACCTTCTAACACCCAGAAGTATCAAGTATAATGGATTTATTTCAACACACAGTCGAACGCCAAAGTATACACTTACAGAAACAATATTTTCACAGTGCAAAATCATCCACAGGGTTCTCATAGCTTCATACCGCATTCCAACTGACTGCGCAACAAGTAAAACTTCATCAAAATAGCAGCATTACGCGTCAAGGTGAACAATCTTTGATTCGGCGTGTGCAAAAAAATGTCACAATACACACACACACATGTACAGTCATTGGTAGTGATTACTGTATACACACTGTGCACATGTTAAAAATAGAGAGGTAACACGATACACATGTCAGAAATCAAGCAGCACGAGCTATAGGTATATATATATACACATGTTACTGCACTTCTTTCCATGGCTGGGGATCTTTTTTTGTGTGTGTTCTTACGACCGCCATTTGACGATGTTGGTAGCCGGGATCCCGATGCATTTCTTCTTCTGGTCGATCTCTCGGGAGAAGTAGTATCCACAAGTCGGCTTCTGCAGGGTCGAGAAGGGAGCCAGGGAGTTGACGTAGTGGACCTTACCGGAGCCGGTGGTTGCAGGCCTCGGGAGAGGGTGCATCTCGACCGCGGGGACAGTCCCGGTAGAAGTCGTCGGCCTCTTGCAGAGACTGTCGCCGAAAACGGACGGGTTGAGGTGCCTCGAGTAGCGACTTCCGTACGGAAAGTCAGGTGACTCCTGTATGCAAGCGACATATGTGTATTTGTCTTTAAAAACACAACCGATACAAATAAAACTTGTCTACTTGTGACACACACGTTCTTGAACGCTAATACAAGAATGTTAACGCGTCAAAAGTGTCTTCAAACGTTCCAGAACATAACTGCGACATAGAACTAATCAGGACAACAATCTTGGGGGTATAATTAATTTCCACACCTTGTCAGACAGCACCACCCTTCGGCTTGCGTTGACAGGCGACCAGATTCGTTTGAAGATGGCGTTTTTACCACCGGAGTCGCTCGACAAGTCGCTTCGGCGCAAGAACTCCTCAGTACCGTGCTTGTCCGGGAAAACCACGGTAACGTTCGCAGGCATGGCGGGTTTTTTACAGCTCCAAACTGGTTACCAGCACACACACACTAGCGCTCTAGTTCTCCTTACCCTGGACTGGGACGGCTAAAAACAACCTGCCACAATTACACCTTTTGTGGCGACACAATGACAAGTCACCTGAGCACTACGTAGACAAAGAGCCGTAACCAAGACAAAAAGGGTCGGTCACAATGGAGCTATGATCGTACGTGACGCGGAGCCCTAGCACGTAGTGCAGAGTGACCTGGATTTTAAAAACGACCCAAGATTGGTAGACACTGTAGACTTTCCTGTCAGATTTGATAGACATACTGCTTCTAGTGTTTGTACAATCTTACTGCGGTTGCTAGGCCGAGATTTGAGATGTTTATATATAAACAAAACGCGGACGTATATAATGTTTACAAAATCTTTTTTCAGGGGGGCGTAACCTAAATTGTCCACATAATCACAACTAACGTTTTTCGTGTTATAAGTAAAAATATCATAAGTAATAAATTGAAGGATAAGTTTACACGTTCAAAACATCCCTATTATTGTTTAATTTTGCACTACAAACTTTGTAGGGGGTGACACGCTTCGTGCTTTGTATATATAATTGTTTTGATACCTTTCATGAAAACATGTTCACTATTCAAGCTCAGTGGACGGTTTCTTTGTCCTAAGAGGGTTAAAACAATGTTTATTTTAGGGACAGTAAATTTACTTCTAGTCGCATTCGGGGGTACATTTATACCCTGTACACACCTACATGAGTAAACTAATTTTGGGTGGCATAAAAGGCCTACTATGACGTAGAAAAGGGCGTGAGCTATGCGTAATAATTGCCTCCCACCCACTGACTAAACTTGGCTAATAGACTCATCCTGCAGCTGACTGTCCATCATAATTAGCAGTTCAACCAATGACAGCATGGCAATCAAATGTTTGACCAATGAGACAGTGGCTGTTACCTACTAGTATAGTAGTATCACACATACATGTTGTTGTCAAGTACTTAGTATTATAACATTCCGCATGTTGTAGATTATATGATTGTTTTGTTTTTTTTTGTTCAGAAATTGTAACATGACAATACAAAGTGTGCACTAGGCAGCAAATATGCTGGTAGCGTGCACACCTAACACATATATAACATAATACTCATTTACACATGAGTCAAGTGAGGAAAGTCGTGTAAAGTGCCTTTCCCAAGGGCACAAGGTCGGTGGCATGTCAGGACTCGAACCCGGGACCTCTTGGTTCCGAGTCGAGTACTCTGTTGTTGCGCCATACGACCCCACTTGTTGTGCAGTAGCATCATCGTTATCAACTTAAATGAATTTTATTGACTCTGGTTAACCACATACGTTAGAAGTCATAATGTAAATCATACATTTATCAAACTTCAAGTGTTGTTAAATACATTATATGACAAAGTTTAGAGAGGTGGTGATGTGTATATAACATTGCGCGTAAGCTGTTCGCGACAGATCCGCCAGGTGACGCTTTGAAACAGTCTCCAACAATTATATAAAAATAAATCACATTGAAATCGACGTTGTGACACATTCATATCACTTACAAACCGATCCGAAGCAAACTACGTAGTGGTTAAAGTAAAACATTTTTGCGGAGTCCTTTTACAGAGCACTTTAACATTATAAACACGTCAAAAACGGCTTAAATAGTTAAGCTTATCCTTTTTATTCCTACGGAAACATAATCCCCCAAACCCCCAACACTCTACCAACTCACAAAAACAACGCTACTCTTCAAAAAGCAAAAAGTCTCACAGAGTATCAATGAAGACTAAACAGTGTGTATAACCTTACAAAGCATAGCTCTGTTCCTAAGTTGCAACTCAAAAAACGTTAACAAGTTTGCAAATGGGGCATGTAACGAAACACTAGTACATGGCACGGCTGTATTCTATTCACATTCGGTAACCAATAGAAGATAATTGAATTGCAACCTTGAAACGTATCCCAGAAGAAAAAACCTTGCTGACTTTTTCAAGGAGTTCGTTTTGTCTTAAACTACGCCTTATCTGTATGACATATCTACATATTGTTTACTCTGTTGCAACAAATAAAAACAAATGTTTACATTTCACTGACGTCTTTTTCATCCTTTGACGGGAATGGGTTGGATTAGGTTCTTTCAACAGTGCTTCTTCGGTATTTAGGACGGTAATTTAAGACTAGAATGTGAATAGATTGCTTTCGTAATCTAATATTGTGTAGTCATGGCTGGATGGGTCTGAATCCAAGACTTGCGCTCGGACACACCGCCCCCCTACCAAGCACGATCCAACAGTCACACACCGTACGGGCTTTCAGCAAGCTGTTCAGAATATAAATTGTTACAACTACGGCAAGGTGCACGTTGGAATATGAGGACTCTAACTCTACCAGCCATCTCAAAAGGTACGGTACGGTTTTATTCTTTTATAACAGTGTTGAGAATTCATAATTTTGTTACCGTTTTATCGTGCTACGAGTGGACAAAGGACTGCATTAGAGCCGTGTTATGGAGAAAATATTTTGATATAGGTACGGTGGGTTTACATGCATAACAATTTGTTGAGACGTTAGTTGCAGAAGTATCGTTTTTATTTTTTTTCTCAACAGCTGTATGAAATAAAAGGTAAAATATCACAAGAACGTTGCACTTGTGCAAAATAATATTGGATAAGTTGAAATGAGTATATTTCATTCCTGTTCTGTCGATAAAACCAGAAAACTACAGAGCGATAGATGAGTTCAAATTAGGACAACGTCGTCATTATGACGTAATAATACCTTGAACATTTGCCTCCTGTAATTGTGTTATTGTGTTGAAAGAAAAATTACGTTTATTACGTCGACCTGACTCACAATGCTAAAGGTGTAGCATAATGTCCGTAGTAGGACACATCTAAATAAATGTGAGGTGCAAGTTGAACTACTAACATATCGTCTCTAGTGATGTACCAGTATTTAACGTTAAGTCATGCCGACAGCGACAGTTCCGAGACTTATCGTCCCACCAAGTTACGAGGAGGTTGTGGTGACGAAAATCTCCCCCACCGTTCTGTCTACTGACTTACTGAGCCCGCAACAGTTCCGAGTCACTCTCCCAACTATCGGGTAGGTACTAGTACTGTCTTACGTCGTCGTAGGCCTTCGTACGGTTGTCGTAGAATTTTCAAGCAGGCTGTGACAGAACCAACCGCCTACCAAAATTACTGAGCACATACAACGTTATAGTTGAGTGTTCTAGAACGGTGAAAGATGTAGTGTACTACGTCTGCAACATAAGAATAGAAGCCCTTGTGGATTGGGTTCATAGATTTGAGACATATAAGCTCATAGACCATGCATTCTATCACCAAAGGACCTGTTCTAGAACCTTGTTTTATTGTATGAATAGAAGTGTTAAATTTCTCAATTGAACTCTTTGGCCATTGCAAGACATTATACTTGTAAAGATACAACTACAAATACAAGTACCGCATATGCCTGTTTCGTGGTAAATTTATGCATTGATCGAGAACTCTGAGCTCTTATTGGTAGTTGTGGGAATGGGAATCGTTCTCTTGAGTTAGAGGTGTTTGGCCACAAGCTCTGGGGAGGAGGCCCAGCCCAATCAGCCCCTGACAGCGAGAGATTGTGTAAAACAAGCTACTATGGGTAGTTCTTGGATTGGCAATGGTTCTCTTGAGTTAGAGGTGTATGGCCACAAGCTCTTGGGGAGGAGGCCCAATAAGCACCTGACACCTAAAGATTGTGCAACACAGGCTAGTGTAAAACACTGAGACTGACTCCTTACATCTACTTGGAGATCGATATTTTTTATGTTCTGACCGATGTTTTCAGACAATGCCAGCGGCAGCCGGTAGCTCAGTCCTGGGGGACGCACGCCGTGAGGTACGGGGGAGTCGGCGGGCTACCCTTCCTGGGAGAGAGTCGGATGAAAGACTTTCCCGTGGGGCGGTCACACAGGCACTTCAAGAGCGGATTTTCCGAGTAGTGAGTGTCAAAACTTTCTGTTCTTCACTCTATGATTATTCTGTATCTTGAAGCAGATGTTGGTGGCAAAGATCGTAACTTTTTCGGACTGCTCTCCAACCTTCACAGAAGCTAGCCCGGTAGTCAGAAAAAAGTTACGAACGATCTGTCAACCCAACATCTGCTTGGTGATAGACCGATCCCATAGCCCCGCCCACCTCCGTCAAAAAGTAGACATGCAAAGTGCAACGCTACTATTTGACGGCCATGCAGTCACGTGCACTCTCATTGGTCGGACCGATAATTACCATTCTCTCATTGGTTGAATTGTTAATTGTGTTACACAGTCAGGATCGGTCTATTGGTACGATTCCGTAGTTTAAACTATGCGTTAAGGACATAAACATTGCATCAGATTTCGTATACTTTCGTGCACACAAGAACTTGTTATATATGCCCTCATACTTGCAATGTAGTGCAACGTTTTGTCATAGTTTTAAAACTTATTGAAGTTCGAAAAGTCACCATATTTCACACAATGAGATTTCTCGTTTCAAAGTGATATGTCGTCACAACATATATCATTTTCTTGTTTTTACGCGTTAAAATCCTAAAATTAAATTAAGGTACATATGATATATATACCCTATCTGCACATAAAAGTACCAAATAACACATGTGTGACTATTGTTTGTTCTATAGTAAGACCACAGTACAACCGTCTAGGCGCACCGAACTCAAACTGAGCGAAAGTCGCATCAACGACCAACTGTAAGTACAACAACTCCTTCTTAGCCTCTAACAGGGTCCATAGAAGCTTAGACGAACTCCTTTTTAGAGCTCTTGCATAAAGCAAGCATCACGAGTCTACGAAGGCCGAAAGGTTGCATGCGCGCATATCTCACGAAATTGTCTTGCGCGCAAGCGAAGCAATAGTTAACGCATGCGGCAAAACATGCGTACAGTCTGACTCATTGCGTCTACGTCTCAAACAATCTTATTCAATTTGACCGCATTTTCGAGACCGCTAGCCTGCTTAACTTCCCAATGGTGTATTCTGTGTCAGTAATTAAATGCAAACTGAAAACGGTCGTATCAATGTCGATAGAAAGCCACTGCCTTTTCAAAAAATAGGGCGAGCAAGGCGTATAGTGTAAGGTTTAATGTGACTACCTTCCCAAAGTTATAGTGTAACGCACACTATTCGTATTCGTACCGTGACCGTATAGGTTACGTCTCTGAAAAGATTGGAGTTTCGCGTGACACTATTTATAACATTTGAAACCGTACGGATTTAAAGAGGGGAAACAGAGCATATAGCTTTACTAAGAATATCATTCTTTTTTTTCAGCCTGCCGCCCCCACCACACAAACTGATATGGTAGGTGTTTTTGGTGACACCTCAGGCCCGGGCCTTTTTGTACTAGTACTAGTATTGAAGTGAAGTTTGAAATGATTTTACGCATGCATGCATTGTAGGTATAAATGTATGTATTGTTAATGCTCGTTGCGTAAATTGGTTGAAGTATAAAGAAATGTAGACCAAAATTTTTGTACATGTAGTTCTAGTATTGAAATGAAGTTTGAAGTGAATTTACACATGTACTTTAGCTAGGTATAAATGTATGCAATGTTGATATATGTCAGGTATATTGGTTTAAGTATAGATAAATGTACATCAACATTTGCATTCGAATATAGTTTAATATACAACTGTAGAATTATGAAAACATCATCACACAGTTTCGACCTTAATTACATCAAGTTTCATGATATAACAGAGACTGTTGTTCTGAAAGCATTATTGTTTATCTCATAGAGATGCATTATCTGTTCTCAGGGATAAGAAAGCCGAAGCGCCATGGCCGCAAAACGACGCCTACTGGTCTCACTCACCGGTGTTTGAGGTCTTTCCCGACGGACCAAAACGGTCTACTGCCGCAAAGGTAAAACACTACTGCACAAAAAGTACAAGATGGATTCCTCCCAAAATTATACAAAATTAAGAATAGAAGACGTTCAGAACACTAACTTTAAAAGACACACCGTCTTATATATTACGATTTTACCCATATTGGTTTAATAATTTATATCTTGCACCATTTGAAAAGTTCATTGGGTGAAAGAGGGAAAAGATGAAGTGACGTCAGCTGATATAATAACCAGTGGCCAATGAGAATCGTTAGGTGGGAAATCTGATGGTTCCATTGGCTAGGTCTCCTGATGGACCCATTTACTGATGGATTGATTTTTTTAAAGCAGTTTAACCTTCAGCCTGCTAATGTAGCGGTTTGGCATCTGATTTTTTGGTTATGGGGTTAGGCAGCTGGGAGAAGGTTAAAAATGCTGCACTTGAAAGTGTTGTCTGTCCGTCTTGCAATACAAACAAGTAGAGGCTAATGTAGCGGTTTGGCATCTGTTTTTTTGGTTATGGGGTTAGGCAGCAGGGAGAAGTTTTAAAATGCTGCACTTGAAAGTGTTGTCTGTCCGTCTTGCAATACAGATAAGTAGAAGCTTTCTGTTATATGATGAAAAATCTGTACTGGTTACTTCTTCCTTTGGTTAGGATCTTGGACCAGTGACCAGGAAGGCACTCCAAGATGTACGAAAGAAACAAAGCACGTCAACCTACCAAGAGGCTCACTGCGACAACCTCAAAGACCGAACGCCGCCGTCTAATAAGACACAACAAAAGAGCCAGGGGCCGCTACAAAAGCTAGCCAGCAAGCGACTGAAGTCTATCAAGAGCGCACGGCGCCGCAGACAGAAGTCTGCCAAGGTCAAGGGCGTGACCTTCAAGGATGGAGCGGTTAAGGACGCGGCTCTACTCGGAGGAGTTGGTCCTTCTTGGCCGCCTAGCACGGACCAAGTGATCGACAAGTTCTTACTAAAGGAACGGTCGGCGCTAGACGTCCCACCCGAAGCCTTCAACAAGCGCAACCTACAGCCGATCGATCTAAAACCGATCAAACCGAACGCCAAGAGCGGTCGTACGACAGGGAAGTTACCGAAGGTTCCATATAAAGCAGAGGGAGGGGAAACGGCTATTCCAATGCCCACGACTGCCAACACCCTCCCCATGCTGGCCTTGGTGGTGAAGAACCTTCCAGAGGCGATCGAGGCGGGAGGGCGGCCACTTGGTGCAACAGCCGTCCCAGCTCCTCCGGACGTTACAGGCTCCGAGGATCCTCCCAGTGATGAAGACAGGGAGAAAAACGTGCGTTTTGAAAAGACCGACGAGGTAGAGAATTCCAAGAAAGAAGATGGCGAAGAAGAAGAAGACGAATCTGAAGAAAAGGGAGAAAAAGACAAGACTGAGGATGAGAAGAAGCCTCCTGAGAAGGAAGAAGAGAAGCCCTCGGTGCGAGCACGGTCTCTACCTGAGGGGTTCTTTGGCAAGAAGCGACTCCTCAAACTCGGCAACTGGAATAAAACTGACATGCACCAAAGGTGAGGCGATTGTAAAGTTAATGTTCAACACAGAAATGCAGGTTTGCCGAATTTTGGGCCGTTCTAAAACCTTCGTCAGGGTGATTGACCCACTAGTAGTTTGGTCACATGATCTCAAGGACACGTGACTCTAATCATGCTAGTAAAGCACTTGTAATAGAGTTCAGTACGCCTCGACTTGACGTTAATATGCAACTTAGATTGACAGCACGTGGGTGGGTGGCTGGGGGAGAGCGACAGGTAGAATGGCAGGAGGTAAAAAGGTCAGACACAGCAAATGGGGGTACGTGAACTTGAAGGTCCCTGAGTCTGGCTGGGAGCCAGCTACAGCAGGTATTAGAGGTAGACATGGGGGAATTCAGAAAGCCAAGGATTGCATGAGCTATCATTCAACCTGCAAAGTCTCTGTCCTAGTCCCGATTAAAGTATATCATACAATCTCGTCGGTTGTTCCAACAAATTCACGAAAACTCTTCCTGGAGTTGTGGGCTACTTGTGTTCTCTGTGATGCATGTATTTATCTTTTTCTCCAGGTTTATCGCTTCCTGCCCTGAGACCGTCCCTGACCTTCGCGATGGGCTGACCTACCCCGCCCGCAAGCGCCATTTCTTCTACGGCAGCCATTCCTGTGTCTTCAGGGGCTAGCCCACCACGCACCTGCACTTCCTTATATGGCAAGCTAATTCGTGGAAAACGTGGTCTTACTACTTAATATGCAAATGCATGCTGTATAAGGCAAGCTCATTGGTGAAAAGTTTGTGTCTTACTACTGAATATGCAAATGATACCTTATAAGTCTAGCTCATTGGTGAAAAGTTACTACTGAATTCGAATATGCAAATGAACCTTACAAGGCGACTCATTGGTAAAAAGTTTTCTTATCTTACTACTGAATATGCAAATAAGGCGAGCATTTTGTCAATGAGGTTATTTTTTCTAATTACTGAATTTGGAAATCATAATCAATAAACAACAAATTGTACATAGAGATAAAATTCTGGGTTCCAAACCTAATGTTTATAATTATTGGACTCAAGAAATATGAAAGTTAATATATAGTTTGTTATGAAAGACAGTCCACAACAAAGTATCCATATATCTACACAGATTTTATTGGCACATGGTCTGGATATAGATTGGTTGCATGGACTGGTTAACCAAGATTGACAGGCAGTTGTTTTAGCGTATATGTACAAAGAATAGTATCACAGTCTTAACTTGTTGTAATCATAGTATTAATAGATTTTCAAAAAAAATTGCTGTTTTTTACATGTATGATGCACATCTAATAAGTCTTATTGAACGTAAAAATCTTGGCAGATATTCTTTAAAGTTGTACAGCTTTTTAAAGTCATATTGCAAATACAAGTCAGTTTTACATTACATGATTTTGTACTGTCTGTTTGCCTTGCATTGACTTGCATACATAGTATACCCAAAAAATGTTGCATATAATATTTGTATGCTATTACTATGGACAAAAACCAACACAGTAATGCGGATAATACTACGTATTACAACTGGTGAAATTCTTGGCAAAAGACTAATGTATAAACAGCAGTTTGGACACATTCTTTCATGATGGTTCGCAACTACGCATTTTACATTTCAACCATGTATTAAGTGAATATCGGCTACCATGATCTAAAAAATCATTACAATACTGCGTTGTCATCAACAGCACTACATACTTTCTCCTTCAGTCATATTCATGTATGCATAATGCATGCAATGCAATCTAAGGTTGTGATATTCATGCACATATACTGCTGTATTGCATCTACCTCATTCCATGGTGACCAGGAAACTTGCTATCACAGAAGCAACCTGGTAATGAGGTAGCACTGTCTTTTGCAGTTGGTTTCAGATGAGTGGGGTAGTGGACTGATTACCTAGCAATTAATATTAACAGATTGAGAAAATACAGAGTTTCAATTAAAATACATTCATACAAATTCATAATTTTTCAAAGAAATTTTACAATGAGCAGAGGTTTATAACAAAGAAGGTAGATACTTAAAATCTTTCTTGTTACTGCTGTATCTCAATTCACATATTATACAGTAATGTGACACATTTTTACAAAGGCTCATGCAGTACCTAAAGAAATCAACAGGTGGCGTTCTTGTACAGTCAATCATTACAACTATGTTTTCTGCTATGTAATTACAACAACTTTTCTGGTTTCTGTTTAAGGTATGAATTTGTTCTTCCTAGCAGACCTATGACTCCTGTCATTAGAAACGGTCTTGTTATTTTTCAGCCAATCAGAACGGTCAAATCACACATGCACAGCAGTAACTGGCCAATGAACACGCACTGTGCATAATTACATCACAATACCCTGTTACACCACCAAAATACATTCTGTCATGTACATTAGACTCAGTCTATCCATAGGACTGGCCTTAATATGATTCATAATTGATATGCTGTACACATACACAATTCATTATTATGTCCAAAAATTTTGGCTGGCCAAATACATAATAAATATGGTACAGTATAGAGATAGTCCAAAAATTTTTCATAATTACTGTTAAAAGTAAAACATGCTACACTATTGAACATATAATTATGTTTTCATTTGCTTACAAAATAGTCACCTTACTATAACTGTATAATGTATACGGTAATGACTCTATTACATGTGGTATTTTTCACATGACGTAACCATTTCGCATATACAGGTACAAAGCACATTATTTGCTGATTATATATAAAGTCACAATGTTATTTACACGGCATGGCTTATCATTTATGATATTATCATAAGGGTTGGTGTTTGCAATATATAATATTGATTACACATACATAATTACAAGTGGGATGAAAGGAATGATTCCAGCAAATTGAATACTTTTGCAATATGGTATCCACATTTTGTATTAGCGTACACAAATTGTTTACTAAAAAAACATGCAAAACAAAGAGTAAATACACAAGAAACATGCACGGGTAAAGAAATGTATTCCTGGCCACCATTGGCACAAAATACAACTATGACACTGTTTACATTTCAAACAGTGAGACTGACCAATCACAGATAGCCTTACAGATGACTGTGGGTTGACAACTTGACATCATGATTTTCAAAATGGCTGCCATTAATTCAATAAGACCAAATACTAACAGTTTTCTGCATTTTCTCTCATATCTTCCACAGTTTTGATGGAATAAATGAAAAAAATGGAAATGGATAGCAAATAAATTCATAAAATTAATCTTTGTTGATTTTAACTTATAGCTCTTGGGGGATTTTACGTCATTTTCAGTCACATGCAAATATACATGTATTATTTCAATGTTTTTTTGTTAAATACATTTGGATAGAAACACTAAGAAAATAGACAAAAATTACTATTATATTTCTATCACTACCTTCACGATCTGGGCTACAAATCATAATGTCTGTACCAAATTTGTTTTCCTATTTACAATAAAGATATTTACATTAAAGGAATAAGGAAAATTTCTTGGTCTACTTGGTGCTTTGAATGTTATCTTACATTTCAAAATGCACCATACAATAAGATCGTATTCTTGCCTTCTACAAAAATAGCAACACAATCACAAATATAGGGCCAATAGCAAGCAGGTATGTATAATTTTTCATAACATAAAAGAAAAAGGCCATGTTACAGCAATTAAAATCATGGCTTCTTGGTTACATGTACAACATGCAAGGTTTATGATTATGTAGCTATAAGCTGGTTCACGGTTTGAACTGTGCATGTATAGTGTGATGCACTGTGGGTAATATGTCATAGTTCAAGGCCCCTGAGACATAAACAAATTAAAATATGTCGAGACATGTATAAAGCATGGTCTAGACAAGAACTGTTTACAAGTTAAAGGCCTTCACCTTTGACCTCGCGCATGCACAGTTCAAACCGTGAACCAACTTATTCTGCATACATTTGTACACATGAGTCTAGCTGCTACACTGCCATTTCAAATGTATTCTGTCACCTTCCGACAAGAAACAATGTCTCCAGAAAGACAATAATCGCTTAACAAATCATATTGAGAAGTATCGTGAGAATTTTTTGGGATGATGTCCTGATTCCTTTGTACCATTTGAGTCACATGGAGCATGTGTTCCACAAAACTAACGTCTCAAGTTTTCTTTTGCCTCTAACACTGCACCAAGGATTCGACTCACAAACCACGGAATGCTATCAGTTTTTCCGAATGGAACGCTACCAGTGACTTCCTACAGATATGTCGGTGCCTTCTTGTTACGTACTTGGCGTTGAAACGACGAACATGGCAGACTTCAGCCCGTTGTCTGTAGACAGCCCAGCTTGGCTAGGGCCATCCTCTTTCGCAACCGAACAATCTCCAAATACATTGGCAACTCTGTAGATAGAATAGAAATATATGTAAGTCTAAAAATTCAAATGAAACCCAGGACCTTTAGATGCTGAGTCAACTACAAGATAACCACAATGCCACAAGTGATCTCTTTTAACATCAGGATATTGTATGTAATACTATAAGAATCTACAAGTCTTCCTAAAAGTCTATGTTTAAAATGACGTTAAACTGTACATACCTACAGACTTGACCAATCCAAGCTGGATATATCTGATATACGTCATGAAGTCACATACTGCAGCTATCTGTTAGGAACAAGGAAAAAATAAAAAAAAGGTTATTAATATACTTTCATCAAGACTTTATAGTAACAATGTTCATGTGCCATGTATGCTACAGTCACTAAAAGATGACAGGAACATATCTTACCCTATTTCTGGTTGCTTGTGAGATGTTGTAGGTCTTGTCATCATTCTCCAGTTTGAGTCTGTACTTACAAACTTTGGTCACCTGACTCAGGGCACATAACCTGTGGGACACAATAGAGCTTGTCACAAGTCTTTCAGCTATTATATTAGTTATCTTCCCAGAAGGGAAACATATTGTTTTACATGTAGATCAATTTCTCCTTTTTCTTCCATTCCAAACAAGTAAGGTCAATGACCTGCAGGACACACCGTACTGGTGGTTACCATGGTTACCGGTGGGGTTTGATTTCAAGTATTGCAAACATGTGAAGGGAAATATTCTGTATTTGCTTGCAAATGTTGCCTTTCTAGTTCATTCCTCCTTGCCCGGCCAATTATTTGTAAGCTATAACATGCAGCTGTCTTTTTAGTGGTGGACTGACCTTGGAAATGACGACACCCCGTTTATCGGCTCTATACACAATGTGTTGTTCTCTACTGCTTCTTGAACTGCCGCAGCCAACTGGAACAAATAAACAACAACAAAAAAACATGAAATCATTGCAGTGTATGTTCACAAATTTTTGTATAGAACTGTTGTGTTATTTGAACAAATACATGTAGTACTGACTCTTGTATGTATTGTATGTATTGGCAGGGACCCTCAACTTTGACATATTACCCACAGTGCATCACTGTGCACATGCACACTTCAAACTGTGAAGTAGCTTATTCTACTATTCTGTTGCTATTTCCAATTGTCACTTGAAGATGATTTCTGGTATCCTCACCTCTGCGTTCTTAAACTCCAGACAAGGTAAGATGTCTTCGCTGTATATCCTAGCGAGAAACGGCACATCCCTGGTCAGACTTGGACTCTTCCGCCACGTCACGAACTCCTGGTGTAGGATTGGGTCCAGCTGAACAAGGACAGCATGCAGAACTGTTAATGTATTTTCATTTTTTGTTGGGAGAGGGGGCTTAATTTCACAGAAGAAAGCCTGGGGTAAGTTGGTTTTCACAACTTTAAGTTCACAGTTGAAACAGTGAAACAGAAGAAGGACAAAAAGGAGAAAAGGAGAGATAAAAATGTACAAAAGAAACAGAAGAAAGACAGAAAGACAAAAGAAAAGGATAAAGAAAGAAAATGAAAGGAGGGAAAGATTGTAGCAAGATAAAAAGAAGTTTAAAAATAGAAAGACAGTTTTACATGAAAGATGCTAACCTCTACATGTATATATCAGGAGGGAGGTCGTGATCTGGCAGGATCAGTGATTCTACCAGTATATACTGCGATTGTCAACAAAGACTCCAATCTGGATCTGTACTGGTAGAAATTGGCAGAGATTCTAAGGTGATTGCGACATCTGTCGACAGAGGCTTCTACTGTGATCTCTACTGTTAGAATTGCAGGTTCTGCCAGATTGTGATCTCTACTGTAACATAATATACATGTACTTTGAGCTGAGACTTCAATTTCTGAGCAACCAATGTCTAATGTACCTCAACCTCCTCCTGGTCTTTGCTCTCCTGTGGTGCCTCTGCCGCTGCTGCTGCTGCTTGTTTTTGCTTGGCTGTCTGTGGTTCGAAGCTGGTGGAGCGTTTGTGAGTCTGGAAGTGTGCGGCGGTGATGCCGGACTTGGCGGGGGCCTGCAGCTGCGGGTGGTGCTGGTGATTAGGCATGCTGGGAGTGGAAGTGATGACGAGCGTCTTCAGGGCCTCAACCTCCGCCTGGAGCATGTCAATCTGAGAAGACAGAATGGAAAAACTTGTCACTAGTGCTGTGTACCTAAAACCATGTTTAGGTTCAGGTTCAGACTCAAGTCCAGAGGTTTAGGTTCAGTTCCGGACTTGTAAGTCTGGACCTAAACCCATGGTATACAAAATTGCATGTTACAAAATAGGTTTGGTAACTATTTTTTGCGGAGAGGATGTAGGACTCGGGAGCTACAAAATAGGTTTGGTAACCAGGCTAGGAACTGGTTCCCGCAATTCAGGGTGTTTTTTTTTCTTGAACCTAAAGCTAAACTTTTGTACAAGTCCGGAACTGAGTCCAGCGAAACCGGTACACAGCACTTTTTGTCACTGTTAACTGTACCAACAAAACATATGCATGATGCATGTATATGTAAGCAGATGATCTATATTGTATATATGCTACATAAAAAACTAGGGAGAAAGAGTTGATATACCTAATGACTTTTGCAAGTACATGTAAGGAAGTATTTTTGGGTGGTTGAGCTGTGGATTTGTTTATCTATTTGTCAGGAAATACAGAGTAGGTTGACAGCACATGGGCAAAGGAAGATTGACAGGCAAAATGACAGGAGGTCAAAGGGTTCAAAATCTGTCCTAGAGCCAGCAGGAATTACATGTACTACTGAGGTAAATATCGTCATGGGGGAATTCAGGAAGCCAAGGATTGCTTCCCAGGAGACATTTTTGTTTCTCGTTTCTAAAGGTCTTACCTTGCTGTTGGCTTCCTTCAGCCTTTTCTCTGCAGATGCTCTGGCTACATTGGCTTCTCTGACCATGTTATGGGCCTCCTGTTTAAAGGTCCCAGAAAAGGTTATTTCATTTCCTGTCTTCAATTTCCTGCTATGTGTTGCCTTATGGGAGCCAGTTGGAAAATGCATAAACAGAGGTATCAGCGACAAATCTAAAATAGGGAATAAAACAAGAAATTCACAAAAATTCGAAAGATTTCATCTTCAACTTCTCCTTGATTTATGTATTACTGGAATGCAGGGTGAAACATTACCTCGAACAAGCTGGCTGTCAACTCTTCCAGCTCCTGCCCAATCTGGTCCCGGACACGAGACAGCTTTTCACACTCTTCATCCTTCAGCAGAAGTTCCTGGAGAAACAGTTGTTAATATAATAGGTTACAGTATGGTCTCAAACAAAATGGAATCAAAGCCACATTTTATTCCAGTTCCAAACATTGGTTTATAATTCATTTGTCTAGAGCTGGAATATAGCAGTTATAATAATAGCAGTTGAGGTGATCATTTCTAATCATTTAGTGGAAAATCTCCAGTGCAAAGCATATTCTGGTCAAACATAGCTTTGTTTAGAGTATCCAAAAATCATAATCCTCTAAACAAAAATTGTATTTGCCCTATTGACTGTTTTAACATCGTACATCCAATCCTTTCATCTTGACTACACCAGTATGATGATCAATACATTGTTTAATGCAATAGAATCATAGCATGTCTTGAACAATAGACAATTTAGGAAGTACCTGTTGTGCACGGCTTAGTTCCTCCTGTAATCTCTCATACGCCTTCCCTTTAACTTCCGCCACAGACGGACTGCGTATCCGCGGAGGTTCCGTTGCTAGACCCTGTCCTTCTGGCCTCACAGGCGAACCTTCCTCAGAAAACACGTGATCTCCATTTTCCACGGATTCTTCTTCGTGCTCCGGACTTTCCACCGCGCCGTTCTCGGACTGGTTTTCCGTTTCCTCGCAGTTTTCGACCTGAAAGCGTACCGTGGGCTTCACGAGCACGTTGTCGCTCCCGCTTCTATGCATCCCCGATTCCGCTTCCCCATTTTTGGCACTTTCATCCGTACTCATGGCTTAACCCTGCGTTCTTCCTCTTCTTCGGAGTCTTTGTTGTCTTGTTTACTGTAATCTCACCTTGTTTATCACTTTACACTTCACGTACAAGTCACGTAAACTTCTCTATAAACTAGACATGGATTGACATGTCCATGGAATACTACAGTCATGACTTTATGGCGCGAATCCACCTCCGGAAATTTTCCATGGTCTCCAACCAACGTTTGTGTTACTTTGAAAGGTTAACCTCCTTTCCATCCTGTCAGAAGAGACGGTGAAACATCAGGTCCGGACGGACGGTGCTGAAACAAAGGGCGCGACGCTGTAGCTTCCGTTCCTTTCCTTTCCCTGTATGACCTTGAGGAGTTTGTATGTGAAGGTCACAGCTGCTAGGACTTTTAAGGAGACCCTCCTCACTACAACGGCTCTTCAGTCAATGATTTCCACACCTGTTAAAGCATAAAAAAATGATTTTTTTTCATCAAAAATTACATGGAAAGTAGACACATTCACCAAAGGCACCTTTACAAGTGATTTAATCTCTTTCTTGAATATTAAGGCACTTTTAGATTACAGAACTTCCAATTGTACGACTTAATATATGCACAATCAGCTTCAGAGAGACTACACGTGGGCATGCATATGCATGAGCTACTTTTCTGAAGTATGGAATTCTACGAAAGGTGCTCTTGACCATAATATATGCAAATATATGCAAAAGCATGTACCTGGGCTCTTCAGTTGGAATAATTTAGAACCCGTGCATGTTTGGGCAAATATTTCAATATGTAGAGAGTATCTTTCATACAAATGTGTTAAGAAATTATTTCCTATACCTTGCATCATAGTGTACATATTAAAGGCTTTTGCTGAATAAACACAGATGCACAAAGCAAGTCAACAAACATTGAAATTCAAGACAAAATCTTTGTAATGTCAAAACTTTGTAGCACGAGAAAAAAGAGACTCCATGTTGTGATATAAAATGCCTTTCCCTCTAGAGTCTAAATACACCCCCAAACCGTCATAACACAATCTGGATTTGATAAATTGCCGGGATCATTTGAGGAATGTGACACCATGACCTTACGTACACAAATGTAGACCAAACCAATGAACCATGCTGGGCAGTTATCAGTCACATATATGTGATGTAGCTTTGTATTAGGATCTTTCAACACATTTCCATATGCCAGTACTACATGTACTACCACTGGCATATGGGAATGTGATGAAAGAGCTACAAGCTACATCATTTTTTGTCAGTTCAAGGTATACAACTGTAATACTATTGAGCCAAGGCTATTGACAAGATATTTTTGTCAATAAAATTTCAAAAACTATTGACAGGATGATCCTATTAACCCTAACCTAAATATGTAACCCTAATTAGTTAGAGGGATCCTGGGCCCTACTAGGGTTTGGGTTGGCGTTAGGAAGGGCATCCAGCCGTAAAAAAAATCCTGCTTCGAAAAAGACTTGCACTTGATGCAAGCACGTCTAACCCCCAATTCGGGGGAAAAAGACGTTAAAACTGGATAAGAAGAAGAAGAAGAAGAATTCCTGTACTTCCTGTCAAGTTTGGCACTACTGACAGGATGGCCCTGCCATTGCCATACAGTAGAGATGCTACACTAAATGTAAAACACATGTTGGCAGAGTTGGTGGGTTAGAAAAAACTGAGTCAGAAACAAGCCCTCTTTCTAACATCTGCTTGGAGTTAGTGACGTCAGACAGAAGATATAGCATTGACACCCAATGAAGCCAGCTAACCCTGAACTTGAAAATGACAGTCTAAGTTGATAAATAAACAACAACAAGATTACCACCCCAAGATAAACACTCTGGCTATACAATTTGCTTATGTTCATAAACATCATCAAAGTGCAAGTGGCGTTTTAAAAGAAAAAAATGTCACGCTTTTCTGATAAAATTTCTGTCTCGCTGTGAAGCTATAGCTAGCGGGACAACGTCACAGTTGCAAGTGTAACGGGATATTGTGCTACCGGTACTTAAATTCTCTGCAATATCGTTGCTAAAATGTCTAGAAGAACTTTATGTTCGTAGACAGCTTGCTGAGGAATACTGCAAGCATCTGTAACTGTTTGATCAGTTTTATGGTCGTCCTTGACCCTCGTTTTTACACAAAGAGTTTGATAAACTCGCTTCCGCCCCGCCCACTGCTAGAACTGCGTAAAACGTTCTCACTTTTGACACCTCTAAAAATACGCCTAAAATAGCTTTAACGTTACCTGGATTGTCAGAAACATCGTCAACTGATGCCTCTTAAAGATCTGCAAGGATGGGGGATTGGTAAATCCAGAGAAATCTCCACAAAATGTTAGTTGAAGAGGAAAAGAAGAAGTCCAAAATACCGGAAATAACCTCCCCCTCTTTTGCAAGTTCAAAGGTCAGAGCCACAAAACGCAAAAATCGGCGGCGTTTTAGAAAAACCGTTTAGGATAAACGGATTAACGTTAGGATTAGGAAGTTAGGGTAGGGTTGTGGAGCGGTAGGATTAAGGATCGGTGGCTTACGGAAAGTTTGCCGGCTTGCATCATCAAGCAGCAGCTTCAAGTTGATCAAAGGTCTTTTTCACGCTTCCGTGGCTTCTTTCTGGCCAGCTGTGGGAACCGCATACAAACGCATCTAAACTACCAAAAATAACAACTTTAAAGATATTTAATAGATTTTGAAAATGGCATCAATCAAGATTAAATATACAGTTACATTTTTTTTATTTCATAAAGTGTTCAAAGATGGGCCTATTAGGGTGATAACGTTGGCTTCTTTTGAAAGCAAAAGCGTTTGCTTTTTATCAAAGGGGGTGTAAGGGTTTTGATCATGTGATTAGGTGATTAGGGGTAAACCGTTTGTTGTTTAATTAGGTGCTGAGTCGTTATCTCACCATTATATACGCCACTCCTTTTGTAGTTTAATGGTTCATCCCTGGAGGGACCCTAAGTGGAGGGTCTTTATAGAGTTTCGTGATGCTTGAAGAGTCATTGCATCGCTTCATCCTGCCTATAGATTTAGTTTACAGTAATTTTAACGTTTATAAAAAATAACGAAGTATATTTGCACACAATATAGGGTCTTTGTGAACAAAATTATGGATCTAGAATTGCAATAAACACTAATCCATGTAACGCGAATACCCTTGGCTAGCTTCATGACGTCAGAGTAAGTTCTCCTTGTTGACAGGTTTGAGGAAGGCGGTAAGGCGAGACTTGAGTTCATCTGAACTTGGAGGTGACAGTTTAACACCAACAGGAGTACCATACAGGGATAGAACCTGTCGTACACTACAGACATGGCCTGTAGGAACCCTGGAATAGAGCTAGGTGAGCTTTGTAACATTTTTAGTGGAGTAGGAAGGTTTTTCTGGTCGCTTGAAGTTGAACATTTCAGTGAAAGCTCAGCAGATCTTGCAACTTTCCAAGTTCTATGTTTTAGGACCTTTTAGATTTGAGCATGCATTATGGTGTTCTTAGGTAGAAGCCTAGGGGGTATTTAATGCTAGAGGCTCCGTGAGTGTAAGTTTTGTTTTTGTGTGTTTGTTTGTCTGTGTGTGTGTGTTTCCACACTCATTTCCAGATGCTAGGCACACATGGGGGACACTGACAGGAAGCTAGGTCAAAGGTCCCAGAAAGGTCCCCCCTCGAATATGTTGTCAAAGGCTATCTTATTTCCTGCCGTAAATTACCTACTGTACGTATGTCTGTTGAATTGAATCGCTATAAATACTGACTGACATGTTCTTTGCTTTTTTTTAAAAATCTCTCAGACCTAGGCTGGGTCCAGTCTACCAGAGTGAACCAACCAGCTACCCTGCGCAGGGCACAGTACCTGTCTACTACCAGGACGGTCAAGAAGAAATGGCAGGTCAGGAAAGACATCATGTTTGAAATTGTGGTCTAGAAAAAGATGAAAAAGAACTGTTGGTTTTTAAGCTGGGAGCCTCCCTACTTTTAAGTCAAACTCTTTGAATTGTATAGTTCAGTTCAGTTTTAGTTCATCCTACTAAGGAATTGTATAGAGTTAATTGTGAAATTTATTGTGATTGTGAAATTTATTGGGTATGTAGAGAAGTTATGACCCAAGTATTTTTATTCTTCTTTATTATGACTGAGCCCACAATACAGCGGATTACTAGCAAAAAAAATAGCATTCAGCCCAGTAACTAAGTACAATCAGTCACCTATTAATGTTTATGAGCAGTGGAAGTAAACAAGAGTCTTAAAAGATATTTGGTAAAGGCTAGCCTCCAAAACTCTATATATAGTCTTAATCCAAAATTAAAAATTACATGTAAAATAAATGGTGATGCCCACACCTCTGACAAATTTTTACCTTAAAATCATGTTTCGTTACTTTTATTTTTCCATGTTCAGGCTTCCTGGCTGCTCCGAGCGGTGACCTGTATTGACCTGACGACCCTGTCCGGAGATGACACGCCAGCTAACGTCCAGAGACTGTGTTATAAGGCACATCACCCTGTCAGGGAGGACTTACTCAAGGCTGTCAACATGCACGATAAAGGTACAACAACTGGATGGGAATTAGATCATTTATGATATTCATGTATTGCTAAGAATACAATATGACATTTGGCTGTAGGATCAGTAAAAGATCCTACATAATTTTTTTCTTGAAAGTTTGATCAAGCCTTGTGATTGTTATTTTCACCATACTTTGTGCCATGTTGCTAGAAATTGTATGATATGTGATTGTAACAAAAATAAGAAGTGTTATGAAGTTAACAGCAAAGACACACAACTTTGTCTACTTAGAGACTAAATAGATGCATTGTAGGCAACAGTATAATTAGCCAAATACTGTAAAAATACAGTGAAATTAAATGATTTTACACATGAGTTACTTTTGCACATTCACAGCGTTAGCCTCATTGACTTGTTTTTCGAGATTTGGTCTTGTACAATCAACAATCTCACCATAAAATGTTCTTAGTAGTGTTAATTATTAGTATTTTTTTAAAGACATGGAACATTGTGCTTGTATCCAGGTCTCACTACCGGAGCTGTGTGTGTGTATCCAGCCAGAGTCAAGGAGGCAGTCAAGTACCTGAAACAGGCTGGAGCTAACATACCTGTGGCTTCTGGTAGGTGTGTTAGTGTGCAGGTGTGTGTACATGCGTGCTTGCATATGACTATACTATGAGAGAGAGGCAAAGAAGAGGGCTGTTACAGAGAAAGAGGTTGTAGCTACATGTACTGTATGTCTAAGGTTTACACTAAGCAGTGTTCGAAATACTTTTTTGAACCAGGTAGCACAGTGTGCACCTTTGAGTTCAGCGGTACATATTTAAGCATTGCGTGGTGCGCTACCTGAGTCAGGGAGCAACTAGCGCACAAGAAAATCAGGTAGCAATTGCTAGTGTGCTAGTGGGTATTTCGAACACTGACTAAGCCTTAATGTAAGCTTAGAAACTTTGCGATTTCTAAGCTGGGTTAATTTGTCAAGATCAGCGAATGTTTTAACTGATAGGTCAAGCTGGGGCTTTCTAGTCGGTTCGTCTAGGTAATTATAGACAACCATATTTTGGCTTCTTAGTGTTATGTTTTTCAAAGGACTTGTTTACTCTGCCAATGATTAACACCAAGCTGTACTGTCTGGGAGAGTCGTTAGCAGTCGTCTTATGTCTCCCTGGTGGTGTTGTGGATCACTTATCTAGCATTTCTCACCTGCTGGTAACTTCTTTAGATCTTCAAAGAACAACCCCCATACAATGACGGCTTGGTGGTAATAGTTGGCTTTGCATAACTAATGAGCCAGTCGGTCTTATAGGCCGTCAGAGCTGTATTTTTTCAATTGAGCTACCAGCTTGAACCTGACCAGTCATTGTTTAGTGCTAGGTCAGGGTGAGCTTTTTCAGCAAGGAGAGTTTCTCCAGAGAGAGTTGTCTAGGCCAGTGTGAGCCTAATCATACAAGGAAACTTCTACAAGGAGACATGCCTCCGTCTAAGGGTAACAGAGGCAGAGGCAGGAGCAGAAGTCGAGGAAGAGGAGGCAGGTCGCCACTGGATCGCTTGGCAGCACACAACAAGTCTCCAGAACGGAACAATGAGAAGAACAAGGAAAAGGACAGCCAACAGGACGATCCCATTCAGCAAGAACTACGCCGCCTAAGAGAGGAAGTAGCACGCTATAAGGCAGAAGAGGACAAACGCTCAAGCAGCACAGAACAACTTGGAGTGGGCAATCAACAAGGAACCCAGGTCACAACCCAGGACGGTGAGCAGGGACAACAGGGGATCCAGCAAGAAGGTCAACAGCAGGATCAGCTGGACGTGCAGCAAGAGGGCCAGACGCAGCAAGGATTCCAGAACCATCTACAGCAGGGTGGGCAGACAAATCCAGCCCAATTTCCTCGGGGGAGTAATCAGCAGGTGCGCTTCGGTCCCCAGACACACCAGATGCAAGGCCAGCACCAGTTTCACCCACAACAAAGCAACCTGAACCCGACAAGTGCAGCAGCATTCATGGCGCAAGGTACAGGAGGCCCACAGCACTTAGGTGTAGTGCCTCTTCCTTTACATGTAGATTTACTAGGCAGCTCAGGGGTGTCAGTTGGTGGGAAAGAGACAAGCAGCATTTTGCCCCGTATACCTCCAGAGATTAAAAAGAAGATCTGGGCCAACCAGTTTGTGGCTTTGGAAACTTTGTTACGGTCTGAGGATTCTGAGTCAGATGAAGGAAAATTGCTGCTTGTCTTTGATCCCAACAATGCCACCAATCCGATGTCAGTCAGTAAGAAGAAGCCACCTAAGATAACTAGCTGGCAACAGTGGTTAAAGGGCTACCAGATTTTAATGTTGATCATGTTAGAAAATCAGCCAGGTCGAGCTACAGAGCTTATTGGATATCAGTGTATTATGATGGACGCAGCATCGAAATTCCCTCTGCATCTGTGGCTACAATACGACGAGAAGTTTCGCAAATCTGTAACAGACAACCCCACTAAAAGATGGGACGTGGTAGATGTCCAGCTATGGGTAGTCACCTTCACTTGGTCCCCCAGAGCACAGTGTGACCTAGGCCAGTCTACTAATCGCCCCGCCAAAGATTTGTCAGCCTCACCCCGTGTACCCTTTTCCTTTGTCAAACCCAAAGGGGTTCGTTCTACTTTTGGTGTTTGTTTTGATTTCAATACCCCAGGAGGTTGTGGGAGAGGTCTATGCAGGTATTCACACAAGTGCAACACCTGTGGCAAGGATGGTCATGGCAAACACGAATGCTCTGGGGTACCTTCTCTAGGTAAATGGTCTAAGTGATCTTGGTATTTACCCAGTTAATCAATTGGCTTTCAGATTACCACTTCAAAGCAATCCCACTGGTAGAGTCTTGTAACTATGATGCCGAGATAATAACTCCCATCAACGTGGATGTTTTGGAGGGTGAACTCTTGCAATATCCTAACAAGACAACAGTGTCCTATTTGTTGGATGGATTTAAAGTAGGATTTAGCTCAGGATATACGGGTCCAAGGGTTTCCAGAATTTCAAAAAACTTGGCATCCTGCAAACACAACCCTACTAAGATTGAAGAAAACATTCAAAAAGAACTTCAAAAGAAAAGATTAGTAGGACCTTTTCGGCATCCACCTTTTCGACTTTTGCAATGCCACCCGATTGGAGTTGTACCCAAAAAACACAGTGAGGATTGGAGGACAATTTACCATTTGTCTTATCCTGAAGGAGAAGGCATTAATGACTTTATTTCAAAGGAAGATTTCTCAGTCAAATATGTGACTATAGACGATGCTATTGCTATGTTGAAACGTCTGGGCAAGGGAGCTTACATGGCTAAAACAGACATCAAATCTGCCTATAGACTCATCCCTCTTCATCCTAATGAACATGAGCTGTTTGGGATTCATTGGGATAACAAATTCTACTATGATAAATGTCTACCTTTCGGACTTAGAAGCGCCCCTCACATTTTCAGCACTTTCTCAGATATCCTGGAATGGATTCTTAAAAATAGGTATCAAATAGAGGAGGTTATTCATATCTTAGATGATTTCTTTTTGGCTACTGGACCAGAAGTGCAACCTTGCATGGATAACCTACAAACTATGTTGAAAGTGTTTAACAACCTAGGGGTCCCAATAGCGCAGGAGAAGACTGAAGGACCATCACAAGTGTTAGTGTTCATGGGAATCGAACTAGATTCTTTGATGCAAGAGGCTAGGTTACCTTTAGACAAGCTGACACGTCTAAAAATGAGTTTTACAGATTGGACAGCAAAATCCAAATGCACTCTACAAGAGTTACAATCTCTTATTGGCGTACTAAATTGGGTTTGCAATATCATCCCAGCAGGTAGAGCCTTTTTGCAACGTATGATAGCCTTGACTAGGGGAGTTAAACGAGCCAGGCATCACATAAAGCTCACTACAGGGTTCAAAAAAGACCTAGCGGTTTGGGAAACTTTTGTTCAAAAGTGGAATGGCAAGTCATTTTTCTTACAAGAAGAATGTGAAAACCGAGAACGAGTAGAGATTTTTACCGACGCTTCAGGCACAGAAGGGTTTGGAGCAATCTTCAGAAGTCTTTGGTTTAATGGAAAATGGCCCAACCAGTTTCAACTGTCCAAACAGAACAAAAGAGTTAGCATTGAATGGCAAGAACTATACCCTATCAGAGTAGCTTGTGCTTTGTGGGGCGAGGAGTTTCGTAACAAGAGAGTCACGGTCTGGTGTGACAACCAGTCAGTGGTAGCCATAATCAATACTATGAAATCAAAAATACCCATGATTATGGATCTAATGAGACCAATTGTAGCTCAGTCTTTAGAACTCAACTTTGTCCTAAAAGCAGTACATCTAACAAGTGAAGAAAACAGCATAGCTGATGCTCTATCTCGCTTTCAGATGGACAGATTCAGGAAGCTGGCCCCTCAAGCAAGCCCAGTTTCTTGTTCCATCCCAGCATCACTGATGCTGAACTAAGATGTCAGGCTCAACAATTTTTCCAAGCCGCTCTAAAACCTAACACTAGGAGTACTTATTCCTCGGGAGAGTCTAAGTTTATTCAATTTTGCCTAAAACACAAACTTTGGGATGCTAGGGGTAATATTCTTCCAGCTTCAGAACTTACTTTGGTGTACTTTGTTTTATCCCTTGCCCAGACGGTTTCTTTTGGTACAATTAAGGTTTACCTTCATGCTGTCAGAAACATGCACTTGGAGCAAGGTTTCCAAGACCCTACCAAAGGGTCGTTTCTACTTGATCGCATTGTTCAAGGTATAAGGAATTCTAAGGGTCTACAACCTAGGAGAGTACGACTACCTATAACACTCAATATTCTTGAAGGGCTATGCAACAAATTGAAGCTTTTTTGTCTCAAGGAACCTTACGACAAATTGGTGTTCAAAGCTGCTTTCCTGGTAGCCTTTTTCGGCTTTTTGAGGGTGGGAGAATTCACCTGTGATTCGTGGAAACTGTTCAACCCAGCCTTACACTTACAATGGAGTGACATTTCTTTTATCCCTAATGTGTTCAAGCCTGACTACATCCAAATGGTGATCAAAGGATCTAAGACAGACCCAGGAAGAAAAGGAGTACCCATTATCTTGGGACAAACTTTCACAGCCCTATGTCCAGTGGAAGCTATGAGAGAACTGTTTCTGTCTAGAAGGTACCTAGAAGGACCTCTTTTTAGATTTTGGTCAGGAGCTTTCCTCACAAGGTCAAAGCTAACACAAACTCTTAGAGAGGCCTTAACCATGTTAGGCATTGATTCTAGCCAGTATGCCTCCCACTCTTTTCGGAAGGGTGCAGCCACCACAGCTGCAGAAAGAGGGTTCCCTCCTTGGTTGATCCAAATTTTAGGTAGATGGTCGTCAGAGTGTTACAAGTTGTACATCTCCTTGGCTGTAGACCAATTGAAAGAGGTGGCAGTTAAGATGACAGCACAAGGGAATCCGGTGTTCTTGGGGGGAAGGTAGCATGATCTTGTAGATCTTGCTACCTTGTGGGCGAACTTTGTGCTAAGGGTAAGCACAAAGCCCCCCAATCTCACCTGTAAACAGGTCAAATTTGACAGAAATTTTGGTAACACTGGAAACCTTGTGTCTGACTCCCCCTTTTCTGCCACAGAACTGTGTTGGTGCCTCTGATTCTTGATATGTTTTGTGTATTTAGTATGAATGAGCTGAGTGAATGACAATTAATGTAAGCTTAGAAACTTTGCGATTTCTAAGCTGGGTTAATTTGTCAAGATCAGCGAATGTTTTAACTGATAGGTCAAGCTGGGGCTTTCTAGTCGGTTCGTCTAGGTAATTATAGACAACCATATTTTGGCTTCTTAGTGTTATGTTTTTCAAAGGACTTGTTTACTCTGCCAATGATTAACACCAAGCTGTACTGTCTGGGAGAGTCGTTAGCAGTCGTCTTATGTCTCCCTGGTGGTGTTGTGGATCACTTATCTAGCATTTCTCACCTGCTGGTAACTTCTTTAGATCTTCAAAGAACAACCCCCATACAATGACGGCTTGGTGGTAATAGTTGGCTTTGCATAACTAATGAGCCAGTCGGTCTTATAGGCCGTCAGAGCTGTATTTTTTCAATTGAGCTACCAGCTTGAACCTGACCAGTCATTGTTTTTCCCATCCCACCCACCCCTTTTACAACTGTACTTTGACTATGTTCTTATTAGAATTTATATTTCTAGTATGTACTTAGTAACTTCTCTTTTAGAGGTTTAGGAGTTAGTTTTGTGTTACTAATTGATTGGAAGTAGGATATACCTGTAGGTTAATAAGGTTAAGAATTATTTGCAACTCGTGTTCCTTTTGTGAAATAATTTTGACTATGTTTAAGAATTTTCAATATGTTTATGTAAACGGATAGCACATGTATTCACTCACTAATCTCAGTAAATGTACAAATGGATACTATGTTGTTTGCAAACTTTGGTTACCTACATGTAAATTTCTGTTTTTTGTTTCAAGACGAGAGTCTTCTTTGTTTTGGTTACCTTTTGTATTTTACTGTTTATGTTGGACATTTATAATATGTTTACCGTGGCAAGTTTAGAAATGCTGCTGTTGTAGTGTGTATTGTTGTCTTGAGTAGTTGAATTGCTGGAAAATAAATCGGGAAAGGATACTGGGATTTTCAGTGTTACCACAGATTATGTAAAAAGAACCTTCCATTTAATTACAACAAGGGAGTTTGGGTACTCCAGACTTGTTGGGAGTATTTTAAGCTCCAGGTGTTAGTCCCAGGATGGAGGCCGCAAACATATATTCGGGATGTTCTCGCGGTAGAGACTTCCCATGGTGCCTACCTTGGCTTGCCAAGAGGGTCGCCCGCGGAGTTTCTGGGACTAGTAACCATGGACCATTACGTGAGCTACATGTGTACTGTAATGGGCGGACCATTACGCGTGTTACACTTTGTAGTGTAATGGGTGGTTACTGGGTTAGTAAGATCTACAGTTGGATCTTGGTAGACATGGAAAGGTTGAGTTGAGTTCGGCTTAGCGTGGGGCGAACTTTGTGCTAAGGGTAAGCACAAAGCCCCCCAATCTCACCTGTAAACAGGTCAAATTTGACAGAAATTTTGGTAACACTGGAAACCTTGTGTCTGACTCCCCCTTTTCTGCCACAGAACTGTGTTGGTGCCTCTGATTCTTGATATGTTTTGTGTATTTAGTATGAATGAGCTGAGTGAATGACAATTAACGAGTCTTAAAGAACTTAGACCCTTTAACCTGTAGAGAAAGTAGATGTTTCGTGCTTGTGCAGAACTATGGTATACACCATCATCATCATAGATACCAGGAAATATGTGCATTTTGTATATCCTAAAAGAAAACCCTTATTGTTAGATGTATAGATACAATGTATACAAAGTTGATTGTCACAGTTGTTATTAGGCTGTCTCTCATGTTTAAGATGAATACTAGTAATCATTATTTGGACACGTTTTAGCTTTATTTTGATTGTACAACATCATGCCAAAGAAAGTATACCCCCTCCCTAACCTTTCTACTGTGTCCTCCGTAGTTGCGACAGGATTCCCCAGCGGCCAGTACCCTCTGTCCACCAGGCTGCAGGAGGTGAGGGATGCCGTCCTGGCAGGAGCCTCCGAGATCGACATCGTCATCAGCAGAACTCAGGCTCTCAGTGGGGACTGGCAAGGTCGGGAATCATAGTTTCATGTATCTTGAAAAAATAGACTGAATCACAGGATGCCATTGTACCATTTAATTTGAAGCATTGTAGGAATCCCAGGACTGATGGAGCCTGCAGAGAGGCTAACATGTACAAGGCCTCACTGTTGTTTACATGTATATTCTGTACTGTAGTAGTGTGTGACAAAGTGAAGCCTTCAGAAAGGCCTGTCAAGAGGCTACAGGAGAAGACTCTGACTGTAATATAGGTGTGTATGATAAAGACATAGACGAGGAAAGGCCTTAGAAAAGCCTGTGGAGAGGCTATAGGTGTGTACTTCAGGTGTGTATGATGAAGTGAACGACTTCAGAGAAGCCTGTGGAGAGTCTAATGTTACAAGGCCTAAGTTGTTTCTATCTGTACTGTAGGTGTGTATGATGAAGTAAAGGCCTTCAGAGAAGCCTGCGGAGAGGCTCACCTGAAGACAATCCTGGCTACAGGAGAACTGGGGTCTCTCACCAACGTTTACAAGGCCTCACTGGTGGCCATGATGGCAGGTAAAATATTATACCTTTCAATCCAATTTTATGCCAATGACACATTTTCATTTTATATTCCAAATTTTGCTAAGAAGAACTCTTACTTAATAGAATGATATGTATGAACATTTCATATACATTTGACGATTTGATAATAACTTCAGGTACAGAAATAAAGTTTTGGGTGGCTAAGCTGTGGGTTTGTGTGTCTGTTTGTCTGGACAGAATAGGTTGACAACATGTGGATGTGGGGAAGATTGACAAGTCAAAAGGTCAGAAAGAGGAAATGGCTTTTGCCGGGTGCCAGCAGGAATTAGAAGTCAACACGGGGGAATTCAGGAAGCCGAGGATTGTACATGTATGAGGGACTCTCCAATACTTTCCAGAAGTCTGAAATCTCTCATTTCTTGCTGATTTGGTGTAAAATTCTGTATAACTGTTTTGTGCAGGGTCAGATTTTATAAAGACCTCCACTGGGAAGGAGGGAGTGAATGCCATCCTGCCTGTAGGTGTGGTGATGTGCAGGGCTATCAGGGACTTCCACCAGAGAACTGGCTACAAGGTAAATAACAAACTCAGCCAGTTTTACTTACAATACAATATGGAGCAGTCTCTGTTGTAAGATTAGGTAGAACAACACATTTTTCCACTTTGTTATTTGTGTATCTATACATTTCAGTTTGGTGATGTCCGTCACTTCACATTGAAAGCTAATTTTCTGTATAAAAATGATACCCAGTCAAAACTGCAAAGGGGGAAAGTGCAAATGAAATGCTAAAGCCTTTAAGTAAAGGCAAAGATTAACATGTCAGAAACTTTCAAAGCAAGAACTGTCAACAAAAGAATTTTGTCAGACCTTTCGTTTAGTTTGCATGTAGATTTGAATATGGTAGTTCTTGACATTTTTGTCTTTTCCCTGCAGGTCGGTTTTAAACCAGCAGGGGGCATCCGCAGTGCGAAGGACGCCTGCACCTGGTTGGCCCTGATGAAGGAGGAGCTCGGAGACGAGTGGACGCACCCCTCCATGTTCCGCATCGGCGCCAGCGGACTTCTGACTGACATCGAGCGACAACTGTATCACCATGTCTACGGCCGTTACGCCGCGGCCCACCAGTTGCCCATGTCTTAATTAACCAATGCAGCCAGTGCCAGCCACCCTATCATTGGTTCAACTGCTAATTGCTATTCTCCTATTCATTGGTTGAACTGCTGATTGCCTGTCTCTCATTGGTTGAACTGCTGATTACCATTCTCTCATTTGTTGAACTACTAATTGCCACTCTCATTGGTTGAGCTGCTAATTGCCATTCTGTCATTGGTTAAACTAATTGTGATTGACAGTCAGGATCAGTCTATTGATGCAACAAACCTGTGATACACAACTATGTCATAGTAGACTCTCAAAATCTATGGAGAGTCATAAATTTATATTGAATTCTTTTATCATAAAAAGATGTACCTAATTTGATTTTGTATTCAGAGGTATTTTGGATGACATATGCTGGAACAAATTGTGCAGTTTTGAATTTTATATCTGGGCATTAGTGATGATTTCTGCTGCAATGCATCAGAAATAATTATATGTAAAGGATGAGAATGAATTGTATTTCTTGTCCTTGTTTTGGAGTACATGTATATCATTTAAAAAATTGACTCTTACATGTAACTGTATAATGTACGTGTAATAATGATTATATTTGTGACCAGTAGTAAGGCCACATTAAATGAGGTATAATTCTCATTAGTGTTTGAGAAATTTTATGAATGAAAGCAATAACTTTTTTTGGCCAATAGTATTATATGACTTGTAGCTGACTAGTACATTTTTGTAGTATGCATAGGTTTGCAAACTTTGCATTTTCTTAGATAGAGTAACAGTATTGCAGTGTCTATGAGTATGTCATTAAAAGGGATGCTGATTTTATAAAGAAAGTAATTTGCACTTGAAATAAACATATTCTACTACAATGTATACTAAGGAATTTGATGCTAATTATACATCACTTGGGATGATTATGGTCATTTTTGCTGAAACAGAATAAAGTATAGATTACCAAAAGAATTTCTTTTGATTATTTTTTGGGGAGTTAGAATAGATAGATCAGTAGTGTGAAATTGAAACAAGGTGGGCTTTTGATTAAAAAAAGAGACTTGAATTTTGAGTTATATTCTCCTTCCTTGGTAGGTCCACAAAGATACAATATATTAGGAGGGCTTTAGTGAAGTGAGCAGCCAAATTTTGCATGAGACGCGTTTCATACACTGCATTCATGCATTAGTTCACGTGTCAATGGGGGCATCTGGCGATCCGTATCATAATTGCAGTCCTCTGATGGCCCTGCACTAGTCTCTGCAGTAATGGTGTAAACTGCTAGTCGGCGCTCTTGAACCGTTACCAATCGGTTAACCCACCAGTTGCGTTTGGAAACATCACATAGACGTTTATGCTGATTTAGCGTAGAAATTTAGCGAGTCATAATTAAAAATCAGCAAGTAGCGTTGCACCGTCTCCTGTCATAGCTTTAACGCTAAACAAACAAAAAAAGCTATTTGTCTTGGCACCGGCCCTGAAATTTGCATAACCATGAGACTGAGTAGAGAAAATTAAAGTAGCTGAAGTCCAAAGTGATCACTTATTTTACCTTTCATGCATGTAGTTCAGTTGAAATGGCCTTGAATTTAATTATTTTTTTCTATACACGATCCTGTTCATACCCGTTCCTGAGTGGATGCGTCCATTGACTTCTGACCTCTCTTTGCGAGAGAAGGTGGTTTTCCGGGTTTGTGGAGCAGAAATTTGTGTTTGCGGAGTTTTTGTTCGGACCACTCTAGATTAAACGGGCTGTTTAAGAACATCCTAACCATCGGAGCGACCAGGTACGACTATATCTACCACTTCAAGTCTGTTCTTACGATCTTCAGTTGTTAACACGCTGTTTTTTTAGGTCCGATTGTGTCGTGGCGAAAGATTCAAGATTCAAAAGCGTTTTCCGTACATGCTTGATCTGACATCTGTTTCTTAAGGGCACTTTTATCACGTCTCAAATCTACCGAGGCTCTTAAAGCTGTCTTGTACGAAATTCTTTATGGTTTGGCAACAACTTGAAGCAGTTTTAGAGCCCTGACCGTGATTGGAAGACTTTTTTTGCGTCGCTCTGATTGTTGCAAAATATGCTACCGTTTCGTGGGAATGATTAAAATTCCTGCCCAATACCCAATGGGTTGTGTCGAATGGAAAATCTGTGGGATTTGAAGAAAAACACGAGTTGGTTTGTTGTTATTTTACTTAATCTCCTGCACAACGCTTTGAGTAAACAATTTGGTTTAGATGATTCAATGTTGTTCGCGATGCCCGCATTATAATAGTGGGAGGCTGGATTGAATAATTGATAAGTTTTGTGCACGCCTTTTGTTCCATTATAACAATGCCAGACTGGAGGACACGGGTTCGAATCCCACGAGATGTGAAGATGTCTGCTGGGCGGCGGACACCGTGGGCTCTGCTCGTCTTGTTCACCGCGGGGTTGTCTGATGTTGCTCGGGCGTACCCTGATGGTTCTCCCGGGAACTTTTGTAACCGCGTGCCGAGCGGACACGGCGCGGCCAAACATCGCGGAGACAACGGGTTCGCCATTAAAGTGGAGGGACAGCCGGACAGCTACGTACCAGGGGAGGTCTATACAGGTTAGCAGCTGCATCTCTTGTCTTGTAGATAACGTTTTAGATGTGTTTACAACTGATCATTGTTACTTGCTTGCTTGTTTTCGTTTACTCTAGTTGTGGAGAAGATGTCGGATAGACCAAATTGGTCTCCACCTTCGAATTCCCCTAGCACACTCTTCTTGTGTCTTTTACTGTGTATTGTTTTGTTTTTTTACGTGTGAGATAAAGAATACAGAAATACAGAATCATAACAACACATACACCTGGTTCATCAAGACTTGTTGTGCTTGCTTAAAGCTAGGGTGTTTTTCCTTAGAAAGGCATTGCCTTAAAAATGCACTCAATTGCTTAGATTTGCGTCTTTTGTGAACAAAAAACTCCCTCAAATGTGGTCTTTTCTTCCAACTGTTTACTAAGTGAATTTTGTCACTTTCTGCATCGTCAGGTTGTAGTTCAGACTTTCGTGATGAATTACTGAAATTTTCTAATGTTATAAGCAGAATACAATGTGATTATGGTAATGATATCATTATCATTGATAAGAATAATGGTGAAAGAAATTGATGTAATTAGTGGATAAAGGATTACATTACTAGACAATAAGGGAGTATGAATGATGTGATTATATTAGATCAGGCGTGTAAAGTAAATAAAGGACATAAATGACTGTATTTCTGGAACTTAGTTACCAATTAATTGATTACATTAGTTCCATTCATTTTGAAGAATTGATCTTGAAAATACCAATCGAGCATGCAAAATGTTTCTTTCAAGATATTAAAGTTACAAATCTTGAGAAACTTTCGCGGTTTTCAGAGTGACCTCTCTACCACAAATTCATGACCCCACAAATACACTCTTCCTACATACTACTGTACTACGGAATTGTTTCAACCGTGAATTAAAAAAACCTCATTTTCCTCCTTCTGCAAACTAAAACCATTGCAAAAGTAAGTGAATTTACAGTAAAAAAGGTAATGAACTCGTAGTTCTTACAGCTCGAGAGCGGAACACAATATTCATTTCCTGTGTGCAATAAGGATGTGGCATTTTCTAGCCACAGAACAAATTTATAGGCCTATCCTACAGGAGTGGTCTGTTTGATCAAAACTTTATCAGACTTCCTGGAACACTCTGGGAAGGCCGTATATCGTCTTACGGAGGTTATCTAAAGTTTAAACCAGTCACGACTAGATCCACTAATGAATAAGTCACAGGCTCCTCCCGGCAGCGTCATTTTTTACTCCCCGAACCCCCTGATATCCCGTAATCTTGACGTATAGTGGTTGGAGCTAATTTGGAGTCATTGTGAGAGGGTGTACTATATCAGTACAAGCAAAAAGTGCCCTGAGCAAATGGTTTCATGTTTAAATGCATAGTTTCGAGGATGAAAGATATGTTTCCTTTACATTTTGGTTGCATACATGTATCTTTACTAGACCTTAAAGCTTCCAGGTAATTTTGTACATCTAAGTGCAAGCAAAATGCCCCTCAGCAAATGCGTTCATGTTTAAATGCATAGTTTCGAGGATGAAAGATATGCTTCCTTTTCGTCTTGTTTGAGTCTTTGCTAGCCCTAAAAGATTGGTATATCAGTGCAAGCAAAATGTGCCCTGAGCAAATTCATGTTTAAATACATAGTTTCGAGGATGAAAGATATGTTTCCTTTTCGCCTTGATCGAATATCTTTGCCAGTCCTTAAAAAGAAACCTTCAGGGCAATTTTGTATATCAGTGCAAGGAAAGCATGCCCTGAGCAAATGCGTTGAATTCATGTTTAAATACATAGTTTTGAGGATGAAAGATATGTTTCCTTTTCGTCTTGGTTGAATATCTTTGCCAGCCCTAAAAGAAAGCTTCAGGGCAATTTGGTTATCTTAGGAAAAAAAGGAATGGTGGAAAGGGAGCAATGTATCACCTTAGCAAGCTCTACTATGAGTCAAGCTTTTTGAGGGCTTTAAAAAAAGTATAATGTGCTTTTTTTCTGATGGTATATCAGTTTTCAAAACTCGTTTTTTGTGGGCTGCACCGGAGTCCGTAGGAAAGAAAGCTTAAAAGTACCAAAAACTGGTTTGCCATCAAAAGAAAAATAAAGCACATTTTAAGCCCTGAAAAAGCCTGACTCATAGGCATGCTATTTTAGGAAGCAAGAGTGATGTGGGTAATGCACAAAATTATTGACGTTAAGAATTACCTATCATATAAGTTCAAAGGTTTGGGGTATACAGACTAGTTGCTGGTGCGAGTGGACTTTTACTGGTAGGTAAGTTATAGAAGATCTGAGAGAAGCGCCACCTCAACCAATTTTACAGCTCGTAAAGTTGCTGGCGAGTGATTTCTACTTTATCGGGATTGTAAATATAAAACCCATCCTAAAATCACGATATGCAACTGGCCTAGGGAAAATCGTGGTTACTAAGATCTGTCGCCAGCCTCGAGGAGTCAGGCTTTGTGGGGCTTATAATATATATACTGTAGTTCCTGATTTTTTCACTGTACTGTTATGTTCACTGTTTTCACTGTCACTTCTATACTGTGAACTTATCATTACCGTTATCAAATCATTTGTGTTTTGCCCCTTCCCTTCATTTGCCACCACCGTAAAGATAAAGTTCCGTGAACATGTCCATTTTCTTCAGACCGTGAAATTTTGCTACCGTGAACACAAAGTGAATTACAGTATATAGATATTTTTTTTTAATATCAATATCACTTCTGGATACTCAGGGCTATGAAGGCAGCGCACAAGAAATAGAATACTGAGGACAGATATGCCATCAATTATAAGCCCCGAAAAAACCTTACTCAGAAAGCCTGCAAAGCATTGTTCTAGCCAGCTTCACAAAACAACGGAATTTTGCCGCTCTTGATGGAGAAAATTTTGCCCAATCCGTCATGATCGTAAACGGACAAAAATTAGCGTGTAGAGATATGGAAAGAGATCTATATCATTGAACCAAGCTTGGTACGTGTACCAGCAAAATTTGCCCTTGAAAATGCAGGAAATACCATTTCAGAGGGTCAACATTTCAAAACCAGACCCCCCTAGGATTGTTGCACCTCTGGCATGATACCTTGTGCCTTCAGCACTCGACATGATGTTACGCAGGGCTCTAGCCAGCACCAGTTTTTCTGTCAATTGCAGGAACTTTGTGGCATGTGACGGAAATTTTTTAAAGCCAATCAGTCAACCTTGAAGGACAAAATTGAAGAAAATCTTGGGTAAAAATATAAAAACGTCCAAAGGACCACCAACAACCACTCTCAGCCCCAAGATTTGCCTCTCAAAATGTGGGAAATTGCATTTTTAAAGGCTTAAAAATCCAAAGTTTGCCCCCAGACCCCCCCTAGATTGTGAGCACTCTTCCTTCAGGTCCGATCATGAACCTGGGCTGATGGAAAAAAATTTCGAGCTGGCTAGAGCCCTGATGTTACGTCAAACAAAACTGAGATGATGTAAAAAAGTTTCAAGCTGGCTAGAACACTGTTGCAAAGGTCTGTGGTTTGGATACATGTTACATCCGTTTTTAGTTGTAACAAAAAAGGATGTTTCTTTCCGTTGTGGCGCCCGTCTTTGTCTTTTTCATAAACCAACTTGTTTTGGCAACTAACCTTGACAAGATCAAGTTGCTTTGTTGTGAAAACACGAAATTTCTGCGCAGATTTTTGCTTCAGCGGCCTAGATACAAACAACTCGTAAATTTTTACGCATAACGGAATTAAAGAAGCCATTTTGTTAACGTTAACGAGAAAACAAGGGTGTGCTCTGTTGTACGGAAGTAATCCAAACCAATTTTTCTATCGTCACAGTCAGGACGTTACTTACTGTGTATGTAGTTTGTGTTTTGTGTAAATAAACCTATAGTTCAGTCTGAATCACAGTGTTAGTGTATAGAGGAGGAGGGTTGTTTACTCCATACAATAAGATGTTCCCATTTGCTGGTAAGTGTAAGCAGACCATTTTAACTGACTCGATTTATATCTATTAGTTAATTCTTCTACATTTATTAGTCAATTCGTCATAGATCATTTGTTTATCAGCTTTACAAAAACAGCACAAAAACATACAATGAAAATTCTGTTGGCGTTTTGTGGATATTTTTTTAGAAAGTAATTTAGAATCTACTCAGCCAAAAAATTGGAATTTCTTGTGTGACAACCTCGCTCAAATGTTACACAGAAAAACATTTCTACTCAAGAAGACCACAACTTCGTAGGATTCCCCAAGACAATTTCAAAGGCATTTCCTGCAAACCGACCACCTGTACCATTAAAAGGGAGCTAATTAGGGCAAACTAACATCCAACATGTAATTATATACTCTCAAATTACGACACAGTGGACTTAACTCCGTCTTCCCCCAAAAAACAAATTTTCTTTAATAGCAATGTTTTTTTCTAGCTTCTAGTCGAATTTTCCTGGCTATATAGTTACAGTTTTGTATGGTTTCAAAAAGAGGGTGTGCTAGAGTTGGTTCAGTGTATTTTAAGGGAAGGTACACCTGCATTAAGGTAGGGTTACCTGTACAGGTGTGCACAGCATGGTGTAAGCCCTCTAGCAATGTTTGTGCTTTGGATCCAGAAGGATCCCCTTAATGCTTAAGGTGTCTTTTGTACTGTGAGCTATTTAAAAATCCCAAACTGGTAATTATAACTTGTCTGGTTACCATCACAAAACTGTCAAGTTAGATTGAATCAAGAAAAGTGTCAACAAATTCGTTGTTACCTCCGTATATGGAGGTTTTGTTTTCCAGTGTGTCTAGAAATGTGAAAACGTTTTGTTGGTACCCCTGTGTACGGAGGTTGTGTTTTTCTGTTGTGTCTGTGTGTTAGTTTGTGTTTCCGTATATAATAAGAGCTCGAGTGAATGCATTCCTTAATCTATTACCGACAGCTATCACACCTCAGTAAGAGTCTAAGACATCTGGAGCCCCATAGTTCCCGTTTAGAACTTTTATTCAGCCTGTCACAACCGGTTTTGCCCTGTGGGCTTCTCCAAGTTTACAGAGGCTTAAAAATGACACAAGTGCACAAAGTTATACCTTTCCAGTGCATACTGCCCTGTGGCAACATGACATAAAATGCAGTTCGTACTGCTCTGACCAGGGTGATATGCACTGGAAAGGTATGAAAGTTAGGAAGTTACAGTGGGTCAATGGTCCTAGATATGTCCCAGAAAGGGTTATCTCATTTCCTGTCTTCAATTTTCCTGTTATATGCATGTCTGTAATGGTCCTTATGGCAGCCAGTAGGAAAATGCATCTACATGTATTATTATATATATTTACATAAAGATTCACATTATTATTATTAGACAGAATCAGCAAGAAATTCACAAGAAATAAAACAAGAAATTCACAAAAATTATAACATCACGGTATGAGGTCTTCAATTTCTTATTTTTCACGTGCTTTATATTTTGATATATTATCAAAAAACATCTACATTGTATAACTTATAATATATATATATGTATAATGTAATACTATACTCTGTAAATACATTGTTGAAACAGTCTAAAGTGCTAGTGCTAATTGTTGGTTTTGAATAATGTAATTCATTTATTAAAAAAAAACATACTAATGTAGTTGATATCAAAGAGTGGAAGAATAATACTGTGATATCAAAACAAGGTGTTAAACGTATATGTTTTCCTGGGGGCGTATCATTATGGATGTAATTGTGCTTAGGATCAGGCTATGGGGTCAGACCACAGGCCACTGGGTAGGCAACATGCCCCAGGCATAGCAGAGTCATGGCACCTAGCCAAAACAACAGGGCAAAATAGGGCTGCGTACCTAAACGTAACATCAGGTACAGGTACAGGTACCGGTACAGAGGTTTAGGTACAGGTCCGGACCTGTACCTGTACCTGAACAATTTGGCATTATATATAATTAACATGTTCTACTGAAATTCTTCAATAATGACAGAAACATTGATAAAGTGTAGACAAAGTTCTCCTTTTTGATTCCTAGATGTCTGTCAGTAACGAAAATATATATGCAAAAATATTGTTGCGAAATGAGAGAGACGGAAACTAACTTTATTTTAATGCTGGATGTTTTGGTATCTTGGTATCGATACTATTTTTCCGGTCCGTACCGGTCCACCTGGACCGGTATGCACGGCCACCTCTAGGTCAAAATAGCTATAGGTTCTGGAAAATGAATGTTGTCATTTTTCCCTTTGTATTATTCACTCTTATATTGAGAGAGCACGTGAAAATGGTCGCGATTTGTCTCGGCCGCAATTGGCTATAGTGATATCCAGCCAATATACCCGTCGAAAGTGGTCATTCAGCAAGAAGTAGCAAAATCTTTCATTGTTTGCTATTAGCTCGAAATTTTCAACATATGACGATTGTATATCATAATGTACGATATATGTTGCATACCTACACCTAATAGTATAATTATACATCGTACTGTCGTTATTGGTGTAGAATGATTGGATCATTATTCCTTATTGCATAGCTGGACAGTACTTGTAAAGTTCTCAGTGCTTGAGGGGACTATAAATAATCAAGGTTGGCTTCAAGCTGGCCATATTTCGACCTAACATCAGGTATTACTACATAAATCGTGAAACTTTTGCAGTGGTTTTATTTTCACAGTGACCTCTACGGGGAATTCATGACACCATGAAAATATGTCTTAGTTGTATGACTACAGTGTTACAGAATTGTTTCCACTGCAAAATTAGAATTACCGCAAAATCCTCCCTTTCCCTCCTTCCACATAATAAAACCGATGCAAAAGTAAAAGAAGTTACAGTATACTGGGACACACGGCATATACTAGTACATTGTAGGTGCAAACTTTTTTAACCTTCAGCCTGCTAAGGTACATTGTAGCTGTTCGATGCCAAATTTGTATTGGTTATGGGGTTAGGCAGCAGGGAGAAGGTTACTAGTAATAATAATGGCCACTATTTTGTGAGAAAAGACAAGGTTAAATCTGACATTTTAACCTTCAGGCTACTAAGGTGGCTAGTTTGGTAGCAGATTTGTATTGGTTATGGGGTTAGGCATCAGGGAGAAGGTTAATTTGGCTGCTATTTTATTTGCTAAATGCGGTGAGAAAAGAAGGTTCAATCTGACTGAAGTGTGAAAAGTAAAACTCTTTCTGCCGTTATTCAAAACTTCGGAGCAAGTCGAATTGCGTGCCACTCCCACGGTTTGGCGTACAGAGGTGCACAGCTGGCCCGTGTCATCGATAATTGGACCCCTAGCGAGATGGCGGCAGGAAGAAATGGAGCCGCACCACCCAGGGAGGGGGACTACCGCTGGGCTGGCTTTCGGGAATTTTAAAAAAAATGTTTGTTCGGTAGTATCAATGGAAAATGGGTGTGGTAACTGTTAGTGCTATAGGAAAAAAGGGGAATTCGGACATGATCTAGCAAAGCTGTACAAATTTTTTTCAAAAATGTTTTAGTAAAATCAGTTTAGAAATTCTGAAATGGAAAACAAGACAAATTTGCTTTGGTTTGGTTTGGTTTCGATTGAGTTAGGTGACTCTCCAATTACATGTAGTAATGTGATACAATTTTCACTATTGATAATTCCATACAGTCCAGCAATTGCTCAGGACTGTCTTATTGTCATTTATGTGTACACTGTGCAGTAAATGCTGTATCACAAACTAACACTTTTATCTGAAAAAAATAAACTCGTGACAGTTGTTCAAAAGGCCTGGGCATCATATTTACTTTTTAGAGCTACTTCAAAGCTAGAGGTATTTGTTAACATGTTTGTTTACAGATTTAAAAGGAATTAGCAAGCCAAAAAAAGCACTTATTAAAAATAACATGTACCATTCAGGAGCATGTCTTCAATGATTTTTTTAGGAGTATGAAACTTAACTTTTGACTGAAATGCATTTTCATCTAATGAATGAATGAATGGAGCACTTTATTGTAACTTTTTGTCCCAAGGGTTAAATTGGTATACGTACTGGTCATTGAGAACTACATGTAAATGATCAGATGCAGTTAATGTACATTTTGTCATTTAACTTTAGAAAGAAGATGAATTAAAATGGCAACCAGTGTGCATAATTTTGCGATCTGTTTCTAGGGAATAATGTCAATACTCCAAAAACCATTTCCAAAATCCGATATGATACCACTGTGGTCTGCTCTGACCCCACAAATGGAGGGATATCTGTCTCGGAAGGGTGATTCAGCCAGGCGATTTACCTAGTGGCCGTTACTGTGTTAGGCTTCACTAATTTAATTTCAAGTTTTCAGATTTAGCCTGGAGTCCATGCTTCAAGCTGTTAACATTGTTGGCAGGGTAGCAACTGTTAAAAGACTGTGGACTAAAGATAATAAGACTGGATTCTAGCCTAAGGTTAATTCTCAGAGTAGCCTTCATTTTTTTCTGACAATTGAATGAAAATATGAAAAGATCACAATCATGTACCATTTTTACCATTTAGGGTAAAACATATGAATCAAAGTTGAATGCTCATATTTTGGCAGAAACAAGTAGGAAGGAAGTACTTAGACTAAGTCCTTGTCCTACATGTAATTGTTGTGACAGTTTTTCCATTATCAAACTGTATTTTCAAAAAAGTTGAAAATTTGTTGTTAGAAAGGTTAACCTCGTATGTTGACTTTATGGCTCCTCTTCCTAAGTATTGGGTCTACATTCTGATTTGGCAAAAAAGATGACACATAAAACTCTGGGCTGAGTCATAATTATATCAAACTCCTATTATTGGGTACCAACAAATGAAAAAAGTTAATATTGTCCAGCGTACGAAATACTAGGTTGCCCAGTTGCGTTGTGCAACCATATTTCGCTTGGTGCAACCTATTTCTACACCCAGGTAGCCCTGGGTGCACTACCTAAATTTTGTGGTAAGGATGCCCCTTTCTTCCATTGGAAACTGTTTATTGAGAATTTCCCATGGAAGAGCTCATCACTTAAAGGAAGGGGGAACACTCTAACAAAGTTAATCATAATGTAGAAGAGTTTAAATTTGGGGCAACCTGGAATTTTGATGGGCAACCTAGCTTTCATCCTAGGTTGCCACTGGGCAACCTGGCTCAAAAAAGGATTTCGTACACTGCTGTCTTCCTAGTTAACCTGAACCCCAATGTATCACAGGACCTGTTTCTATTTTTTGCCATTGTATTTTCATTTTGGGAAAAATTTCAGAACCAAGAAATAGATTCAGTACTAATGTGACCTAAATGGAAAGTATGATGTACACAATCATGTAACTCTGCCACAGTCCTCTTTCCCCACAAATTGCGAGGGACATCCGGTTCCGACCCTAACGCTCGCTATATAGTGGCCGTTATGCGGAAAACAAAGCCCAAATCGTGCCGAACACCTCGGAGCGATGTCCTGCCGTGATTTAACAGCAGCGCAGTTGATCCACGTTTTATGGCGTCTCACGTGGATAGAGATATGGCACGTCCGAGACTTGCCAGTTGGTTACTTTTATGTCGGGAATAAATCAGAGAATAGAGGGACAGCCGAAGTGAGAGCCTCCGGATAGCGGAAAACAGGGAAGGTTGGAGTGATTGTATCATTCTGTATCTGTATAGCTGGTACATGTATAACCGCCCTTTGCATAACACACCAGATTCAGAGTTGTGTGGTTTACAAAGTTTTTTTCGTGCCCCGACGGCAGTGTGCTATAAGCCAGTGTCTGTCTTTCTGTCCTTTGACAGAATTTTGCTGCTCATGCATGGCGGAGAAAAATTGTGCTTTATCTGCCATCTTTGACGGATAAAAATCGGCATGTAAAGATATGGAAAGAGATGTCATTAAAGTTAACTAAGCTTAGTCTACCAGCAAAGTTTGCCCCTCAAAATGCATGAAATAGTGTTTCAGAGGGTCAAAATTCTCCCGGGGGAGCATATGCCCCAGACCCCCCAAGGATTGTTGTGCCTCTCCAGTGTTCAACGATGTTACGTCAAACAAAGTTGAGATGACAGAAAAAAATTTCAGGCCTGCTAGAACACTCCCAATGGTTTAACCAGACTTAGAGACAGATGATGATGATGATGATGAAACCAGTCAGACTCTGCAAAAGTGTGCTGACAATTCTCTATTGGTTATGGGGTTAGGCAGCAGGGAGAAGGTAAAATATATTGTAGCTCCAAGTGCCTTTTGTATTAATTCATGAACATGCATTGTGTTGGCCTAGAGATTTTTAGTGTGTGCTCAGATATCAAGTGTGTGTGAAAAACTTTCAAATGCCACAGTTGTATGCTTTGTAAATTTTGACAGGAAAAACTAGGACCAAGGACAGTGACCATGTGTAACAGATTTTTAACCAGTCCTTCCAAAAACAAAATTTACGTGTACATGTATGTCTGATATTTCTAATGTACTTCTTCTAATCTATGTGGCCAAATTAGCAACAAATGTAGAAAAATGGTTACGATCCTAAAATCCAACGGAGGTATAGAGAGGGTATAGCGCTCAAAACTGGATTTCAGGCTAGAAAAATGGGACAACGCTATACAGTCAAGAAGACAAACACTGTACATGTTTCTATCCCTTAAAACAAATATTCTCGAACTTTAAGATTCTGCAAGCACTTCAACAATCCATGCAGACCTTACAATGCTCAATTGTGAGGAACGCTGAAATTCTTCCGTTACTTCCGTTTCAGAAGCCAGAACTTGTGTCTACTCTTACAGCAAATAACCTGATCAAACACTCCAAATTCCTTGTCCCCTTTCTGCCGACTCACCCCCACTTCTCGAGCATTGTCCTTTCTTGGATTGTTCCTCGCTACTATGCTGTTGCCATGACGATGGCTGTCAGCCATGTTTGCTCTCTCCAGAGTGACTTGTCAGAAGTTCTTTACAGTACAGACAGCTGAGCTACTGTAGAAATGCTTAGTTCGGAAAGAAGGAATTGTTTCTGTCATTGATCAATGATAAGTTACGGTAAAACTAAATCTTCTAGTTAAGTTATTGGTTTGTCTTGTGGGTCTTTTGCAGCCTTTTCTGCATTTGCAGCCTTTTCTACATTTCTACATGAGTCTCTTTGTAGATGGACTGGTGAATGTAGCCTCCTTCACAGACTTCTTGAAGTGGCGGCATTTATTTTTTTGGGCAATTTACCCTGATACAAGATTTTTTTGATGGGCAGTTGTGCCGTGGAGGGAGTTATACACCTCTCTAGCGCAGGCAACACAGCTTTCTTCGCGGATACAGCTCTCCCCCAAGGCCTGCCCCCTGAAAAGAAACCGCAGCTTTAGCCGCTCGTAGAAACAAATGCTGCCCTGCTAGATTCTTAGTTTACACTGGAGCTGCATAGGTTGACAGGACAAAACTTCCTTCACTTATAATAAGAGATCTAGAGAGATGCAAAGTCTGTCTGATTGGCTCCGGGTCACACTCTAATGTCCTGGCGATGTGATGATTCCAACAGGGCCTAATTAAAGTCTTCAGACTATTGCTTTTACTGACTCTATCTGGAATGTAGACTTCATGTTACCATTTTCTTCACAAATGTCAACTTGAATTTTCCTGACAAGGTCACACAGGGAGCAAGGTCAGCTCTCAAACTCAGACATATTTGGGTTAATGCAAAGGATTTCAGAATTTTGATTATCTGAATAGTATACCCGAAATAATCATGAAAGTCTTCTTGCTTTTACTGACTCGGACTGACTTTCGGGAATGTAGCCTTATATAATTCATTTGTTGACTTGAATTTTCCTGACAAGGTCACGCAATGAGCAAGGTCAGCTCTCAAACTCAGGGTAATGCATTTAACATTCTAAGAAATATTCAATACACAAAATAATCAAAGTCCTTTTAGCTTTTATTGACTCTGAGTGACTTTTGGGAATTTAGACTTCATTTGTCGCCATTTTCTTTATAAATGCGGACTTAAATTTTCCTGACAAGGTCATGCAGAGAGCAAGATCAGCCTTCAAACTCAGATATACATGTAACGTTATTTGAGTTAATGCGAAAGGTTCTAAAAATATATTTGATTATCCTTAGTATTACCCGAAAAAGTCTTCATGATTTCATTGACTCAGACAGACTTTTGGGAATTTAGACTTTTTGTCACAATTTTTTTGACAAATACTGACTTAAATTTTCCTGAAAAGATCAGACACAGCTCAATAAACTCAGTCGTGTTTGGTTTTATGTGAAAGATTCTAATAAGAAATATTTAGTACCCAAAATAATCAAAGTCCTTTTGGCTTTCATTGACTCTGAGGAACTTTTGAGAATTTAGACTTCAATTGTTGCCATTTTTTTTTCACAAATGCCTTCTTGAATTTTCCCGAAAAGCATAAGGTCACCCAGAGAGCAAGGTCAGCCCTGAAACTCCGACTTTCCGGGTTAACATGATGCATTAACGACTCGTGGCACGTGGCGTTTGATGCACTTAGGGCGAAATGTTGAGGGTAGCGCACAGCTTCTTCCTGACCCAAGGTGAAGCTTATCCTTTTATCAGTAGTTGGGTAGTGATGGTGCCACATTGAAGGGCTGTTTGTACCGCACTTTGAACGGAGAGCTTTTAGCATAGAAATGGTGCCTCATGGCAAGGTCACCTTGGAGGGCTCTTTTATGGCTTTTTTTGGGGGGTGAAAATGAAAGTCAAAGAAGGAATTATTTTTAGTTTTCAGGGAATGGGGAGGGGGGCACAATAGCAAATGGTTATGACAAAATCAGGATTCTTACTTGGATGTGCAATTTTTTAAATTTTAGGTATATGTGTCTGTATAGGGGATGCATTATGAATTTCAAAAGTTTTAGAACACTTTGCAGTACCTTGAATGCAATTTTAACCTTCTCCCTGCTGCCTAACCTCTGATTATAACCAAATGGCTGCTTTTGTACTAGGGAGAAGATTAAATGCCCTACAGACTTTTTCCTCTGATAGCACTGCATGGACTTTCTGAATTCTCTTTAATTTGTTTGAATGTACAATTTTCTAGAAGCGTCCAACCTATAATAAACAGTACACAGCTTGCAAAGTTAGCCAGCTGCCGCTACGCCGCGTGCCTGCGAATCTGGTGTGTTACGCCGACCAGCAGTTATACCGGCTGTACAGATACAGATACAGATACAGAAACTGTAAGAAAGTTAGTCCATTATTACATATCAAAATACAAAGTAGGTTATCGAAGTCATAAGTTTCCTTTTTTTTTCTCAACTACTGTATATAATTTTTTATTATAATGTACGTGATATCATTGAATGATACCCGAAGGCATGTGATGTGATCCTCTGTATTGAATTATTCTGCCCATAATGGACAAAAAATCAGGTTGATCCAAAAGGTATGAGCACACTAAAATGACATCATCCCCATATGGGCGCAATACATCACACAAACGTATGATTGCAGGACTCGAAATCCTTTCTTCTGCATATCTGCCTGCACTGGTGCAGGCAACAAATTAAAACTCACCTGCACCAGACAAGCTTTACCTGTACTACGTAGTTTCTTTGCCTTTCAGTAATCATCCAAAATTTGTAATATTTGGAAAAAAATGTCCCTATTATGATCTCTATTAGTAGCCCCATTTTTAATTTGACATAAGTTCTCTGCTCTCTTCAATGATGCTTAACTTTGAAGAATGCAAGGCAGTTTTTGACCACTGCTGGTCATATGTCCACCTAGTGTCTGAGGCTGGTTTTGTCATGGCCTAGTGCAGGTTAGATACAGGTAGACATCAGAAATACCTGCACAGCTTCAATTTTACCTGCACTAACCTGCATACATGTACATGTAATATGCAGGTGGTATTTCCAGCCCTGAATGTATGATTGCATGATTCATTGTCATGTATTATTCAGGGCTTTTCCATTTTTCAAATGATTAAAGCTAGCCTTGGTTTTGACAGGGATAACGAGAAATATGGGACAATCTGATATGGAGGATCTTACAACAATTTGGCAATGCGGAAAGGCAATGTTAGGTGACATATTGTGGCAGACCTGATAAAAATGTTGGGGAATATTCTTTGTTGTTGGTAGGGACTGGGCATGGTTTCTTTTTTGACTACCAGTACCTCTACTTTTTCCAAAATTTTATAGTGACACAATATGATATTAAATGTTTTCTTCACAGCAAAAGACTTCTTTTCGAATAAAAAAAAATGAAAATTGCCCAACAATTATTTCTACACAATCATTAAAAAAAATCAGTCTGTTTTTTGTAAAAAAAATATTTTGGTGTGTCTTAGATTTTTGTCTTTTCTTCTAGAACCTGCTGTTTCAGGAATGACTATTTTAAAGCTTGCCCATTTGCTATTCTGTGCCTTTAATATACTGACTGACAGAAATGATCGATGTTAATAATGATCTTCAATCATCATCAAAATTAATTAATTTAAAATTGGGTATAGAAAGCTATGGGACACCAAAACTAATCTTTTTGTGTTGAATACATCACTACAAAGTTGCTGTTACATTTTCAAGATAAGTGATATGCCTGTGTAACACAGATACAATTTACATGTAGATTAATTTTGCTCCCAATCCCAAAATCTATTAATTCTGAATCACGTTGATGTAGAAACCATCTACGGCGGACATCCCGAAAGGGAAACCTACAGCTTTGAAGTGAAAGTTGATTGGAATAAACCTCCATACATCACTTTCACTTGTGTCTATGATTAGCGACCACTGAAATCAATTGTGTATTGAAAACCATCCTATAAAAGTAGGTCACACTTTCTGATAACTTTTTACTGTCGGAGGTTTTGTTTTCGGTGTGTTTGCCTGTCTATTTGCTTGTGTTTCCATTTAGTTATTTTCAATTGATACGGTAGAGTGACTGAAAGTGAGGGGGAAATGGTGTAACCACAGACTGACAGGAAGATCAAATTGGAGGTCAAAATGGTCTCCTCGCAGCCTATAGCCAGAATAAAGTTTCTACTCTGTGAATTTATTTTCACCCCCACAATTTTTTTATAAGTGGTTCATCCCAGAAAGTACCAGACATATACATGTAATGCTGTTAATAGAATTATCAACAACTGTAAGCAGATCAAATTTACATATCATGCCATTATATTTATCCTACCTACCTATCAACCATAATTAGACCATGATATGAATATTATTCACCTAAGCCATTATATAATTTTTATGTAGATTTCGGCAGAATCCATTAGATGTAGGCTTATTCATAATCCTATGTGATGAAGTTTGCTATTCTAGAATTTTGGCTTAACAAATTTACTTCATGATATCATCATATTACCCCAGGAATGTTAGGATGATACAATTTTAATCTCGTAAATTTTTTATCTCTTGTGATCTGCAATTCTTGATAGACCAATCCCATGACCTCATCACCTACATGTTGTACCTCCATCAAAACTTATTTAATGAAAAACAAAAATCAGAGATTTCAGACCTGCGGGAAGTGTTTTGGGTTTTCGTGACCTTCAAAATCACCCCATTTCCTGGGTCTGAAGTTTTGACTTTTCATTCTGCCTGTCAATCTTCCTCCACCAATGTGCTATTAACCTACCCTGTCCAGACAAGTATACAGTCATGCAAACTTTTATTGCCGAATGGTTGAACTGTTGATTTTGATTGACAACCAGGATCAGTCTATTGAGGACTGAAAGCAGAGACAAATCATTACATTCTCTTCAACCATGACCACAAAATGCTGTCTTTAGTTATTACAATTTGAATCTGGTTCTTGTGGTAAATGTCAAACGTAAATGCCAATATGATGTTGAAGTAGCTAGTTGCGTCGATATTGGAATAAACAAGGTCGTGGCGGAAATCGTTTATATATATGGTTTTGACGTGTTACGACAGTCACATGTGAAGAGTTTTTGCCATGCTTTAAAAAGTTAAGTTTGACCGCCAATTTGACCTTCCTGTCAATCTGTAGTTACACCATTTAATACGCACCCCTGTGGCTTCCTGTGAAGACTCTACTGTATTTGAATGAAAAGCACACAAGCAAACAAGCAAACAAACACACCAAATCTCCATATGGACCCCAAGATAACTGTGAAAGAAGAACATTCATTGCAAATTTCTCTACAGTATACAAATTCAAACTACAGACACACAAGCAAACAAACAGACAAACACACCAAATCTCCATACACAGAGGTAACTGATAGAACAACATTCATTGCAAACTTAGAGCCATCTGGCTGCAAACTGATAAGATCTCTACAATAACAGTTACTGTCACTGTAATACAGTTAGATTAGTCAATTATCTTGACCTACTTCCCTATCTAATCCACTCATCGAGATCTTAATCTCACTGTATTGTCATCTAGGAGATGATGTACAATAATCCAATCTGTGTAAATCAGTGATTTGTATACTGTAAAAGTCATTTATTTTTACCATAATGATGGTTTTATTTCGCAATTAAGGAGGGAATTGCAAGGAGATTTTTGACAATGTGGTGTTTCAAATTAATGGTGGATACAATTCTGCATGTACATTGGAAACAGATATTTGCATGTCCTAAACTTGCGGTAGACAGGTCACTTTGAAAACTATCAAAATAAAACTATTATAGGTAAAAGTTTCAAAGGTTACAGTACTTGCATTTGACACTAAATCATCTAATTATTGTAGTAATTACATAGAAATTATTACATCAAGGTTTACCAACAACTGGGGCAGATACATCTTATGATTCTGTAAAATGCTTCCTAAGTGCTTTGTGCATTCTGTTATTAAGTTGGGATATGATGTCATTTGAGATGGTGTAACAACATACATGTACAATGTCATATAGTCTGGTGCCATCATGATACATGTAATAAACTTTGCCAGGCTTCCTATAGACTATACTCCCCCGCATGATCATTTATCTTGATATCAAATTTATTTATTTATTTATAACAATTTACCATATAGTGGATGGTACAGAATTTGAGAAAAGTAAGATGTGAGAAACATTTCCCAATATACATGTCCCCACTAAACTCTAGAAGCACCTTTTTGCATATGAAAGCTCTAAAACTGTTCTCTCGTCTCAAAATATCCCCAAAGGTCGGTTGATTGATCGCTGGAAGAAGCATCTGCAACGACCCCTGCAAACTTTTTCCGCACCGCTCGTACGTCAAACTTTACGAGATGCATCCACCATACAGTGACAAATATTGTGAGATGATTGGACGACATCCAGATCAGAAACGCGGAACGAAAAGGGATGAAAAACAAGCGCCCGAGGGCACGCAATCAATGATGCATTTCTTTTGGCGACCTCGCGGCTTTGATATACGGTCATGAGACAGCGAGCGTTACAAATCATTACCTTGTTAGCCCAGACAAAGTTGAATTTCTGCCTGAAAAGGCAGCCATATGTACGGTTGTTGAAATAAATCAGAACCCAGTCTGCAAAATTTATGCGGCTTCTGTTAAGGTACTGGAAAACAGCGGTTTTGGCGACCTCGCGGACGTGATATACGGTCACGAGACAGCGAGCGTTACAAATCATTACCTTGTTAGACCAGACAAAGTTGAATTTCTGCCTGAAAAGGCAGCCATATGTACGGTTGTTGAAATAAATCAGAACCCAGTCTGCAAAATTTATGCGGCTTCTGTTAAGGTACTGGAAAACAGCGGTTTTGGCGACCTCGCGGACGTGATATACGGTAACGAGACAGCGAGCGTTACAAATCTTTACCTTGTTAGCCCAGACAAAGTTGAATTTCTGCCTGAAAAGGCAGCCATATGTACGGTTGTTGAAATAAATCAGAACCCAGTCTGCGAAATTTATGCGGCTTCTGTTAAGGTACTGGAAAACAGCGGTTTTGGCGACCTCGCGGACGTGATATACGGTAACGAGACAGCGAGCGTTACAAATCATTACCTTGTTAGCCCAGACAAAGTTGAATTTCTGCCTGAAAAGGCAGATGTATGTACCGTTGTTGAAATAAATCAGAACCAGTCTGCGAAATTTATGCGGCTTCTGTTAAGGTACTGGAAAACAACGGTTTTGGCGACCTCGCGGCTTTGATATACGGTAACGAGACAGCGAGCGTTACAAATCATTACCTTGTTAGCCCAGACAAAGTTGAATTTCTGCCTGAAAAGGCAGCCGTATGTATGGTTGTTGAAATGAATCAGATTGAATTCAATCTGGGAAATTGATGCTTCTTCCATTACGGTGCTGGAAAACAACAGTTTTGGCGACCTTGCGGCTTTGATATACGGTAACGAGACAGCGAGCGTTACAAATCATTACCTTGTTAGACCAGACAAAGTTGAATTTCTGCCTGAAAAGACAGCCGTATGTACCGTTGTTGAAATAAATCAGAACCCAGCATGCGAAATCTATGCGTCTTCTGTTACGTTGCTGCCAAACAACGGTTTTGGCGACCTCGTGGCCGTGATATATGGTCACGAGACAGCGAGCGTTACAAATCATTACCTTGTTAGTCCAGACAAAGTTGAATTTCGGCATAGAAAGGCAGCCGTATGTACCATCGTTGAAATAAATCAGAACCCAGTCTGCGAAATTTATGCATCTTCTGTTACAGTGCAGGAAAACAACGGTTTTGGCGACCTCGCGGCTTTGATATACGGTCACGAGACAGCGAGCGTTACAAATCATTACCTTGTTAGACCAGACAAAGTTGAATTTCTGCCTGGAAAGGCAGCCATATGTACCATCGTTGAAATAAATCAGAACCCAGCCTGCGAAATGTATGCATCTTCTGTTACAGTGCCGGAAAACAAAAGTGACTCCATCGATTTCGGCCATCCTCTTGTCCATGAAAGGCAATGAATCGTTTTGAAGGATTAACATTCGTGTAACTGTCCGTAGCACCCTCCTTTCCACTATGGAGACTGCGATTGCTGAGCAACTGCTGAGCAACCGAATATTTGGCAGACAAATTTTTTTCATTTAGATAAGGTCACACCAATTTAATTTGTTGGTTCTCGGATTCGCCTCTTCATTTTTTTCTGATTTGCAAAAAAAAAAAAAAGATTCAGGTTCTAAATCAACTAAAAATTGCTCATATTTGGCCCCCAACAGTTGAAGAAAGTCCAAGTTTTTTTCATCTATCAATGCAGTGGTTTGGTTAAAAGATCAAAATTCATCGTTTAAATTTTAACCCAGCCTTTTATGTTGTGCAATTGACTTCATGGCTCCTATTGTAGCATTTGGGGCTATAATAGGATGCCTAGGCCTGTTTTTATTTATTTTTTTTGCCTTGTGGCTTCAAAGTTTTTCCTGAAAATCTGAATCAACAAATTAAATTGGTGTGGCCTAAAAAACAATTTTTTTTTTACTTTTTGCGTTTTTTGTTGTCTTTTAAATCATACTGAAATACTGCATCACATTCCAATTATGATTTACATGTATATACCCGGTAATTTCATAAAATCAAGAGTCACACAAATCCAATATTGCTCAACGATCGCTGACAGTCTAGTAGAAAGATGGCCGAACTGACAGTTTGTCACAACTTGGGCAACCAAAGGTTGCACGACAACCATTCTTATCTTCATCTCCAGATGCACTCTTTTGACAGAGTGACGACTTAAATAATCAAGAGGTTAGACAAAGCAGCATTCCTAATACCAAAAGCCTTCAAGATATTAAGATTGTAACCTTTAAGACAAAGAGCTTACATTGGGTGCAATACCTTCAGGACTAAATCAACCATCTTCTGTTTTTATCAGTCTATCACACAACACCTTCAGGAGAAATCTCAAGATGTTTAGATAAGACTGTCAAAAGAACATGTAACCTTACAGCTTAAGGTCCGTATTGGGTATGATACCTTCAGGAATAAATTGACAGTCCTCTGTTTCTGTCTGCCAAATCACACAACACCTCTAGAAGAAATCTCAAGATGTTTACAAAATAGATGAGAACACATAACCTTACAACAGAAGTACCTCAAGGCACCCAATGCAATTTCAGGGCAGCAATACAAAAAAAAATATGCTGGATGAGGAAATCTGTTTGATGTTGACATTTACTGCCATTTCTTAGCACATTTTCGTGATTTCATACTTAAAGCTTTTGAAACAGCCCAGAAACAAGCTATGTGAGGAGTCCCTTTATTTATCGGTAACACAAATAAAATAGCTAGAACCAGCCTACCATACGAAACAAGCAATCGTTTTCTGTCAAGGATCTCAATTTTTGCCTCACAGATATCAGTACTAAAAGTATGCTATTTGGATAGGGTTCATTCAACTTACTATTCATTAAAAAATGACCAGAAAATTGACTTTAAAAATCCAGTTTTACTGTCCTGAAATTGCTTTGGGTGCATTTTTGAATCAGGTACAATACCTTCAGGAATGAATTGCCAGTCCTCTGCTTCTATCAGCTGAATGACTCAATGCCTCTAATACAAATCTCCTTTTATCCATCTGAAAAGCCATTTTCTGAAATCCCAAATTGCAGGGGCAAAAAGCCAGGAGAGACATAGAAATAAACTTTGCTTATCTTTTGATGCATGCAGTACAGAAATACAACATTAATCAGTACAGCCTATCTTGTACTGTAGGGCAGATTCTTGTTTATGTATACCGCATCGACTATTACTTGCAGGGCTCGAAATACCTTTTTTTCTGCATAACCTAGGCCTGCACTGGTGCAAAACTGGTGACATTATCCATTAACCTTTAGCACACCGAAGTACATGAACAATGTAACTGATTGGCTACCAATTCTCAGACTCTAGTTAGTTATGGGGTTAGACAGCAGGGAGAAGGTTAAAAATCATCTGCACCAGTCAGATTTTAGCTGCACCACTCAGAGTTTAGGATGTATGGGTCAAACATAAAACTGTTTTATAGAAACCTGTGTGTATGGAGGTTTTGCTTTAGGTTTTTCTGTTTGTTTGCTTGTGTGTGAATAGTTATTATAGTTATTTGAAGACAGTACAGCCACAGAAAGTGAGAGGGGGAATGATATAACCACAGACTGACAGGAAGGTCAAATTGGAGGTCAAAATGGTCTCCCCACAAGCTGGAAGGAAGTGAATGGTACAAAGGTTACCTCATTTTCTGTCTTCAGTTTTCTGCTAAATGCATGTCTGTTGCCTTCTGGTAAAATGCATAGACAGAATCAATGAGAAATTCACAATAATGAAGGAAACAAGAAATATACAAATTCATCATCATCATCATCATCAGTCATCCTCCGAAGAGGTGGAGCATACAAAGTTTGATCGCCAGAACTGCTTGTCCTTCATAGCTGAGACAAGTTCCAGGCCCTCCAAGCCTGTTTCAATTTCTATAAGTTTCTTAAGTGTTATATTAGGACGTCCAACCCTTCTTTTCGTGTCAGGGTTCCAAAGTAGTAGCCTACTGGCTGGTTCTTTGCTACGTATGACATGGCCGGCCAACCTTAGGCGTCGACATTTAACTACAGTAGTGACATTTGGTAACGATCCGTATAACTGTTCATTAGTAGTATGTTTCCACCATGGTGTATTAAAAACTATTCGTAACATCTTCGTGTAGATTCCGCTTAGTTTTCTAGAGCGAGACTTATTCATTACCCATGATTCTGACCCATACAAAAGAATTGTTTCAATACATGCCTTAAACACTTTGATCTTAGTTTGTTTTCTAATAGGCGCTTTCCAATATACAAATTAACCAATGATAATATTTCACACACTGTCAGGTATGAAACCTTTGACTTTTACTTGTAGATAAAGCACGAAGAAGAATGTTGGAAACTGTAGTACCATTACTGTTACTGGTAGCTCTGTTCTCAATGGATGGCATTTCAGTACGATATCTTTCCAAACAGCATTTTTCTTTATGAAGATTTAAGACGCTGTAACCATACAGTGTGCTTACCAACAAGCTCTTGGTCAGACGTCTGACATTTCTCAAGGTGAAATGACCCAAAGCCTAAGTCACATGGAAGTGTGACGTCAGCAACGGGCAAAGGTGCTCAGCAATCGGTATCGGCCCCTGTCCTGTTTCCTTGACGTATCCTCTGCCTTAGGGGGGAAGGGCTGTTCTAAAAATAGCGCTGCATAATCATCCGATTATTGGAAGCAAAAAAATCAATTCTTAGAAACACAAATACAAGTGTCATTTTGCCATTACTAGAATTCATAACAAAATCATTTTGTAATTTGAGAACTTGTAAGAGGGGCAAGGGCTGTTCTAAAAATAGCGCAACATACATTGTAATCGTCCGATTATTAGAAGAAAAAAAAATCAATTCTTAGCAACACAAATATGAGGTAGTATCATTTTGCTATTACTAAAATTCATAACAAAATCATTTTGTAATTTGAGAACTTGTAAGAGAAGATTTGAATCAGCAAAATTCTCTGCAACTGACCCAATTTTTTAAATCAATTTTTGACCTATAATGTCAAATGTAGCAAAACTAAAATGATCAATACAACCATTCAATAACTCTAAAACAGGATTCCCTATCCCCAGGCATAGTTGACAAGTGCACCATGACCTGTATTGTACCATATAAGGCGAGGTCAGCGACCTCACCCGATGAACCATGTAGCGTACTATTACAACAGTTCGACCTTCATGCACAGATTTGGACTCAATGTAATGGCAATTTCCAACAGTCGCTGTGTCACGGGCAGTTGTAAAGCCCATACATGTACGTTATCGTCTCAACTGAAACGGTTGAAAAACTTGTTTATTCTGGTGTGTTTGAAGATGAACGTTTTGCGTCATCAGAGCACAAAGAGTATAAAACAAGAGGAATGCTCCTGTCGTATCATCGATTTGCAGCTGCAATGCTGTCAGCTTCTAACTAAACAATTGCCACCGGTCTTCTCTCTAGAGACATAGGAAACCTATCATCAGCTTTGTACATTTGTAGGATACCATTACAGCTGGAGTTAGGGGTAGGATTTTGGGGAAGGAAACAGATAACAGGGCTCAAATCTTTTTCCAAATTAAGGGCACACCAATTTGATTTGTTGGTTCTCTGATTTTTTATAGAAAAAATATGAAGAGACAGGGAAAAAAATGGAAGAAAAACAGGCCTAGGCATCCTATTATAGCCTCAAATGTTACAAGAGAAGCCATGAAGTCAACACAGCAGACTAGTTTGTTATCCAAACAATGAATTTTGAACTTTTAATCAAACCACTGCATTCAATGCAGTGGTTTGATTAAAAGACCAAAATTCATTCTATTTGATAGATGGAAAAACCGTAACAATTAGGAAGACAAGGACTTTATTCAACTGTTGAGGCCAAAATAAGCTTAAGAGCATTTTGGCATTTTGGAGTTGATTCAGAACCTGAATTTCTCCTTTTTTTTGCAAATCAGAAAAAAAAGGAAGGGGACGAATCCAAGAACCAATTCATTAAATTGGTGTGGCCTAAACCTGTATTACTGAAAAAGTAGATTTTATGAAGTATGGCTCAAACTACTGGAGATGGTTTGAACTATTTCAATTCGTCATCTGATAACATTAGATACAGGTAGCAAAAATCGATACAACAAAAACTCCACATGTGTCCACTGCAGCCATTGTCCAGTGCAGGTTAGGTACAGGTAGACATCAGCAATGCCATCCAATTTCCTTACACTCACTGGCCTGAAAAAATGTCTAATGAGAAATACCTAGTAGTCACATCTACAATTCTACAATATTATGCATTAAGCTGCATAATATACATTCATTTTGTAATATACATATTTTCAGCCCTGACTAAGGGTATATCATATGTAGAAATTGGAATTTATTTAATGATGACAGTCTTCAATTTATTTTGAAATCAAAATTTTACAGTAACTGTTATTTTGTACTGCAAATTGGCTCCTTCACTGTCTCCTTCCTGTCTAGTTCTATTTTGAGTCTGAAAAACACATCCTTGCACCTGGGAACTCAGAAAAATGGTGACTCAGGGGCTAATTTTAAAGTGCGTACTTCAAGCACAATTATTATTAATCATCGACTTCCACTTGTGACCACTCATTATGTAACTGATGATTGTAGTCTTAAGTGTGGAAGATGACATATAATTTTCTTGGCGAGACAGACTGCGAACTACTTTGGTATTGTACTGGTGCTTGTCCTTCCACTGTCCTTCAAAATATGGACGTAAAATTCAAAAGTGTTCTGAGATGTGCTCCGATACTATAATACTACGGGTACCGGTCCTGCAATATTGCAAGTTGTCAGAAATTTTACCTGTTGTTCAGTACAACTTTCTGCAAATACACAAAACTGATAATTATATATGATAATTATAATGGTAATGATAATGGAAAATCTGTTTTGTAATGATGCAAAGCTAACTGTAATACATGATCCCATAGCCCTGCCCACAATTAGCAGTTTATCCAATGAGAGAATGGCAATTAGGAGTTCAACCAATGAGAGAATGGCAATTAGCAGTTCAACCAATGAGAAAATGTCTGCATGTATACAAAGCTAATAGATCTAGACCAATCCCATAGCCCCTTCCATACATAAACATAAAGCAGTTCAACCAATAAGAGATTGGCAGTTTGCAATTCAACCAATGAGAGTATGGCAATTACCGGTTCAACCAATGAAAGAATGACTAGTTAGTAGTACATGTCTGTCAAATATTTGCACATTTTGTGTTTTTATTTTGCACTTATACATTGTAGTTCTATGTTTTGATGAAGATGGACACGACTATGCAGTCGGTTTATTGGGAATCCTAACCATGGATGTGTTGTCATTCTAGTGACATTTTCAGCAGACTGCATGGCTGCTAATTGATGACTTCCTCGTCTTTGATATGAAGCAGGTGTGGCATTTAGATGGATTGAGTTACCATCCGTCACCGGTTCATCATGGGTTCCCACTTAGCCAATGTATTAATGTCAGCTTGTAGGTGTCGCCCTGTTCATGCCTTATGCATCAAACTGTTATCCATATAGAAAGGAATAATGAGAATGCTGTGTGTAGCAGTGAGCTATATGATATGAAATAGCAGAGGCCCAAGGACTATGCCTTGAGGTACACAAAAAAACTTGAGTTTAATATTTATTGCGTTCTTGCTTCTTACAGAGGAGACATTTTTGTCATAAAAGTTGGGATAATCATGATGATAATAGCAGAGGCCCAAGGACTACCCCTTGCAGTACACAAGAAAGAACTTGAAAAACTTGAGTGAAGTATTTATTGTATTCTTGATCATTATAGAGGAGACATTTTTGTCAAACTTACTAAACTCTGGGACTGGAATCATACTACATAAAACATTCAATTTGTTAATAGATATAATATTGTCCACTTTCATAACTCTAACCAGATAACGTAGCAATCAGTTATTGAGGCTTTCTCAAGAATGTCTTGGACACCTAGATATAATCTGAAGTGAGCATACTTTTACCTCAGGGATTGGTGATGCTGCATTTAGTTTTTTTTCTAATTTATAGAGCTCTTTGAATCACTATTTTATAAAATACAGTCAAACCTGCCCAAGAAGGCCACCCAAGGTACGTTGTAAACTGGTCTTCTTAATTAGACAGGTGGCCTTCTTGGGCAGGTCACTTAGTACTTGCCTCTATGGAGAAAAGAAATTTAGGGGGAAAACGGCCATTATAACCAGGTGGCTGGCTTGAAGAGGTGGCTGCCTGGACAGGTGTGACTGTACACCAGTCTTAGCGACTACCGGGGTACCTGGAAAAACTTACGACAGAATAACACTAACTTGATTCATTGAGTATAAACCAACCAATGGCCTTGAAGCAGCCTGCCTGACTGAAGTGCGTTTGCTTGTTGGAGGGAAGCAGACTTGAGAAAGATTGGCACTTCAAGGCGGCCCATCTGAGCTGGGCAATTTCCCCGGGGCTTCTCAGCAATCTTCTATCAGCTGGTTTTTAGGAACTGATTTAACTCCGATTTATCACGGGATAACTGCAGTGACCTTCACAGTAGGAGGTCTGCCAGAAGTTCTGTATTGGCACCGGTGAAGAAAAGAATATTTTCTTACTAGGAAAGGTGCTAGGAGACTTGCAAGTGACGTACATTCTTCAGGATTGCAATACCCACCCACATAACGTTACCAAACGTCGGTAAAGGTGATAAGATACGCCAAAAAACAGTTACTCAAGCAACTGGATATGATTTTGGAAACGGTCAGACGTTTCAGGTAGCATCCACTACCTTTCGTCAGTGACACTAAGAGACTGCAGGAGAATTGCAGGTTTATAAGCACAAACTATTGATTGATATGCAAATAAGTGAAGACAAATGTAACGTTACCAAATATCGTCACAATCCAACCCCAAAAAATGGTATTTTTTACCTCCTTGTATGTAGCTTTTGTTTTGTTTGCTTGTGTGGCCATACTAGTAACAGTACAGTTATATACAGGAAGTCAGGGAGAAATGGTGTAACCACAGACTGACAGGAAGGTCAAATTAGAGGTCAAGTCAGTTTCCTTCTATATTCAAGCCAGTGGGAAAAATCATACAGAATCAGCAAGAAATTCACTTATATTAAATTGAAATAATATTCTGTATAAATTTCTACTGGCTTCCAAATGAATTAAAAACACGACTTGAAGTTTGACTGCTTATTATCTGCAAGAGAAATCAAAGTACTTTAATTTATGACTTGACTGAAAAGTTTGAAAATGGATGATTAGTTCAAAAAGCAATAAACTTTCCTTCTACATTTTACAATTTACACTCAAAGATTTTATGTGTACATGTGCACGCTATTGACATGGTTTATGCTGATTTGCATGCGTCATGCGTAACTCTAGAATTCCCTGACGTCTTTTGTAAAAGCCTCTGGTGGTTGTGAGAGAGACATCCAACATGATTTATAACCAGCATAAAAAGACTCTTATAAATAATACATGCGATCGGAAATGATGTCATTGATGCTGCATTTAATGACTTGTACATGTACCAAACTGTGATCCATTCATTGTGGAAATACTCAGTTTATTTTATAAATTCAAAAAGTTCTTCAAACACCTGTATGATATCCTAATCCATATTTCACCTGACATATATGCATGGATAGAAGATCTAGTAAAGTGCTTTGCCTAAAACATACGAATGTTTAATATAAAAATTTACTGTTAACTCTACATGTAGATGAAAATGTGCATTATTAAGGCACTAACTACCTACATGTGAAAGAAGCACAGATATTAGTTTTGCTTGTTTGTTTATTGAATAGTTTGATGACAAAATGTAGGTAGGAAAATGGCAGATTTAGTAATAATTTATTTATAATATTATGTAGGTTAACTGCTCTAAGGACTGTTCCATCATGAAGGAGGGGTGGTCAGAAACATCCACATAGTGTGTTTTTGTGGGACTAAATCAAATTCAAGTCAAATTTAACTATCTTGACTAGCATTTTAACAGTTTTATGAATTCAGAAGTAGCCTAGAGTAGCAGTTGGCAGTTGAAATGTGTTCAAACTTTGTATGTTAGTCACGTTTGACATTCCCAATTCTAGACCTTAAAAGCTAACTCAACAACAGTTCACTTTTCCTTAAATGCATTGATTTATTCTAACCTTGACCCTGCCCCCCCCCTCTCTAAGAGATTAGAGGTCATTTGCCTGTACAGTCATCTTTAAGTGGGTCTTTAGATGCTTCTTTCTCCTGCGATTTAATTCCTTTTAGGATTCTTTAGAATCTTCAGTCCATGAACGACTCCATTGATTTTTTAATCCAAGATTCTGCCTACTGTTCAGAAGTGTTACAGTTTTAGCTCCAGGCAAGGACAAAGAAGAATAAAAGCTGACAGTTCAATAGTTTGTTCAGGAGGATACATATTGATTGGGACCACTTGTTTCTAAAGCAAATTATTGAACATTTTTCAGCCAGCCAATCTGTAATGCTATGAATGAAAGTTGTCGGACTCCTTAGATCAGTGTTATTAGCAGCAGTTAGTGTTATGCCACACCAATTTAATTTATGACTTCAAGGAACAGAAGTATTGTATTGGGTGGCTGAGCTGTGGGATTGTATGTATGTTTGTCCAGACAAAGTGGGTTGACAGCACGTTGGTGGGGAAAGATTGACCGGCAGAATGACAGGAGGTCAAAAGGTCTTACACAGGAAATGGGGTGAACTTGAGTGTAAGTTGACAGAACATGGGTGGAAGATTGATGATCAGAATGACAGGAGGTCAAAAGGTCAGACATAGGAAATGGGGCAAACTTGAAGGTCACAAAAACCCAAAATACTTCCCCGAAATTTGAAATCTCGCTGATCTCTTGCTGGTTCTTGAATTTAGGAACAAATGCTAAACTGGTTCTTGAATTTAGGAACAAATGCTAAACTGGAAAATCAACATTAAAACTGATTCTGAGGACAAAGTCTGTGTATTGGTTCACAAAGTAGCAGAGAGTGAATATAGTCAGAGTCAAGTTTTCCTCCTAGCCCCTTGCTTCGATCTTTCACCTTGTTCATTATCTTGTAGACCCAGATGGCAAAGTGCCTCCAAATTCAATTGAAGTTTAGCGATTCCCTTTCTACAAAGACTAAGACAAAAAGTCTGGCACATATCTCTATTGATTGGAGCAAATTTAAGTTGTACATTTCTAAGGGCGAGTCAAAAAGCCCTGATTAGTTATTGATTCTGTAGGCTTAGCACCTCGAGCCCCCTCGGTGTCGTAGGTCGATACGGAAAGTCTGTTCGCTGTCCGATAGCAATTGTACGGAGGGTTAAACCCTGTCAAAATGTCTGTGGTAAAAAAAGGAATTTAAAGTCATGACACAAAATTGTTTTCAAGTGCGATGGTAGAAGATCTAAAATCCTTTTTAGTTGGGAAGTATAGAATTTTATAGCAATTGTATGGAAAATTAAACCCTGTCAAAATGCTTGTGGTAAATATGAAATTTAAAGCTGTGCCACAGAGTTGTTTCGAGTTGAAAGATCATAAAAGATTGAAAGTTGTTTTTGTTGAGAAGTATAGAATAAAGAGGCACTTGGTACAAGAAGAGATTAAACATGATGGAAATTGGATGCATGCTAAATTGTATTGCAAGTGAACAATTATACAGTCAGTAATATTTCTTTTTCATTACATGCAACCCTTGCTAAGATCTGTTTAAGATTACTTTATGCACCAATTACAGTAAATGCTTTACTTTTGTGATGGTTTTCTTTTCTTGTAAGTTAATTTTTTTAACGTCCTCTTATTGCAAATTCAAGACACTGCAAATATGTGTGTTTTGTATCTCTACTGTACTACAGAATTGTTTCAACCATGGACTTCAAATACTGAGAAAACCTAATTTTCCCTCACATCACAAAACAAAACCACCGCAAAAATTAGTACCATCATTGACTTCTCTGTCCATAAATTGTGCTTAAAAGCACCAAAGTTTCTCGCAACAAGGGCTAAGTGGTTTCTTCTCTGGAAGAAAGCTCAATAAGTTTGACAAAGACAAATCCAATCAATTCAAGTCATAATAGAAAAGTCGATCAATCCATTTATTGGTACATGTAAAGCTGATGGGACCAATAGAATGATTAGCAGTAAGATAAAAAGTAAATTGATCCCTTTCCTTCACAATCGATATTCATTTAAAAGTTTCTTCCTCAAGATGAGTAACTCAATATCACAATCTTGTGTTTTGTCAATCTGCTACAAGTCTTGTCCGTTCCTTGATGGCATTTAAAAATGATAAATATTTAAAGCTGCATTATGTAACATTAGGATGATACAAAAAGTACATTTTCTGGTCGTTCCTGTACAAAGTAAGTTGAATCAACCCTACTCCATTGCAAATAAGTGCCATTCAGGAAGTGGAGGTGCCAAAATATGACTCTTTACAAGTGTGTTTAAAAGTTGGTATTTTGTGGTGGTACCACAAACTGAGTGTGCCTCGTGTGGTCTGTTTTAGCGCCAAGCATTAATGTAAGAAATGGGAGATACATGTGCATGTAATTGCATATTAAATATGTTGAAAAATGGAATAAAATTACAATCACACAATTTTTTGTCGTTTGAAATATTCCATTTTAGTGCAAAAATGCCCCTTCAAGAAAGTGAAAGAAAAAAGGTATACAGGTTTTCAATTGAAATGATGGCACACAGTAGTTTGATTTAAATCAGGTCTAATCCTAAACCTAACTATTGCTTGTCGTGCAGTTTTGACCCTTCTTTTAACATTGATTTGACCAAAGCTCAGTTGAAACCCCACAGAGCCCAAGGACATTGATTTTATTACGAGGTCTGCAAGGTCATCTAAACACTCAGACTGGTGAGTCCAGGGACGGCCGACGGCCTTTCAGCTGAATGTCATTAATTCATCGGGTTTTAACATTTCAGTTGTGAAGTCAAAGATTTCAGACTTCCAGGCTCGAAGTATTGTGGGTTTTTGTGACCTTCAAGTTCGCTGACATGTATTGGAACTATGGAGGGGATTGATAGACATAATTCAATCAGGTACAACACCACTGCCTGAATTCCTCCACATACCACCCCAGCCTTCCACGCTGCGTCACGATGCTGGGTCATGATCAGGTTTGACCTTCCTATCAATCATCTGTCAAAATCACCTCCCACCCAACATGCAATTGGTACAGACAAAGACACAACCCCAAAACTCAGTCACACAATACTTCCGTATGAAGTAATGACGCTTTGAATGAAGGTCATAGATTTGATAAATAGGGAGAGAATCACAGACATTGAGCCAGCACAACATGGGGGAATTCAGGAAGCTGAGGATTGCATACTTCTTTGAAGTCTGAAAACTCCATTTTCTTGTTCTACATGAAATCTAGAAAATTTGTATGCAAATTGCAGGTTGCAGTTGGGTATTTCAAGCTGTAAATTGGTATCAGAAGGTTTAATGTAACAACCACTCAGAATTCAGCACTAGGGACAGATACATTTCTTTCTTCATGTTTACTTATATGGGTATGGAAGTATTGTTTGGGTGGGCTTCTCTGTAGGTTTTGTGTGCTTGTTTGTCTTGACAGAGTATGGGTGGGGAAGATTGACAGGCAGACTGATAGGAGGTCAAAAGGTCTGACACAAGAAATGGGGTGAACTTGAAGGTCACGAAAACCCAAACCTTTTCTGAAAGTCTGAAATCCCTGATTTCTCATTTACTTTGTTGTAACCCTCGTCCTTTTTAGATTTTTGATAATCTTTTCACTGCTCTGGTATTGTTTTGCTAAAGGTTGCAAATTGCCTAAAAAGGGAAAAATTGTCAATTCGTTTAACAAATTTTTATGGATCTGTACACTTGTTAACAAATTGGACTTTCTAATTTGAGCTCTGCCTAGCTTCTGATGCTCCCTTTGATTGGGCTCACATCTGAACGGGCTTAGAGACGTATCGATCCGTAACTGCCCAGGATATATATGAGCCTCCTTTGTCTCGCAGCATCCCAATTTCAATTGCTAGCCGTCTTACTTTTATCCAGTACTTAAGGGCGACTGTATCGATTCTGCGTAAGATTTGTGTAGAAATCAATGTGACGTTCTACCAATGCCATCGCTGTCGGGTTAAGTCGTAAAATTACAAAGACTTTAACGGTCCAACGATAATAGCCCATCTGGGTCCATCCAAGGTTTGTTAGGATGGTTAAATAAAGTTACTAGTACACTGTCAAACCTGTACTAGTGACCACCTCTGCATAAGGACCACCTGGACATCGATATACAGTCAAACCTGTACTAGTGACCACTTCTATATAAAGACCACCTGGACATTGATATCTGTACTAGTGACCACCTCTGCATAAGGACTAACTGGCCATTGATATACAGTCAAAGCTGTACTAGTGACCACTTTTGCATAAGGACCACCTGGCCATTGATATACAGTCAAACCTGTACTAGTGACCACCTCTGCATAAGGACCACCTGGACATCGATATACAGTCAAACCTGTACTAGTGACCACCTCTACATAAGGACCACCTGGACATTGATATCTGTACTAGTGACCACCTCTGCATAAGGACTAACTGGCCATTGATATACAGTCAAACCTGTACTAGTGACCACCTCTACATAAGGACCACCTGGCCATTGATATATATATATACAGTCAAACCTGTACTAGTGACCACCTCTACAAAATGACCACCTGGCCATTGATATACAGTCAAACCTGTACTAGTGACCACCTCTCCATAAGGACCACCTGGTCATTGATATAATTATACAGTCAAACCTGTAATAGTGACCACCTCTGCATAAGGGCCACCTAGTCATTGTTGTACAGTCAAACCTGCACTAGTGACCTCCTATGCATAAGGACCACCTGGCCATTGATATACAGTCAAACCTATACTCTTCAATTGAGTGTTCACTATTGAAAGAAGTGACAAAAAGAATTCCTTGCACATATCGGTAATTTTCAACTTACGTTGACATTTTCGACAAAGATCTATTAGATACAAATTAATATTCTCTCTTACAGTAGCCAAAAGGAAGAACGTATTGACAAATTTTCAATAACTGTAGCCAATTCACAGACATGATGAAATACCCCATGCTTTTTATTGACCTACATTATGTGAGTACCACAATGGACTTACAGAGGAGATACTGATCTCCATTGCCTTTGATGACCCCAATATAACACTGCTGGCCAAATATGGCACATTTACAGGAAGAGTGATAAAAGCTTGTAAAACGATGACCAGCAGTCTGTGACAGGTTAAAAATTGGGGTCAGTGCCATTGGTCCCCAATATATATGTGTCACAGTGGGGGGGAGGGGGGCAGTACATTTTGTAGGTTACTACTGGTATTTTGAATGATCGACAGTTGACTGTCGGATATCTATCTGTCTGAAGATTAACTGTCAGTGAGTTAATAAAAAATGAGAATGGAATTTTAAGTTGAAACTTATCACTTGTATGTATATAACCTACATTTGAACAAAACTGACATTAGGCTATTGTTATTTACTAATGTCTGTCAAAAAAAGTTTCATACAATTTACCAGTCTTTCTCTTTTCTTCATAGATATATGTAATGGTTAATTAAGTATAATAAATAATAAAAAATATAATCAATATATGATTTTAAAATATGATAAACATATAATAGATAAATAATGAAAATATAATAAAAATATAATAAATAGTAAAACATGTAGCATTTACTGTAATGTGACCAGTAAATTCTTCTAAAAATTAAATTTCTCCTGTTGCTATTTGTAAATTCCAGTCACAATATTAAGTTTTCAATTGGAAAGTCTAAGGCAAGATACAACTCCAAATCAAGTAAAATCGATCGGTATCCACACGTAACTGGCCGCATGCCCAGACATTACTAACTCTAACATTGTCACGCTGACAGCCAACTTTGAATGTCGATACAAAATGGATGGGTGGTTTCACCCGACAATTTGTTTAAACCTGTTGATGAAAGAAAGGTATCGACTGAAATTGAGCTTTTTAAATGCATTCGGTTAAAACTTTTGACAGAAATTTTGACTTCAGGCCAAAGCAATACATTTCTTTGGTTTGTAGACATCTAAAAATAACTCTTTACTAAGAGATCAACATGAAAACTTGTCAATGAGTATATTCACTTACTGAATTGGTGTGTACTAAGGTACAGATCTAGACTTATCCCTCAAAAGTTACTTTTTGGCTGCTTTATGTCTTTTCTTTCTTTGAAAATCTTAATATTCTTCTTAGAAAGTTTGACTTGAATTTCTCTTGTGTTCATTTGACAAGGTGTTTAAATTGAATCGCTTGTCGTAAAATTTTTGGGGAGCACAGACCACACCGTTTTAACCTTCAGTCTGCTAACTTAAAGGTAGCCATTTGGTACCACATTTGAATTGGTTATAGGGTTAGGCAGCAGGGAGAAGGTTAAATGTGAACAGAAAACTTATACACTGTATGTATGACACTGTTAAATATTACAATATCCCCAACATATCTCCATAAATGCAGCGCCATAAATGTACCAAAATATATAGCGCTATAATAGAAGTCTCTGATATTTTATGGGATCAATTGAGATTGAACTGTCTATTTAGTCGGAACGAATCGCTCCCCTTTCTTCTTTAAAGACCAGTGTTTTATTGCGCAATTTAGTCCGACAATTACGTATAGCAATGGGTACGTTTTTCACACTGGTACTGCAATGGCAAGTACCGATTTGTTGTTTGTTGCTCCTTTTGAAGTCATGCAGCGACAAATCAGCATTGTTCTGATCATATTGTTTGTGATATTGACAGCCTGTCTGTAGTTTTCAGATGTTGTATAGGAAAAGATATTGTCTGCAACAGGCAAAATTTTGATGCAACGTTGACCAAACATCCAACGAAAAACGTGAAAAATCAGGGCTTTGCGCAGTACGTTCTGCCGATGTGCTAGCCAAACCATATTCCTTATCTGTTCAAAGTAATATTGTTTCAAATACTTTTAACCGTTGCCTCCATACCAGCAAATACATTAACTGCTACTGCTATTCTCTACTGAATGATGCCTGATACTATAACAATACCCATAGACCCACTTAACGTTATATTTACAGTAGCCATCTCCCACTTTGCTTCCAAACTCTTTATTTACCTTTTATCTATTCCATCATTGGGTATTTCCCAAGATATCACCATTGTTATAGGCAAAGTCTTTGTTGTCGGACAAATGGAAATAAAATGATGCCAAATTGCTATGTATACGGCCATAAAAAGGATCATATTGAACCTATTTTATTACCACTTAAGAAGAAACAATCACTATAAGTATGATTGTAACTGGGGCAAGCAATCTCGGAATGTATTGTGAAAAGATGGTCCTTTGAAATTGGCTGTTACAGTATATAGGCCCTGGAACATTAAGTTTAAATGAGTCTATGCGGTCGCGATGCCATTTGCCATCGTAAAAAAAGCTAACAATATATAGTACAGTGTACGCTTAATGATGTTGCTAGCATGAACAAATTACCTTTAAGTAAAATATCTTTATGGCTGATACCATGAGGTTAAAAGACATTTTTTAAGTTAGTTATTTGTCTTTTAGAAACTGAAATAAGACATTCAAGCAAGCTTGTAGAGTTTGCTTAGTGAAAAAGGACAAACACATGATTTACTTTTGCACAGATCTACATGTAGAAGTAGAACAAGGCAAGTTGGCAAAGTGGTGTTGAGGTTAGGGTTGTTGACTTAGAATCTAAAGGTTCTGGGTTTGAATCCCCAGATATGGGGGCCCCAATGTTATGCCCTTGGGAAAGGCACTTTTACATCTATTCCCTCACTCGACTCTGTTGAAAATATGTACCTACAGTGTAGCTTTGGTTAGCTATAGGAATGGGACAATTTAAAGCCAAAGGTCCCATGTTTGAGGAGAGCCACAACCGACCACATTAAAAAGCCCACCACATTTTTCAAAAAGAGTAGGGGTCCTTCCTGGTGTGAGAGGTTCAAACCTTACAGTCCGGTCTTACTCAGCTTGTACTTACTGTACAAATCTGGTGTATGTATATGCTTAAAGGCGGTTTACCGGTTATACAAAACAAGCCTAAGGACTACTTTATTCTTTGCCAAACCAGAATGTATTGAGCAGATATCAATTTGCTGAAATCATTTCATGTTTTTTTTGCATCAAAACTAAATCATTTTCACTTTTCTCCATCTTTTTTTCACGCCGTCCGGACCTCTCTCTCTGCGAATCCATCGTACGCGGACGACTTCCTTCCTCCCTCCGATGATTTACGACAACGCTTGCTGAACATCTGGTTGGGCATGATCAACAGGTACGCATAAACCTCGGCGAACGCCATTTAACACGACGCACATTTAATCAAATGCGGGTGCATGAGTATTAAATAAAGCACATGGCATGGACGTATGTCATCCGGCTTTCCAATCTGGATCCCATTGTAGAAACTTACCAGTACTTAATTTTGAAACTCAAGGCTGTAGCACTGTGCGAAATTGTGTGACTTTGAGTGATTGACGTATGCCACTGGCTTTCTAATTTGGATTTCATTCTACAAATTTACCAGTAATTTTGAAATTGAATGCTCTAGAATTGTGTGAAATTGTGTGAGCAGAGTTTAAGCGATGGAGGTATGCCACTGGCTTTCAAATCTAGATTCCATTGCACAAATTTACCAGTAATTTTGAAATTGAAGGCTATAGCACCGTGTGAAATTGTATGAACAGAGTTTGAGTGATTGCCATTTTATTAATCAGCAATTTTAACATATGATACTGGATGAGTTCAAAAGCTCCAATACTTTCTGAAGATCATAACAAATCACATGTATATTATCAATGGTTAGAGAAGGCAAGCACAAAGTCCTTTAAATTGCATTTGTAAATTGTATAATTATGAATAGTACTGGTTTATACCTTTTAACCTTCTCCCTGTTACCTAACCCCATAACCAGTACAAATCTGGTGCCAAATGGCTACTTTAGCAGGAAGAAGGTTAAAAAATTATTGAAGACTTACTATATAATAGTACACAATGTAGTGTTTATTGATTTGGTAAGCCTGTAACATTATATCAAGTTATGATTTAAGCATTCTGATGATATTCTGAGGTGCATTTTTGCCTTGATTTTCATCATAACAGCTGCTGCAATATTTGAGGCAACCATATTTTTTCTCTATTAATTTCAAGAACTGCAAGCAGAATTACTGATAGAAAATTACATGTACAGGTTGATATATACTGTAACGTTTACTCAGCTATGCCCTGAAAAATATCTAATCTATCTAGAGAGCTTCTAGTAATCAAACGGCTACCATTTGCTTGGAGTGTGCCATACATTGCAACGGACATTTTGGCTGGCTCTGCAGGTGTTCAAAAACCCTTTAAATCAGATTTGGATGGCAGATGGAAATGAAAGGAGATTAGAGGCAGATTGGATGGTGCTGGAACATGTGGAATGGGATCAGTAATGGCGGGGCAACAACCGTGAAAGTAGCTGGGTTTTTGGCACAGAATATACCATTTGGCGTGACGTATGCATTCCAACCCAACTGATCTGTAATTTCTTCTGGGCATGGAAGTATTTTTTTGGGTGGGGTTTCTGTGGGCTTGCATGTATGCTTGTCCGGACAGATAGAGGTTGACAGCATGTGGGGGGAGGAAGATTGACAGGTGTTCAAAAGGTCAGACATAGGAAATGGTATGAACTTGAAGACTAATGACCACCTGTCCACATAAACCAGATTTTGGTCCCTTGAGTGATCTTAGCATTTTTGGCCGTATCATTAATTGCACTGTAAATTTATTAGTTATTGGCAGATAGATATAGATATCGTGAATTGCTCTGTAACTTTTCTATAGTTATAAATACAGCTATTATTAACCTTCTTATTGCTGCATATTTCTGTAATCAGTACAAATTGTATGCCTAAAAGCCTTCCTCAGCAGGGAAAAGGTTAAATATGGTTATCTAAAGGTTAACTCTCATTCCACAACAGTTTGACCTTCTTGAAGGTCATCTTGTCATGGTCCAACATGGCTGATGACATTCCCATTACAGCAAAGTTACTTCCTTCCGTTATCTCGTCTCTCAATCTATTTCCTTAAACTGCTTGTAATGCACCCAAGTCATTTCGAAACACCTGTAAACCCGGCCCTGATTGGTTTTGAAGAGTTCCTCGCGATGACAATCCTGCCGTGTTTAATCAATTAAGTACGAGGCATGATACGGGAAGAACAGAGACAACGTGCTGGGTGAAGATAAGATTGTCAGCGGTAGAAAACTTTACAAGTCAAAATGAAAGCGTCAGTTCCTGAACACGTATTCAGAGACAAATCGCTATCAGCAAAGAGGATTTGAAGATGAGTCGCAACATTTCAGACATGTTTGCATGATTGTTGCAGGTTGTTTGGTGTCAAGATGGTTTCTTGATCTCTGAGCCTTGATTTTCAATTCTAGTTTACACTTTGAAGTTGTGAGCACCCAATATGCATGCTCAAGTGGGTATTGGATTGCTCTTTCCTAGCTCAAAGAATACTTGAAAAAAGTCAAACAATTTGAAAGGGAAAACTTCAAGAAACTGGCAAATGTCCAACGTAAGGGTATCAAAGCTTCATCGCCCTTGGCCACCGCGAGGCAAGAAGGTTTTGTCGAGATCACTTGCAGCTCTGAACCGCAAACAAGCTGTACTTGTACAGAATGTAGAATAGGCCAGAAATAATAGTTGCAGGATTGTTGTGGCAAGTTGCAATTGTGACTTACAAAAATGCACCAGTATTAGACATGTTAAATCCTAAATTGTCTTATAAATTAGGTAAAAAAAGTAGTCCCATAGCTTTTTTCAGGCCATAGGTGCAATGCCAATCCAATGTGTCTAGGGCACAGTATTGGAAGGCAGAGCCCATCCCTCTCCTTCCACTGCCTTTTACCTCCCCAACTGAAGTTAGGTACCCAGCCAGGGATTGAACCCGTAACCTCTCAATCTTGTATCCGCCAGCCTGACCACTCGGCCATTTGATGCTACGAAATGTCTTACACAGATAACAAAAGAGCTTGCAGCTCAAACTGCCCCCCTCCCCCATCTATGTTTAATACATTGCACATGAATGCCCTTCTTTTTAACCCAGATAATGTTAACACAAATTGCTATCACAGCCAAACTTCCCATGTTCTCCTTGAACCCGGATATGAGGGTTAATCCCCTTGCCAGGATAAGCTCTCACAGACAGGATTAATGATTCCAATTAAGCCTTCAATTACACAGTAATTTCGTTTCCCAGTCTTTGGATTTACTAGGACAGTGATAAAAACTTTTCCCATCTTCTGGTGACAAGAAAAATGGCGGATGAGAAGGAGGCCATTGATTTTGGATACCTGCACGGCACCCTGGGAAGGGCCAATGATTCCTCATGTAAAATTTTTATACGTTTTACGGCGCGGTTAAACCTGACAAATGACCAATGGTGATTGTCGTTCTGACCACAAACATCTATACTTGTTCTAGGGTAAGGATTTATGAGAGGGGGATTGTCATTGGTGGATTAGATTGTGAAAGAAGTAATCTTGCAGTTTAGATGTTTCAAAGTTTCAAAGATTGAAGATCATTTGTCTTTCGTGATGGATAATTTATCCTTCTCTATACTGCTGACTTGGAGATAACGACTCTTCTAACATAATTCCACCAGGTCACATACATCAGAGATCTCTCAAACACAATGTTTTTTCGAGTGGTGAATAATTATACATTGTATGTCTCACAGATAAATGTAAGCTACAGCCTTTTGGCACCAATTTTGTTGGCAGACATGCTTTACAGCATGATTGGAAAGGTTAACATAACAGTAACTGTTGTACCTTCTTCTTCTTCTTATCCAGTTTTAACGTCTTTTTCCCCGAAACGGGGTTGGACTTGCTTGCATCAAGTGCAAGTCTTTTTTGAAGCAGGATTTTTTACGGCTGGATGCCCTTCCTAACGCCAACCCAAACCCTAGTAGGGCCCAGGATCCCTCTAACTGGGGGGGGAAATACATTGTTAAATGCCTTTCCCAAGGGCACAACGTCTGAGTGCATGTCCGGACTTCAGTGTACGAAATACTTTTTTGAGCCAGGTTGCCCAGTGGCAACTATAATACGATGAAAGCTAGGTTGCCCATCAAAATTCTAGGTTGCCCCGAATTTAACTCTTCTACATTGTGATTAACTTTGTAAGTATGCAATGTGAATCAAATTTTATACATTTCTGACACAGAGTTGTTCCCCCTTACCTGAAGTGATGATCTCTTCCATGGGAACTTCCCAATAAACAGTTCCCAATGGAAGAAAGGGGCATCCTTACCACAAAATTTAAGTAGTGCACTGGGCTACATGTACCTGGGTGTAGAAATAGGTTGCACCAAGCAAAATATGGTTGCACGGTGCAACTGGGCAACCTACATGTAGTATTTCGCACGCTGACCTTTCATCAATGGATTATTCGCAGTGACACAACATCACAGTTACAGATTGTTACTAAAAACATTACTTACTTGCAGCCATCTAATTTGAGGCACGGAATTTTTTCAATTGACAACTTACAAAAGGTTGAAACAAACAGCATATCTGAATCAAAAACGTATATTCCTTGCAATTTAGTTATTATAAGTTGTTTGCAAGAGACAGCTATCACTAATTTCATGTCTCATGTACAAGTCTTTTTAGTGCCCAGTGGCATGATGAAATATCCTCCATTGTAAAAGGTTCCATCTCCATATATAATATTTCTCCCTATGTACAGCTCAAGTGGGATTTACTATAGCAGGCATGACCTCATCTGTATATAGACAGATGGTCAATGACCATTGGATTTGATTAACCTCCAGTAAGTTCATCAATGTCAGGGCTGGAAATCGAAATATCCACCAGTCCTACAATCTGCAGTTTTATATGCTCAAAAATGCCCCAGAAGGGAGAAGGTTTTAAATGTGTGACGGGGGCTGACATGCTAGTCAAACCTGTACAAGTGACTGTTTTTGGTTGTCTCTTAGATTAATTTTCTCATTGACACAAGCATTAGGAATTCTGTCTATTATAGTATAGTGACCACCTATCCACATAGTACATAGACCAGGTTTTTTCTGTTTAAGTTCGACGGGAGCAGTCTGACCAGATTTAGGCCATGCCTACCTTTTGATACGAATCAAATTGAATTTGAGTAAAATTTGACCACCAACCATGCTACGGCCACTGCTCAGACCTACTCCCGTTGAACTTAAACAGAGACTTTCTGCCGAAGTGCTGGTTTGACTCCAGAAAGCCAGACAACAAGTTTCGACCCAATGCCATGGCTATCTGCCAGAATGACTCAGTCAGCTGATCCCCATAGATGAGCCATAGAGCTCATCAGTGCACATTGGTGTCATGTGATCAATGGAACGGAACATTCAACATCAGAACTATCACTAAAGGGCATCTTTCAATTCAAGGTTAGATGGCAACTTTTCATAACTGGGAACCTAAAAGTCCATCCACAAATTTGAGGCAAATCGGTGCTTTGAAAGCACTGTACAGCTGAACTCCATTGACTTTCTTTGAAACAAGTAATGCTTCAAAAATAGCAAACTGTAACAGTTGTATATTAATTTTGACATCTCTATTAATTTTGTACCAAAGGAAGAACTCATAGAATTTTTGGCCTCCTTGCAGCTTATTTGGGAACTGCAGATATTAGGCATGTTTTTGTTGGAGACTTTAAAACAGGATAGGATGCATAATTTTTGTCTATAGCTTTTCTAAATTTTCTTAATTAACAACATATCAGAGGCTTGACCTTAAACTGTGCTACATCTTTAATTTTTCAATCAAATTTGTGATGCTACCACGGTACATGTAAAATTATCTAGTCAATAACGTTGCTGTTTGAAAATTCCTATGAGTATTGTGAACAACCTATGCATGTATGCCTCAAGCTTATTTGCATAATCTCCTTAATCCGTTAGCTTATGCCAAAAGTGGTCTGACATTTCGTGTTCTAACCACGAGACACACTGTGGGGATTACCTGAGATTTAGGTTTGACCTCTAAGCTGACCTCTAAGTGCTAAGGATCTTACCCTGAGTGTCATGACTACACAATTGCGATGTGGGTGAGTTAGTCCGAAGTCTCACACGTACTTTGCATTCTTATAGCATGTAGCAAATAGGTGAAAAGACAGACTCCGTCTGATAAGAATCAAACAAATTCATTTTGGGAATTTTGGGGAATTTGCATGGGTTCACACCATCAAGTAGAATGCCAGCAAAATAGAATTACAAAGTTAACCTAACTGCCTCTTTTGAGAGCTGGAATCTGAAATTCTACTGTAGCTAACTTCAGAATTTTTTTAAACATGTATATAAACAGAAAGACAATGATCTCGCAGGGTCTGCTCTAGTGTCCGCCGTGATTGACAGGGCGTACTGGTCAGGAGTAACTTTATCAATCCGGAGGCATGATGATGATGATATAAACAGGTTAATACAATGACAATGACAATGATAATGAACTTTATTGCATTTTCATGCCCAAGATGTGCCAGATGCACTAGGTTAGATAACTATAGACTTCACTAATTAATGTTTATATCATACCAATCAATATTGAAGGAAACTCCAACATAGATTTCAACATCACATTGAAGTTATGGTTTAAAACAATCTGAAGATTGTTACAAAGAATCTGAAGATTGTTTGAAATCAATCTCAGAACAATCTGAAGATTCTTTGAAAACATCTGAAGATTCTATGAAACAATCTGAAGATTCTTTGAAACAACCTGAAGATTTTTCTTAAAATCTGAAAACAATCTTCAGATTTTCCAGAAAATCTGAAGATTTATCGATTTTCAATAAGGCGTGACGCCTCCCGCTGGGGGTCATTATGATCCGTTGGGTGGCAAGCAAGTTTGTCACAAAATATCAACTTTGTAAGTATAAGCTGTGAAGGGTTACAAACATTTGTCCAAAGTGCAATATTTTGTCCAAAATTAATCTGTAGGGTGTTTATTATCATAATGACTATATCTACAAGGGCTCTTCTCTCTTCTCAAAACATGCTTAAACAAATTTTACATGAAATAAAAGTTAGATTTATTTTTATGGCACTTTTGCTAGTAGGTGCACTGGTGCACCAAAGGAAAAGTGCACATGCACATGCACATGCACATGCACCCAGTATTTCAAGCCCTGGACAAAGCTTTAGGCTGTCTTTGTATTTGGAATGATATATGGCAGGAATTAGAAATGAAGAATTTCAGTCCCTGAGGCCATGTCCCTACTGAAATCCCTGGTCTGCTTCCGCTTTGCCATGAGGCGGTTTCAGACAGAAAGACGAGGAGGAGTAATCAACTAGAAGCTCACAAAGCTACATGTAGGACTGTAGCACGTCGGCAGAACGTACTGCGCCTGCGCGAAACCCGTAATGTATTGTGCATAGCACTTCGGCAGAACGTCTCATATAAGGTCGAATTCACGTATAAGGGTGACATCCCGTCTGTAGTTTTCAAATGTTGTGAAGAAAAAGAAGTGCAACAGGCAAAATTCTGATGCAACGTTGACCAAAAATCCAGCGAAAATTCAGGTTTTGCGCAGGTGCAGTACGTTCTGCCGACGTGCTTAGGACTGTAGGATTCACAAACACAGTGACTGTACCATTCTGAACAGTGACTTCACAACAGTTACAGAGAACATTAGTCTGAAGACTGTTGATATCACTTTTAATAATGAGTGTTGATTTGTGTGACATCAGTTGATACATTGTATCTTTACATGATTGTGTACACACTTATCAAGCTTTAGAAACAACTAGAAAGGTAACATTTGCATTTAGGAAAAATGTTAACCTTCAGTTGGGGATGGTCTAGCGCCTAACTACTGCTCTGTTTATTCTCCAACTCTGTCCTCACTTGCTACATAATGTAATCCAACACCACAGGGTGTCTGCTACAGCACCAGTTACCATGGTGACAGCCATCTGGTCCAGATCATTGCCAATTTTTCTTTGGAGAAGAAGAAGAAGAAACAGAGATACAGAGCAAAAACAATATGTTTTCCTTCTGGCGAAGGTAAACATAAAAATAAAGGAGTCAGAGACAAAAACACCTGGTCCAATAAACACCATTAAACACCTACATTTTTTTTGTAGTCCTCTGTGCTTGAAGTCCTCCTTTGCGGGCCTTGCTCTACAAAAATCATGCGCCATTAACTATTGTACATGTATTTGTTCTCAGAGCAACAAAACATCTGCCAATACAGAACAGATAATAGGATCACCCACAGAGCTTAATCTGTTTCTACCATTAACCTCAAGACATCTTTTGTCTCAGAAATGGTCTCTCCATCTTACGAACAAAGTACGCTGTCAGCTCGTTCCGCGTCCGTACTCCGTCACGTCGTAGCGGACCTCGTACCGCACCTAATTGCTTGGTCAGCGTAACGACTTGTGTGCTGCTCAATGGCCATTCACTGTCAGTAATTGCCAGTATTTCTCACAAATTAAACCAATTTCTGCACATTAACGGCTGAATGGGGCTGCTAGAATTACCAGAGACGAGTTTATTGACACGAGAAAGAGACGCTAGCCAGTGGGGGGAATTTTACAAGTCTGGAAACATTTTTTATGTCTGTGATTAAGACCACTAATAGATGAGTTGGTCATTCAGTATATTTTAGGGATATTTGTGTCCGGGAGAACTAGTTAAACGAATGGCAAATTGCCAACTAGAGCTGTAAGTTATATTGCAACTGTGCAGTAATTATTGAAACAAGAAAGCTTTTAAAAAAAGCTGGCCATAGGCCAAAATGGGAATAGCTGGTTGCGTGGCATGGGTGTGCACTATTAATGACTTGCTCACCTTGCTCGAATTGTAGCAATGCTAAAAAGAGTGAATTTAGCTGCACTTTGCTTATAACATTAGCTTGGTATTGCGTAACGTGCGGTTAGACATTGCGCAACTTCTTGTCACCCATCCACCATCCACCATGGTGATTCCGGCATAGCAGCCTATGGCAAAAAAATTGGTCAAGAAATCACACATAGCCAAATATGGCTTCCCAAACACTGCCGAACTCCCCCAAACCATGGTTAGGAGTAGGTCGGGAGCAAGGTTGGCTGTGGTTGCTGGTGTTTGTCGAGGTCGGCTACTGTTCAGCTGTGCCAGCCAAATGTTTCAAAATGTTTAAAACATTTGTGTCTTGACGGGAGGTTCGGCCATGGTTGGCAGGTGGTTGGCGGGTGTTAGGGAGTAGGTTAGCAGTGTTCAGGGGTCAAATTTGACTCAAATTTAACTTAAATTCGATTTGATTCGTATAAAAAGGAAGGTGTGGCCTAAACCTGGTCAGACTGCTCCCGAACTTCAACCAACCTTTGTCGGTTCTGAATATGTGACAGGGGCTAAATAAACTAATGGATAATTATTAATTTATTTGTTGTTCGCACATAAAGAAATAACATAATAAAACAATAAAATAGTGACAATAACAAACATGCAGTGGAGGCCTGAAACCTAAAAGGCTTATCTAGGGCCTACCCTAAACAAAATATAAATTGATATAAATGCTGTTACAAAACAACGTTGAATTAAACAGATAATGAAAAATTTAATACAAAAGGATAGGAAACTTAATGTAGTTTACTATACATTCGAAATGAAAATTATGCTATTGCTAAGAGGAGCCTTCTACAAAATGTATATACCACTATCCACCATTACATTGACTGTACATTCATTGTATATTTTAATGTAGAAAGCTACAAAATGTACATGTATTAGTAAGTAACTCATAAAGTTGGCTGTATGCTGTTCTGTTAAAGCAAAGATAAGACTTCGTTGTAAAACTCGATGGTGTGACGATTTAAAAATGGTCCCGTAAAAATCTCATCCTCTCGCTCTAATTGAGACTGTTCTTGAAATCAACTGTTTCAACCATCAATTTTCCACCAAAATGGGATTTTTATGAGCCGAAACTATAAACATTCATGGAACCAATAAATTTCTAATTACATCGCAGATTTCGAATTTGTTTTTTCCGTACCTTTGAGAATACTTGGCAATTACGTTGGAACAATTACTAATGAGTTGTACCATACTGTGACATTTTCTTCGTTTTTTAAGTACCTGCTGTTGGTAAGTGCAGATGTAGTAGAAAAAAATTTAAACAAGTCAGGGCTCGAAATAACCACCTTCCAAAAAAATGTCAGATTTCAAGTAAAAAGATAAATAACTTCCAATATAGCAGGCTGGAAAAAGTCAGACTTAGTTGTTGTAGGTATGTACCAGATTGCAGAGATTCTCTTTAAAATGTCATACAAGAACACAATAAGCTGCTTCATGGTTTGAATTGCGCATGCCCAGTGTGATACAATGTGGGTACGTAATACATTGTGTATGTTAAAATTGAAGGCCCCTAAGACATACTAAACAAAACACGTCTGGGCATGTATCAAGCATGGTTTAGACAAGAACTGTTTGTAATACAAGTTAGGGGCCTTCACCTTTGACCTAGCACATGCACAGTTCAAACCATGAACTGGATACTTGCTATAAGTAGAGTAATATCATAGGCTCAAATTCCATCATGAAATCAAGGTATATTTTTCAGTTACAATTGTACAATGCTAATTGTATGCTGATAAATACATTTTATCGGCCGGCCAAAAAGGTTAACAATGTAGAGACAATGTAGAGAAGAAAATATAGCAACTTAGCGAATCCCTGCTGCCTGTGTGTTAAAGATTAAATTTCATGTAAAATTTCTCTCAACATACAATGTTGGAGACAACCTAAAGAAAATATTTCCATCCCTGATGTCGTTAGCAGCTGTAGTTACACCGCAACATTGATTGATGGCCAGTAAAATGTAAGCAGTAAAAATGACATCAATTTTTATTGCCCACAAGAAGGTTACTGTCTCCTAGGGCTGTTAGAACAGTCAATAAACAGCCTAAATGTCAGTTTGTGGAGAACGGAGTCTTACATCAACTGAAAATTTAAAGTGTTTTTCTACATTATGGTTATTTTAGACATCAACTCTAAGACTTGTAATTCTACTGGGTACCCTAAGACTGCCACATATAAAGAAAATAGTGAATCAGTAGTCCCTGAGGTCTGCACACTTCTGAATCAGATATCCAGGTGTTCAAGACATTATTGAGAAGGCCTCGATAACACAGTTTTTACCTTTGCTTATTTAGAGTCTGGTTATGTTTTTGGTAGGGTATGTTTGGAATGTTTGGATGTTTGGCTATTTGGATGTGGTTTAGCACGATAACTCAAGAAGCTATGGATGGATTTACATGAAATTTTGTACGTGGGGAGGTCTTGACCTATCAAAATGATTTGATTTTGGACTCCCTGGCGGCTTTCCTGGGTACTGCAGCAGAACTTTGATATCTCGCTTGTTCTGGACATGCTAAAGCCATGATTTTTGTGTGGCAGATAGCTCTTGGCCTGTGCACATGAAAAATTGGTATACAAATGTACATGTAGGTTTGGCCCCCCAGCAGCTTTTTCGGAACTGCAGGGCCCAATTTTGCTTGCAAATTTGGAAGGTAAGTTATAACTCAAGAAGGGGTACAAACTATCATTTGCAATACCTGATAAAAGTATGCTAACAAGGCCATTGTCAGCATCTGTATTCACAAAGGCTCTGAGAAAGTAACTTTAGATTGTTACTGCTGAGAAGTGTCCAAGTTAAAATTGACTTTGCCAACAAGATTAGCCTCTCCAAGCGGGTAATTGGCAGGGATTTGAACGTCTTAGTAGAAATAACCAACACATCAGGTTCAATCAGGCCAGGCAAGGGGGAGAAGCTTCATTTGTGGTATTGGGGGGATGGACAGGTCTCACTTGAAGTGGTGTGCTTAAAAAGAACAGTCACAGTGACTATAAATCGTGATAAAATATGATGGTTTATTTTTGCAGTGTCCTCTACATGCAAAATCAAAAGACACCATGAATACAAATGTAGGTGTTGTGTATTGTACTACAGACTGTTACAGTGATGTGTATGTTTATTGTACAGTACTGTTACAAAGTGTATTGCCCCCAAAGAACTGTTTCACAGTTCTGGTTGACCAGATTGAGATATGAACTCAAAGCCTTTCAAGAAGCTGTAGCAGCTTATGATCTTTGGCATAAGCTGACCAATCATTTACCACTTACCTAACTCCTGGCCAATCATGTTGTACTAAGGTCAACTGTTATTGTCAATGGCAGCCTTTAACCTTCATCTTGCTGCCTAACCCCATAACCAATACAAATTTGGTGCCATATGGCTAACTTGGCAAGCTGAAGGTTAAACCATTGTCACAGTGGCTTTATCCCTGCCTTTGCATATTGATTAAGCTATTACTATATTATGGAGTGTATTGTTAAGAAAAACAAATCGAAATTTACTTCCATATTAAAGTTTACAAGAAAGTCTGTCTGCAGCTCATAGTTAAATACTATTAAGTAAGATCTATCACTTTGTTAACTAATTTTACTGGCAAGAAACCTGAAACTTTTTGGCAGTAGTTCAAAATGCAGATTTTATGAAAGGGATCCGACTTTTATAGCAGACTTAACTGTATGTCTATAAACTGTGTTGGAGACAGGTCCATTTATTGGGGGTCTGGCTGATTATAAGGTAATTTCAAGCTGTACATCATGAGAAATAAAAGCTTCAATTCTAATAGCATTGCATTTATAAGAACAGTTTCTATTGTACTTTTGGGTACAGAAGTATTGTTTTGGGTGGCTGAGTTGTGCGTGGGTTTGTGTGTATCTTTGTTGGAAAAGAGTTGGTTGACAGCACGTGGGTGGGGGAAGATTGACAGGCAGAATGACGGAAGGTCAAAGGTTTCAGAATCTAGCCAGGAGACAGCAGGAATTAGAGGTGACATGGGGGAATTCAGGAAGCCCAAGATTGCATAGTTTACGTGTACATCCTGGAAGTCTGAAATCTCAGAAGCTTCAACAGTTGTTTAGATGTTTTCATAATTATTTATTTCATTGTTGATGTTATACAACATCCCACCCTGTACACTCTAGTACAATGTATATCTAAAGTGTGCATGCCTGGAGGGGGGGGGACTGCATTAGAGATCTCTTTAACACATAGTTTTTCAAAGTGTCGGATATATGTAATAACCCAGTGGGTATTACTAAGTGTTAATGGGGGTTACTTCCGACATAGACTAATAGTACGTCATCCTAAAAAAAGATTTTGCTTCAACTTTAAATTGACATCTTGTTCAGTTGAACTACACATCCCAGAAATGTCAGACCTTTTCATTGCACTTATGGAAGTAATAAGATCAAACCCTCCAACCCTGTATATCAGATACGCTTCAGAGAAATCCCGCGGAAACGATGATGACATACGGTCAGGTTTCTACGACCCGTAGTCGTGATTTATGGGCATTTTTACAACCAATCAGTGATAGGGAAGTGCCAGGGGCAGCCAAACGGCTTCCTGCCGTCACCCCAATATTTCCATGTGGTTGCACCCGTCAGTTGTAATGTTGTCACGAAGCCTGGCTGCCTTCACGCTGCAGTCAAGGAAAGGAAAGGGAAGTGATCTCGATCCAGTTTTGTAATCTCCCACTGGTCGTAACAGAGAAGACAGACGCTATATGTACTGTATTTAAAGGTTCATTGTACTGGGGAATTTTCCTTTAGCTTTTTTTAAACAGTACGATGAACAGTGGACCACAACTTAACGTCCCGTCCTAAGGACTGCAACCCTTTATGGTAGTGTGCATGTCGGGTGAGCAACAACAACAGGGATTCCTACTCCTAGTCTAGGACACAGTATTGGAAGGTCAGGAGCCTCTCCTTCCACTGCCTTTCACCTCCCCGACCGAAGTCAGGTCCCCATTTTACACCTGGGTGGAGTGAGGAAAAAGTTGTGTAAACTGTCTTTCCCAAAGACACAACGTCTAGCCAAGGAATGCCAGGAATCGAACCTCTCGATCTCATGTCCACTCGCCTAGTCACTTGGCTATTTGAAGCCACACGACGCCTACATTTACTTGTCCAAAGTAGTCAATCTGCTTTGATACCACCCTTAACAATGTACATGTAGGGTAATATCCTTTCTATGTACCCTGCAGTCAACCAATTAGCCCATTAGAAAGAGTAATAGAGGGATTGTCTTGTATGGGGGATTATCATAAATGGACTAATGCCCTGAAGAAGCTTTCTGCGATCAGGCGTTGACCTAAATGGAATTGAGGGCAATCCCAGCGGTGTAGATGTGTCTGATGATGCACCTCTTTCCATGGTGGTCTTAGTTAGAGGGGTGAAAGACTTGTCAACGTTCTGAATCTGAATGGGTGAGCTGGTAATTGATCACCATTCAGTGTAACACATCAGCTTTTCAGTCACACAATGATGGCTGGCAGCATAAAACTAAAGGACTTAAAAGCCATTCAACAGTACTCTCACTACCATTTGAAACTTTCTAAGACTTTCTTGTATGGACTTGTTTTGGGCTGTGAACTGTGTTGAACAAGAAATCAGAGATTTCAGACTCCAGGGAATTTTTTATTATTAATCAAAACAACAGTACTCAGTCTGATTGTATGATGTACAATAAGTATATTGTACATGACTTGTTGTACATTTTGTACTTGGACATATAGAACTGTGCAGGGTTGAAGGTTGCTCAAATGCAATCGCCAATCCTCGGCTTCCTGATTCTGGGACCTTCAAGTTCACTCCCTTTCCCATGTCTGATCTTTTTGACCTTCTGTCATTTTTCCTGTCAATCTTCCTCCACCCAGAACAATACCACCGCTACCTATACCAGAGGGTAATAAATTGAAAGTAATAGTATCCATCTTTTGTCCCACAAACTTCCTGCCCCACATTCAGTTAGACCCCCACTTAAAACATCCGCCTAACAGCTAATCGATTATCTGCGAGGCATCTCGTTCTGTCGTTAGGGAGCGAGCGTGTTGATGACTTCTTCCACATGAGCGCTTTCTCATCAGGAGGTTTGTGCTTTACAGATTGGTCTAATTAACCCTCATAATGAAACGACACCTGGTAGCAATAAATTACGCCCTGTCCGACTCCCAATACTGTTAAAGATGTCGGGTTGAAACATCGTTAAGGTAACATGAGAATGGCCTAAAATTAGGGCTCTAGCCAGCTCAAAATTTTTTACCGTCAGCCCAGGTTCGTAATCAGACCTGAAGGGAGAGTGCTCACAATCTAGGGGGGTCCGGAGGGTCAGAATTTGGGATTTTTAAGCCTTTAAAAATGCAATTTCCCACATTTTGAAAGGCAAATCATGGGGTTGAGAGTGGTTGTTGTTGGTCCTTTGGATGTTTTTATATTTCTACCCAAGATTTTTGGCAATTTTGTCTGTCAAGGTTGATGGATTGGTTTTAAAAAAATTCCGTCACATGCTACAAAGTTCCTGCAATTGACGGAAAAACTGGTGCTGGCTAGAGCCCTGCCTAAAATACTGTAAATTTGTTTACTTTCGCGATGGTTTTAATTTGCGGAAGGACGGAAAAGGAGGTTTTTGTAGTGTTTTGAACTTGTAGTTGAAACAATTCTGTAGTATTAAACTGGAGAGTACATATTTGCAGTGTCACGACAGTATGGTGGAGAGGCTACAGCAAAAACAATGAAAATGAAACCACTGCAAAAGTTTCAAGATTTAGAGTAGTTTTTTCTGCATACCTGTACCAGTGCAGGTAACACTAAAGATTACCTGTACCAGATATATTTTACCTGCCACCGTCCAATTCCTTTATTATATTTTTGTATTAAATTATGGATAACACGGGAAACATTGTTAGAGTTATTAACATAACAATGGCTCAAAATATCATCTGTACATGCAGGTTATTGCAGGCAAATTTGGTGCTGTGCAGGTATTTTTGATACCAGTGTACCTAACCTGCACTAGCCCTGTACTGGGTGTACATCACATTGTATAAAAGTTTGTGAAGTTTTGTTTACAGTATTGTAATGATGATTCTTACCGCCTTTTTTGGGGGACATTATTTGACCCTAAGATTCTTAACATGTCGTGGGGATACAAGTTAGACTGCAAACATAGAACAACAAAAAAAGGGTGCCACATAGCGCATAGCTGTCTGCCTGCTAGATCTTGGAGCCATGCATAGCTACACTTTGTACTTATTAGCTACAATGCCTACAGGAATTCGGATAAGGGACAGGATCAAATAGTACGGATAAATCTTGTACAATTCCTGTGTCGCTGAACTCTCGTACAAACGTAGCGTCACGTTTTTCATTCCGTATGCATTAGAAGACTGCCCGCTGGGAGGGAGAAGAATACGCGCGCTTCACCGCGTTCCGAAAACATCAAAGAAATACGAGCGTGATTAGCCTATCTCCGAGTAACATGCTGCTTATTACAGCCCCCGCTGGGGTAGGAGACAATGTTTAGCGTCCTGATTGATGACCTGGCATACAGACACCGTAGAACGTGGATTTCACGGATGTTACATACGAAATTAAGTCTTCAGGACCGGGACGGTGCTTAATTTCATTACCTATATATGTGGTAGGAACAATGTTGGTTGAAGAATTTGCTTTGTCTTCACAGTAGCAAAACTTCACAGTCTGAGGAAAATGGACATGTTCACAGAATCTTCACAATACTGTAGCTGCAAGTGCAGGGAGGGGGGCAAAAGACAAATGATTTAGTAACAGTAATGACAAGTTTACAGTAACTGTGACTGTGAAAACAGTGAACATAAAAGTACAGATAAAGTCAAGCTATTGAGTTGAAGGTAAACAGTATATCTGCGTAATGACATCTTGTGGTATATTCTGTATTACATTGATTGCAGACTTTCTCCATCTAAAAAATTTTATCTATTCTTAATTATGATAAAGGAATCCTTCAAGCATTGCAAACCATTTTCATTCTGAATCGATATGGCATCTTGCAAAAGTTCTCTTCATTTTTCTATCCTGTGGCAAGGTTTTGTCTAACGTCAGCAGAATATAGCCATGTACTTGCCATCATAAATATCAAATTTCCATTAAATGATGTCCAGGCAGATTGGATTTTGAGTCCCAGGGAGGATCTTACATGTTCTCTTCTCGGTCCGTCGGGATTTCAACCTGTACAAGGCAATCATCTGTGTAATTTGTTTTGCCAGGAACGGGGTAAGTTAGATTAGAGGGGCCATCAGTCAGCGGGGTACAGGTGGGGCTGCAGGCACATCTGTGTCTGATCCGAAAGTGTCTGTTTTATCCCGCTGCAGGCAATGGCTGAGGAGAGATAATAGCGTGGGCACTTTTAAAGTAGTTCTTTGTTAACTGTTTCTAGGAATGTTGAAAAATTCCCTAGACACTTTCAGTTTTTGTAGGAGGTTATGAAGGTTAGACATCCAGGTAATAATTAAGATTACAAAGTAGTGAGTTACTTCAGTAACTGGCCATGGATAGATTTTGAAAACGGTCAGACATTTCAGGTACATGTAGCATCCACTAGCACTAGCCCAGTGTAGTTTCGCGGATTATTTTAAACTTATTTCTAACCCATGCCCTTGTTTTTTTTCAGTGTTGATCACTAGCACTAGCCCAGAGCAGTTTTGTGGGTATAATAATGGTATAGCTAACCCATGCTATTGTCTATTTTCCAGTGTTGATCACCAGCACTAGCCCATTGCAGTTCCATGGGCTACTATAATGATATAACTAACCCACGTTATTGTCTATTTTCTAGTGTTGATCACCAGCACTAGCCCAGTGCAGTTCCGTGGGTTTATGCTGGTGTCCACAGCTCAGGAAGATGAGACTAAACCACTGGGAACTTTCCAGGTAAATCAATTATTTCTAATATAAGATATATGTACTGTAAATGTGTTTGATTTTGCTGTGGTTATATTTTGTGTTAGGAAGGAAAATGTTTTTGTTGTGTTTTAAATTTGCAGTTGAAGCAATTCTGCAGAACAGTTATACATTCACAGAAGAGAGATCAGCACGAAAATTAAACTACTGCAAAAGTTTCTGTATTTACGGTATTCCTTAAACAGAGTTTATCAAAAGGCCAACAGTTTTCTTACAAGGTTGTAGTAACTATTTATCAGCAAATGTGCAAATGGAAAGCAAAGTGAAATATAGGTCTTTTTAATTGCCTCCCACAAAATATAAGACTGCAAGTGAAGTAATAAATATCCCATGACATGCAGAAATTGTGATATATCAAGCATGGTACAACAGCAACAATTGGTGATTTCAAGCATGTTCAAACTATTCATATAGCTGTAGATTTAAGTGCTTTTACTAAATTGACTTGCATCTATTCTGATTTAAAGTCAATGGAAGTACCATGCTTCACAACCGTAACATCAGCACCAAGGACAGATATTGTTACATTACTCTTTTTTGTTAAAATGCTCAATTTTCACCAAAATTTTTCAAAATCTTCACATTACTGAAGGCTGATACTTTCCTCAGTCATAAAATCCTGTACCCCACATGACAGTTTATACTCAGACTTTTTGCCAGAAAAACCTTGTATGAGAAAGGGAAAAACAGTTTTTTTTTTAGTAGGGGAAGCCTACATGTAACTGTCAACATTGTCTGTTCCAGTTAGTTGATCAAGAAGGTCCAAAATTAAAGATAGACATGTAGTTTACTGGCTTTCATTTTATAGTAGAATGAAAACAGATTGTAGATTTCACATAGTCTAACCATAGGCATTTTCTGCTCCAGTTAGTTGACAAAGAGAATTCAAAGATGACCTTGTAGTTTACTGGCTTTGATGTTCTAGTAGACAGAAAACAACACTGCACAAGAAGTTGAATTTACCAAATGAATGGTAGTAAATGCCAGTCAAGTTGGGTAATGTTTATGTTAATGTCAATAAGAGTCAAGTCCAGTAATTTCATTTACTACCGGTACTCGCAAACTCAAGTAAACATCACTCGACTTTACTGGCATTTGCAATGTACTACCATTGGAAAAAAACAACTTTTCGTGCAGTGCAGTTCATAGATTTCAAGAAGCCTAACCGTAGGGGTTTTCTGTTCCCGTTAGTTGATCAAGAAAAGAAAAAGATGTCCTTGCAGTTGAGTAGCTTTCATGTTCTAGTACAGAAAAAACAGTTTATATATTTCCCAAAGCCTAACCGAAAGCATTTTCTTTTCCAGTTAGTTGATCAAGAAGTTACAAAGATGACCTTGATGTTGTAGTAGAGAGGAAACAATATTAGATTTCAGGAAGCCTAACCGTAGGCGTTTTCCGTTCCAGTTAGTTGATCAAGAAAAGAAAAGATAACCTAGAAGTTTCCTAGCTTTCTTGTTCTATTACAGAGAAAACAGTTTACAAATTTCACAAAGCCTAACTGTTGGCATTTTCAGTTCTGGTTAGTTGATCCAGAAGTTACAAAGATGACCTTGAATTCTAGGAAAGAGAAAACAGTGTATAGATTTCAGGAAGCCTAACCGTGGGCGTTTTCCGTTCCAGCTGGTTGATCAAGAAGAGACAAAGATGACAGCCGGCTGTCCGACTGCCGTCACGCACAAACGCAGCGGACTGAAACAGCGCGTGGAGTTCCTTTGGGTCGCACCCGAGGAGGGGTCAGGCTGCGTGACCTTCAGGTGCGGAAATTAAAGGAAATTTTGATTGAAGGACAATCTCGGACAGTAGTTAAGGTGGTGCTTTGAAGAATATTGGCTCTGACATTCCATAATTAGAGTTGACATACAATGTATCAGGTTTTGCGAGAGAGGTTTTGCAAGCTACAGTTTTTTAGAATGGGTCTGGCTGTGTCACCTTCAAGTGCGGAAATTGAAGGAAATTTTGATTGAAGGACAGTCACCGACAGTATTTAAGATGATGTATTGAAGTATATTGGCTCGGACATTCCATAATTAGAGTTGACATACAATGTATCTGGAGAGAGGTTTTGCAAGCTACATTTTTTTTAGAATGGGTCTACATTGTAGCTGTGTCACCTTCAGGTGCTCAAATTAAAGGAAATTTTGATTGAAGGACAATCACCAACAGTACTCAAGATGATGTATTGATTAAAGTATATTGGCTCTGACATCCCATAATTAGAGTTGACATACAATGTATCTGGAGAGAGGTTTTGCAAGCTACGTTTTTTTTTGTAGAATGGGTCTACATTGTAGCTGCGTGACCTTCAGGTGCTCAAATTAAAGGAAATTTTGATTGAAGGACAGTCACCGACAGTACTCAAGATGATGGTTTGAAGTATATTGGCTCTGACATTCCATAATTAGAGTTGACATATCTTGATAGAGGTTTTGCAAGCTACATTTTATTTTAGAATGGATGTGGCTGTGTCACCTTCAAGTGCTCAAATTAAAGGAAATTTTAATTGAAGGATAGTCACTGTCGGCACTTAAGATAATGCTTTCAAGTAAATTACCTCTGACATTCCATACCTATAGTTGACAAAATTGGAGAGATGTTTTTGAAGTGACATGGTGCCAATGTCAGCCACAATCCAGGAAATTTAGCCAATGAAATGAAGGAGAAATTTAAAATTGAAAGACAGTACTTTAGATAACCTTTTCAAGCATATTGTCTCTGGCATTCCATAATTACAGTTGGCAAGAAGCAAGATTGGAGAGTGCCAATGTCAACCATAACCAAGTACATTCAACAGATGAAAGAGAAATTTAGACAGAAAGACTGTCACAGTACTTTAGATAATGCTTTGAAGAATATTACCTCTGATATTCCATAATCATTGTGGGCATGAAGGAAAATTTGAGGATGTTTTCCAAGTGACACATGCAGTGGCAATGTCAACCATAACCCAGGAAAGTCAGCAAATGAAAGAAAATTCAAATTGAAAGACAGAGCACTAAAGGTAAAGTTTTGAAGTATATTACCTCTGATATTCCATAATCATACTTGGTGTGAAGCAAAATTTGAGGGGTGTTTTTCAAGTGACATATGCAATGGCAATGTTAACCACAAACCAGAAAATTTAGCAAAAGAGAAATTTAGATTGAAAGACAATACTTATAATGCTTTGCAGAATAATACCTGACATTCCATAATCATTGTAGGCATGAAGGAAAATTTGAGGATGTTTTCCAAGTGACAGATGCAGTGGCAATGTCAGCCATAACCCAGGAAATTCAACAAATGAAAGAGAAATTTAAGTTGAAAGACAAATACTAAAGATAATCTTTGAAGCAAATTGCCTCTGACATTCCATAATCATAGTTAGCATGAAGCAAAATTGGACGAAGTCAAAAGCAACATGGAAAATTCAGTAAATTAAAGAGAAGTTTAAATTGAAAGACAGCACTAAAGATAATGTTTTGAAGCAAATTACCTCTGACAGTCTATAATTACAGTTGACACATTCAAACTTTATGCTTTGAAGGCTACATTTTTTCTGAGAAGAGACACAAATTAAGGATGATTTAGATTGAAAGACAAGTACAAAAGATAATGTTTTGAAGCAAATTACCTCTAGCATTCCATAATTATAGTTGACATGAAGCAAAATTGGAGAGGGGATTTGGAAGCTACACAGTGTCAAATTCAGATGTGCAAATTAAAGGAAAATTTAGATGGAAAGTCAAGAACTAAAGATAATGTTTTGAAGAAAATTACCTCCGGCATTCCATAATTACAGTTGGCATGAAACAGAAATTGGAGAGGTGTTCAGCAACCAACACGGTCACAATATCAAACGCAACCCAGAAAATTAATCTTGCTTTGACGCATATTGCCTCAGACATTCCATAACCAAAGTTGGCGTGAAGCAAAATTTGAGACGTTTTGCTATGTACGTAACGTCCATGCCAACCTCAACCCAGCAAAGTTATTGTGAAGTAAGATAAAGTACAGGCAAAAGAACCGACACACGGATAAACTAGGAGGAACCTCGAGGGAGGCAAAGTCAATGTCAAAGTCATATCGTCTAATATTGAAAAACGTCCCTGGGGATAAATGTAGGGGAATGGCAAACCATGGCGGAAATATAGATGAATGTTCTTGCTTCTGTTGAATGCAGAAATGGTCTGCCTATATTGGGGTATTGAGTACATACTTCAATTTCTTCAAAAAGCCATAGTGGAAATGTGTAAATGAATGCGCAGGGCTCAAAATCCTTTTTTCGGCTTACCTGCACTGGTGCAATATCGTTCTAAATTACCTGCACCAGACAAATTTTAGCTGCACCACTCAGAATTTAGGAAGTATGGATCACACTGAAAACTGTTCAGAAACCATTGCCATTATTTCTTTTATACTTCATAGGTGGTAACAGTCAATGCAGCAAATAAAATTCCACAAAAAAGTCATACATCGATGTACCTACATTTGTATATAAACCCAGTACATGGACCAGTGCAGGTTAGGTGCAGGTAGACATCAGAAATACCTGCACAGCTCCAATTTTACCCGCACAAACCTGCATCAGATCAATAACTGGTAGATGCCAGGATATGAAACCAACACAAAATCATTACCAAATGTCTGGTGACATCAGAAGTTACAGCTTTTTCATTTGGCATGCTCTTTTTAAACTCCATGACTCCAAGTTCTGTATTACCACTTGATGTAATAACTATTTAACATATATATTAGCAGTCTTGTACACAGCGTGAGGTAATGTTTTGTTGTTATTGTTATTTTGTTTACCACAGGGCTACTGTCGTTCAGAGCCGTCTCATCTGGTTCATGGATGACGGAGCACTGGCTTTGACTCTGTGTGAAGAAAGTAAGTACTGGGGACATTTTAGCATGTCCGCAGAACGTACTGCACCTGCGCAAAACCCGTAATGTATTGTGCATTGCACTTTGGCAGAATGTCTCATATGATTAAGGTATTATATTAGAGCATATAAGGTTGACAGCCTGTTTTCTGATGTTGTACAGGAAAAGATATCGTCTGCAACAGGCAAAATTTTGATGCAACGTTGACCAAACATCCAACGAAAAACGTGAAAAATTTTGTTATTTCAAAGACTATCATTTAATTTGATTTCTATAGAATTATCAAGAAATAAATGGTAGCTTATGATGATAATACACTACCTATGTCAGTGCAACACTGGTTCTTACCAGATCACAAACAAGCACAAAATAATCCACCATTTTTACTTCTTCCTCCATGTCTGGCTGACCACATGTACATGTTTGTCGGTCCATCCATCTGCCTCGCAAATCCCTTCCCTTGACCTATCACCCCCTGCGGGCTCTGGTCCTATTACTGCAAGCCAACAGACACAAGATCAAGTCAGCAGGATAGCACAGTCTCCCACTATCTATCATTACATACTGGTTTCAGGACTTGAAATACATTATTCTACATACCTGCACTGGCATGGTGCAGGTAACATTGAAAATTACCTGCACCAGACAAATTTTACCTGCACCACTCAGAATTTACCAGTAGGAAGTATGGATCACACTAAAACTGAAACCATTGCCATTATTTCTTCAATGTATACATCGTACTATAGCTATGCAGGTGGTGACAGTCAATGCAGCAAATAAAAATCCACATACACCTACATTGTATAAACATGTATGTGTAGATATAATTTTTATAAACCCAATACATGGACCGGTGCAGGTTAGGTACAAATTTTACTTGCACCACTCAGAATTCAGCAAGTTTGGATCATGCTAAAAACCTGAATGCTAATTTAAAAGTATTCAGAAACCATTGCCGTTATTTCTTGTATACATCGTACTATAGCTAGGTGGTAACTGTCAATGCAGCAAATAAAATCCATATACACCTACATGTATATATAAACCCAGTACATTGACTGGTGCAGGTAAGGTGCAGGTAGACATCAGAAATACCCGCACAGCTCCAATTTTACCTGCACTAACCTGCATATGCAGGTGGTATTTCCAGCCCTGTACTCACTTGTTTAGTAAAATCCGTGAAATATACGTTTCGGCTACCTTGACCCTTGTAATTCCCAACTTGTTACATATTCCCCGCCAGACCCTAACTCCGCAGTTAATTATTTCGCGAAGGTCTCGGCCGACCGTCGATCCATGAAATTACGACTTATTGATTTTTGTCCTCCTGAATTCCTCCCACGGGTAGGGTACCGTTCCAAGGTCGTTATCCTGATGATCTCTTTGCCCCTTTTTTTCCAAGTCTTTGCGTTGAATACGTTCTATAGAGCAGACCCAATTTTGCGAAGGTCGTTTGGGATTGAAAAGCGGCACTGTAACCAGCGTTTCCGCGTTAAAGTCGGAATTGGCTATTATGGGCAGAACTATGTGCGGGGGCTAACAGCCTTTTAGTTTGCCCGGAAAAGAGGGTGGTTTGTGCCTTCCTGGTGCCATTATAAAGATAACAGGCTGCTCTCACAAAGGGTAACAAATTGAAACCTGCGCCGGTTTGAATGATAAAAAGACACTCGTGTGAAAGGAAGGTATCTTTACGAACACGGTTTGAAAGGGCATTGGCCTCGTATCGCTCGCAAGAAAGCCTCACAAGCAAATCTCTGTCAAAGAAGAACAGGGGCGTCATAAATTGTAGACGTAATCTGGAATTTCAAACTAGCTCCAGGAGAAAAGGAGCTCGTGTGATCTCTTAATCTTTTTCTTTTCAGTCAGGGAAATAGATTTTTCGTTTGGTGGTGCATTTATTGATTCTTGGAATCTCAAGTTGACCTGTAGGCTGCTTTTCATTGAGGTCATGTGGGTGGAGGCAAGGGCCAAGCACATTTGATATAGAATGGTCAAACACATTGTATATTATACAAAAGAGCAAGATACATATAGATAAGTATGGAAATCAGAACATAAATAATGTTTTTGACATGAATGTGTCTTTACAGCAAGATGTCAGCAAGAGGATCATAAATGATAAATTGATTTCCACACAAAAAATTTACAGAGATAGACAGAACAACACATTAGACTTGAACAAAAAATTTTTGCTCAAACAGTTACTGTAAGTACCCAAAAACATTGCACCCCCGTAAGCCTCATAAATAAATGCAGCAAATTTTGCAACAAGACATTGGAGATTTCTGGGAAGTATTTGGGGTTTTTATGCCTTCAAGTTCACCCCATTTTCAATGTCTGACCTTTTGACCTGTTGTTCTGCCTGCCATCAACAGACAGACACACAAACCTGCAGCTAAGCCACCCAAAACAATTCTTCTGGACCCAGAAGCAACTACTAAAATTTTAAACTTATGGTATAATAGATTGATGTTATTGACTTGTATATGGTTTCTCATAGATGATGTTGCAGTAATGCCGAAGATGAATGAAAAGAAGGAAGTAGCGAACTGCACGGCCTGCGGAGCTGGAAAGTACCGCATGACGTTCTACGGACTGTGGTCACAACAAACTCACCCAAAGGACTACCCCAGTAAGTAAATAATTATAAGTGGGTTCAGGGTTTCAACTGTGCATGCGTGAGGTCAAAGCTGAAGGCCTTGTAAACTGTTCTTGTGTAGTCCATGCATGTATATCCTGAAATCTGAGTGTTCCAGGTAAAACTTGTACTGTAACAGTAACCGTATTTTGTGATTTTAATGCTACCTGCTATACTGCTGCTACACTGTCCAGTATACTATGCAGAAAAAAGTACTATTATTTTTTATTAGGGCATTTCTAAATATACCTCCATATTGTGTCTCTTCCCACAGAATATGGAACCCACTGGTCTGCTATCATTGGTGCAACCCACAGTAAGGACTATTCCATTTGGGAATACGGGGGGTACTCCACAGAGGGAGTGAAACAGGTGGCAGAGTGGGGCTCTCCAACCAAACTAGAACGGGAAATGAAAGAACAGGTAAGGAGTTTTGTTTTCAAAACCTACTCAGTACTCATTTCAAAATTGTATTAAGTTAACGTCCTAAATTGACATTGAACCAAAAATATTCACAATAGAAGGACTGTCAGTCTATCACAGTTATAACCTTTGCCTAGAAGGTTATGTTTTTGGTAGCATTTGATTGGATGTGGTTTATTAGCATACAATAAGAAGCTATGGATATATTGTCATAAGATTTGGTAGGTGGTAGGTCTTGGCCTATCAAAGAAATGATTAAATTTTGGAACCCCTGGCAACTTTTCGTGGTACTGCAGCCAAACTTCTGGTTTTGATATCTCGTGTTCTGGATATGCTAGGGCATAATACGTCATCCTTAAAGGTTAACATCATTTGGCGAAGGCATGGAGTCATAGAACTCTTGTACTACACGATATCTCTTTCTGTTTCATACAGGGGAACAAGATTAGGACAGTGGTGAAGACAGACCCCCAGTGGCCTGCGTACGAACCCAGGAACATCAAGGCGCCGGTTTCCTCGGACTTCGGGGTCGACAGCAAACACCACCTGCTGTCCTTCCTCACCATGCTGGGACCGAGTCCGGACTGGAACGTCGGGCTGAGCAACTTTGACGTCTGCCAGGGGGACCAATGGCTGGACAGGACAGAGATGGACCTGTACCCTTGGGATGCTGGGACAGATTCTGGTATCACTTACGAGGTGAGTGGTTGGTTGGTGGTTGGTTGGTGGTTGGTTGGTTGGTGGTTGGTTGGTTGGTTGGTTGGTTGATTGGTTGGTTGGTTGGTTGGTTGGTTGGTTGGTTGGTTGGTTGGTTGGTTGGTTGGTTGGTTGGTTGGTTGGTTGGTTGGTTGGTTGGTGGATGGGTTGGTGGATTGGATGGATGGATGGATGGATGGATGGATGGATGGATGGATGGATGGATGGATGGATGGATGGATGGATGGATGGATGGATGGATGGATGGATGGATGGATGGATGGAAATCAGCATGCTATATAATTGACTGTTTTCTGAAGAATAGCTTCATCTATGATTTTGTGTATGTTACATTTTATTACCAATTATACAAAAGCTGTTCTATCAATTTTGCAGTCAGCAAACTCTCCCACAATTCCACGGGAAAAGATCCGACCAATTACAAGCCAGGACCCAAAGAACCCAGCATCCCCTTGGTACAACGCTCGAGGCAAATCTTTCCCACCAGTCGCGAGGATTGTGATCGAGCGGACGGGAATCATGGACAACGGCTGTCACAGGAAGACTTCTAAAGGTATGTACATGTAGTAAACAATGGTAATACCTGATGCTAATAAAAATTTCAGATAAAAAATTCACATTAATTGTGATTGAGAGGTAGCAGGTTTTGATCCCTGGTATATGTAGTCGCTGACATTTTGAACTTGGGAAAGACACTTTACTTTCCTCAGTTCACCCAGGTGTAAGATGGGTAGTACTACCTGACTTCGGTTGGGGAAGTAAAAGGCGGTGGAAGGAGAGGGATGGGCTCCGCCTTCCAATTCCACACCCTATACACTGGATTAACAACCCACTGTCCCTACGGCCTCTAAAAGGCTATGGGACTAACTTTACCTTCTACAAAATGTACCTTGATGTACTTTCAGATGATGAAGAGGATATCAACATATTCAGCGAGGAACTAACCTTGTCCAAATCCGAGAAGAAGGAAAGGAAGAGGAACAAGGACAGGAATCGCGGACGAGACAAGGGGCACGACCGTCACGGCCATGACCACGACCACGACGGCAGCCGCAAACTCACAAAAGGCGACCTAACCAGTATGTTGTCTTATACAGTTCTGACTTGTCCCAAGTATCTTTAGGTTATTCAAAGTAGGAATTTTTAAATAAGCTGGTTCATGGTTTCAACTGCACATGTGCAATGTGGTGCATTGTGGGTAATATGTCAAAGTTGAAGGCAAATCCTGAGAAGAACTATTTTTAGTTACAAGTTAGGGGCCTACACCTTTGGCATATTACCCACAATGCATCTTGCTGCACATGCACAGTAGGAACTATGAACCAGCTTATTGAAATCATACCTGTCACAATGACAGTTCATGTTTGATTTTTCAAGTTTTTTTGGATTTCAAAAGTTATGGTTTAGGTTATGGTTGTTTCTCATTCTTTTTTACAACTGTTACATAACAGAGAGTAGCTCTGAGGACCTCAAAGAGTTTGGGTTTTCTGAATTTTGTCTAGAGTTTCCCCCCACTTTCTAAAGGAATGGCCGACGACTATGTTCCCTACCACGGCTCGTATTACTGCGGGTATCAGCAGATAGGGGATTTCAGGTTGTGTATTGCCCGGTTAGGTAAAACCACTTCCTTTCTTCAAAACTAACAGAAATTCTAACCTACCGTTCTAAGAACTGACACACCTGAAAGTGTTTTGATTATTTGCAAACTTTTGCCTGAGGGCTAATTAATTGCAAGTACAAAAAGAACGAAAGAAATACAAACAGTGGTAACTTACATGTAACTTAAGAACTAAAAGCTAACTCCTAAACTGGGTTTGACTTTTTTTGAAACAGAGGAAGACAAATGATTATATACACTTCTTCTGCAATGAAAAAAATGATATGAAAACTTTTTGTAATGACTTCTTTTCAGTTGAAGACGTCATTAAATTCAAACAAGGTCCAAATCCATAACATAACAGTGTTGCAAGCTTGACCACATTTGCAGGTGTTAATTTTACCACTTTGAGAGCAATATAAACATCAAATCATTAAAACAAGAAAATGACAAGCATCAAATCCCACTAGCCAACTGCCTACAACACCACTACCATAATATGCACCACTACCATAATATGATTCTATAACCATTGGTCACAACAGCCTTTGGTCTTTTCCCTTTTATTTTGCTTTATCAAACAGCTTTGCAAAACCTTTTCTTACAGTTGTTTTAAAAATCCCCCTACAATTTTCAAGATAATTTGCAAATTGTACATGACTATGCATTGCCAAGCAAGTTTTATCAAAGTCAAAATATACTTATTCTAGTACACAGCATCAAAAATCTAGTAGCAAATAATACAGTGATTGAATATTATTAGCATTGAGTTACTTTCAAAATTCAACGGAGAGGATTGTAGCTTTACCCGTCCTATTTTTCAATCAAGTTCTTGTTTGTTTTGTTTACAGTTTCCATGGGAACCATGGCAGTAAACTCGACGGCTGTGAAGATCTGGTGGGCCCCGCCCTCGAACGTCCACTCAAGCATTCTGGGATACCTCGTGTACTACCAGGAGGGACAGAAACTGCTGGGACCCAACGTTCTCGAGATCCCAGATGGAGAAACAACAGTAGGTCATTTATACTGTTTGGACGGTTCAAAGATAACTGAAAAAAGCAACTGTTCTTGATAATGCAAAAATCATCAGTTTATTAATAACAAACTGCTTTTTACCTCTTTGAGTGGAGGTTTTGTTTTCGTTGCATTTGTGTTTCTTTGCATGTATGTCAGTCAGTTAGTTATTGTGTTTTGAATACATTAGAGTCACAGGAAGTGAGGGGGAATGACATAACCACAAAGTCATGTAACTGACAGGAAGGTTGAATTGGAGGTCAAAATGGTCTCCCTGCAGGCTGGGAGGAAGTAAATGGTATGGTGGAGGAACTCAGGAACTTGAGGATTGGATGTGATCAACAGTGAAATATGCACAGAATCAGCTAGAAATTCACAGTAGATTGAATGAGTAAAACAATATTAAATGCTCTTTCTTTATCCTCCTTGTTGCAGCAAATTGTACTGGGTGGTCTGGAGCCTGAATCTCCCTACACTATCCGTGTGGTGGCCTACACCATGGAGCAGTCTAACATACAGAGTGAACCTGCCATGGTCACTACACTACCAGGTACTTACCATCTCACGAAGGTTTATGAAGGTTTTGTTTTTGGTGTGTCTGTTTGTATGTTTGCTTGTGTTTCTGTTACAGTAGTTATTTCCACATGCAAGGCACATCAGGTACATTGACAGGAAGTTAGGTCAAAGGTCCCAGAAAAGGTTAATATCTTATTTCCTGTCTTCAGTTTCCTGCTATGTGCATGTCTGTTGCTTTATGGGAGCCAGTGGGAAAATACAGAGTAACAGAATCAGCTGGAAATTAATAATACATCTACCATTAATATTATGAATAAGAAAAAGGAATTCACAAAACTCTAAATATTTCACGGAGGTATGAGATCTTTGAGTATTATTTTTAAAATGTTCAGGAGTTTACTGTGCATGTATGTTACAAAGTTTGTACTTCTTGCCCATCAGAATATCACTTAGGATCACATTACTGTCAGACCCTTGCAACTAAAGATCCCTCCAAAGACCACTCTTTAGTTTGCAATTCATCTCAAAGTGAAGAAAATCCATTAGGTTGTCCCCTGAGTACATCACCTGTGGAAATGCTTTTGTTTGAAGTTCCTGTTAATTGACAAGAAGACGGATGGGATTCTACTTGATGAAAGTCCCTAGTTTATATATGTCGAACCTGAAGAGTTCTTGGAATTTGAACTTTAAATTAATTCGTAACAGTGCTGAAAAACTCTCTCAAGATCCTTAGAATACACTTCCCATTTGAAATCTGTCCAAACCAACTTCCAATGGGTAAATATCATGATGTTGTTAAAAGCTTTGATACAACTAAGACAGGAGGAAGCAAAGACAGTATAATTATCATAACATTATCATGGATATTTGAAATTAGGCCACAATCATCAATCTAATTATTTTATTATTAGTTACTGTTGGTTCTTAAATTTGAAATATATGCTTAATAACCGGAAGGTTAACCTGAAAACAGAGTCCAAGGTGAATGTTTGTGACTTAAAACACACAGTGTCTATTCCAATTGAGGTTTTCTGTGCTGCCCTCTGTTTTCAAGTTGATCTTTTGCTATGTTTTTACTTTAAAGTGTCTGCAAACCAAGAAAGTGAAATTGTGTAGCCTGATATGAAAGACTATACAGGCTGCAAGACTTCAAGCTGCGGAAATGAAAGTGGTCCGCACCATGCTAGGGAAAACGAGCAGACAGATTGAGAAACACCCACCTTATTAATTAGAGAAACTCTGGGTATAGCATCGATAGAAGAAGACATAGAAAGAGCAGGGCTAGGGCATGTTGAAAGAATGGAAGAGGGAAGGATCCCTAAGATAGCTCTCAAATAAACCTAAGGGCAAATGCCCTTTAGGCAGACCTAGGAAAAGGTGGAAGGACCACATGCAAGAAATACTGACAAAGTATAGGCTGGGCAGACTAGACAGGCTTGAGGAGGAGGGGGTCTTTGAAGACCAAGAGGAGTGGAGAAGACTATTCTCAACTGACAGGCCCTAAGGCCTACCTGGGGAAGATGTAAGATGTAAGATGTAAGAAGATATGAAAGAATCTTGTTACAGCCTCACTTTGCAGTATAGAAACATGAATATTTGATCTTAAAATCTTAAGATTTTTCTGTTTTTTTCCTCAGACACGAGTATCGTGGACGTCCCGTGTCTGTACAGCCCGTGGTCGGAGTGGTCGGATTGTAGCGTACAGTGCGGGAAAGGCGTGAGGAAGAGGAACCGCGGGCTGAAGTCCCTCCCCAGCCCCATGTGTACAGACGAGCTGGAACAGACAGAACAGTGCATGGGACCCAGGCCCAGCTGTGATGTGGAAGGTACAGGACAACACTGGAAAATGTCACACATTCAGGACCTTCTCACATAGGGCTGTGTACTTAATATCTGTACCTGTAAAATTATTTAGATACTGGTCTGGACCTGAACATCTGATGTACCTGTACCTGTACGAAATAAAACACTAGTGGACACCTTTTTTTTCAAAGACATTTTTGACTTTAGCACTTGAAAATCATGAATACTTGTAAATACTGTAGTTTTTAAATTAAGATACAACTATTCACCATAAAAAAAGACAGTTGGCTACAATGTATAACTTACAGACTTGTAAAGGTACAGATTTTCTGATCCATAGTCATGTGACACATTTGGAACTGCATCCTTCCAATTGCCCCTACATGTACATGTACATGTACATGTATCAATAAGATGTACATGTAGTTAGTCAGATCAAGTCAGTTGGAAAAGAAGGTTAAAATTTTTTCATTGTTTTATCCCAGTGCTGGAGACACCCCCTGAGGACCTGACGGCCATCCCGGTGGAGGGGCTGCCGACTGTGGTGCAGCTCGCCTGGCAGCCGCCGGAGGAAGCGCAGGGGACCATCATGGGTACATCACCTTCTGTTTCTGTATAGCCAGTATAACTGCCCATCAGTATAGCACACCAGATGATTTAACATACATACCGTCAATTTCTAGTCTAAGGGTTAATGGCTGTTTGTCACTTCTGTCTTCTGGTCTGTCATTCTAAAGTTTGAAATTGAGGATGTCTTTCTTGATGTCCATCCATTTCTTTTTGTCCTCTCACACAGTTTAGAAGGTCTTTCTGGGTCAGTTTTCCAGCTTCATTATACTGCAGATGGTTGATTGTACAAAACATTGTCTGGGTGTTTCATAATAAGCTGGTTTACAGTTTGAACTGCGCATGTGCAGTGTGATGCATTGTGGGTAATATGTAAAACTTGAAGACCCCTGAGACATAAACGAAACATGCCTGGACATGTCTAACCTTCACTGACGTATTTCTGGACATGTAGCAAGCATGGTCTAGACAAGAACTGTTTACAAGTCAGGGGCCTTAACCTTTGACTTTGCACATATGCAGTTAAAATTTTGAACTGGCTTATTCATTGCAGCAGTTGGCTGGACTATTTGATTGTTTGTTTGTCAACATTGATTGTTCTCATTCTGTATTTCCCAGACTACTTCGTGTTCTACATCAAGGAGAATTCCACGGACTGGAAGACTGTCCAGGTCCCAGGGGACCAGCTGACCTTGACCTTGACTGACCTTGTACCAGGACGGTTATACTACTTCCGTGTTCAGGGTAGAAACGCCCTTGGTGTTGGACCTGTGTCTGACCCCATCATATACAACCCAAAGCAAGGTATGATATGGTTGATATTCATACAATGTCGTGTAATACCAGTCTTGCTTGTATACCGCTGGAGCTTGGATTTAACTAAACAAGAAATGCTTTCAAAAAGCTAGCAGGGTGAGCAGGATCGATTTGTGAACAAACTTCTTCAGTGTTATACCTCATTTTTGCCCTGATCTTTGCAATTATTATGTTGGTACATGTACATTGGTGAAGGTTAGATATTCAGGTAAAACACTACAAGACAAGAAAAGAACAACAAGAAACTGGATAAATTCTCTGAGAATTCATTTATTTATTTATTTATTCGCTGAAGACACAGCCAAGGCTGCCCAACTAGCACGGGGCTATTATTAAGGGCTAACCTTGAGGCCAGTCACTGTAGAATTTGCTCCATCGCACACCGGGGCATGCCCCTACTCTTTTTCGAAAGGTGTGGTGGGTTCTTTTACGTGCTCGAGGTGTGGCTCTCCCCAAACACGGGACCTCCATTTTACGTCCTATCCGAGGGACGTCCCTAACCGAAGCTAGGTACTCATTTACACCTGAGTGAAGTGAGGAAAGTCGTGTTAAGTGCCTTTCCCAAGGGCACAAGAGAATTCATTGATTTACATTTTGTATTTTGAACTGTTTATTTGTTAGTACATGTAGTTACTGATTGTTCACTGTCAGTAGAATGCTAAGTACCTAAATTTTGTAATGCAATTATGTTACAGTACCTGGTCCAATACATACCGGTAGTATGATAATCATAATACTTCATTGATCACAATTTATTGTTGATGTAAGGAAACCTTACCAAGTTCTTTTTTTATAGTATAGATAATCAATCAATATTTTTTTTATTTTATGACATTTAACATACACAGCTGCTGAGCAGAAGAGGAAAATGCAGTCACCAGTCTGGGAACAAGACTTGTTTGGCGGAGGGGAGGACGACAAGCGGACGGACATGGCCGTCGTGGACCTGAACGCCGCGTACGAGTTCGAGGATTACGAGATCGACGAAGGCCAGCCCGATCACAAACAGCCTGAAAACGACGGCAAACATAAAGCCATAGACTGTATGGTGTCTGATTGGTCCGAGTGGGCCCCATGCTCAAGGGTAAGGATGGACAACTAGAATATCAGTATAAGATTATTATGTTGTAAGACATTCCCTGAGCTGAGTTTATATGTGATAACATGATTTCGCAAAAACTTTCACAAATACTCTCCACCATAACAACTAGAATATCAGTCTGAGATTATTATGCTGTAAAACATACCCTGGCTTTATATGTAATAACGTATACGATACAATAACTGTTAGTAAATCTTTAAACTTTCACGATGGTTTTAATTTTGCAAATACTCTCCAATGTGACCTCTCCACTGCAAATTCATGACACCGCAAATATGCCTCTCTTGTAGGACTACTGATAACTGGACTACAGAATATTGTTAAAATCAAGGATTGAAAGCACCACAAAACTTCCCTTTTCGTTATACCGTGAAATAAAACTACCACAAAAGTAAATGAATTTGCAATACTTTTATGTATGAGGTTAAGCTTAGAACATCTTCTACAACGGAGGTTAGATTAAGAAACTTAAAACAAACTTTGCTGACTCAGAAAATGGTTCGAGATCACTTCAACTTTGTTTTTGTCTGTTGTCATGTACTCACAGCTGTTGCAGTTACAAACTGCTTGAACAAAACGTTTATGCCATTAGACTGACCATCTTTTTCTGTTTTTATCCAGAGCTGTGGCAGAAAGGGAGGGGTGCAACAGCGTACCAGGGAGACCAAACAGAAACCCAAACATGGCGGCCAGTCATGTCCCCCTCGCAAGGAGACGCGGAGGTGCAATGTCGGCAGGAAATGTCGTAAGTAGCAAAATCGTGTGAAAACAGTCTGCAAGTCAGTATGCTTGTCATAGGTGGCAGTAACAAATGGATTACAAATTACATGGAGATTCTGCTGAAAATAGAGTTAAACCTTTTTTGTATGTCAAACATTAACATTGCAGTACAACTGACAACCACCTGTTAACACACTACAACTGACAACCACCTGTCAACACACTACAACTGACAACCACCTGTTAACACACTACAACTGACAACCACCTGTTAACACACTACAACTGACAACCACCTGTTAACACACTATAACTAACAGCCACCTGTTAACACACTACAACTGACAACCACCTGTCAACACACTACAACTGACAACCACCTGTTAACACACTACAACTGACAACCACCTGTTAACACATTACAACTGACAACCACCTGTTAACCCACTGCAACTGACAACCACCTGTTAACACATTACAACTGACAACCACCTGTCAACACACTACAACTGACAACCACCTGTTAATACACTACAACTGACAACCACCTGTCAACACACTACAACTGACAACCACCTGTCAACACACTACAACTGACAACCACCTGTTAACACACTACAACTGACAACCACCTGTCAACACACTACAACTGACAACCACCTGTTAACACACTACAACTGACAACCACCTGTTAACACACTACAACTGCCAACCACCTGTTAATACACTCCACGTGACAAGCACCTGTTAACACACTACAACTGACAACCACCTGTCAACACACTACAACTGACAACCACCTGTCAATACACTGCAACTGACAGTCACCTGTTAACACATTACAACTGACAACCACCTGTTAACCCACTGCAATTGACAACCACCTGTTAACACATTATAACTGACAACCACCTGTTAACACACTGCAATTGACAACCACCTGTTAACACATTATAACTGACAACCATCTGTTAACACACTACAACTGACAACCACCTGTTAACACACTATACATGACAACCACCTGTTAACACACTACAACTGACAACCACCTGTTAACACATTATGACTGACAACCACCTGTTAACACACTACAACTGACAACCACCTCTTAACATGATACGATAGACAACCACTTGTTACATATACAATATGTGATACGATGCTTATTGTAAACATGTTGTTCCCCTGTGCAGCCAAGCACTGTAAACTTGGGAAGTGGGAGGCGTGGTCGGAGTGTACGGTGACGTGCGGGGAGGGGATACAGATGAGGACGCGCCCCGTGTTCAGGGAGCCGAAGTTTGGCGGGCGCGAGTGCAGCTCCACACTCCAGAAAAGGGTGTGCCTCCGAGAGGAGTGCTAGACATGTGCAACAAGTAATCAGGTTTTTATTTATTTGTTTATATATATATCTATCTTTTTATTCCTGTCATGTTTAACTAGCCTTAGAGTAGACATATTTGTGTCCCCACTGCTTATCACTGGGGCCATGGGTGCATAATATGCACTTTTTAGATTCAAAAATTTAAGTTGTGCACCTAAGTCTTGACTGTTGGTCCCCTAGTGTAGGATTATATTTGTAAAGGTACAGCTTATTCTTGACATTTTAGTATCAGAAAATATAATAAAATCTTAAATGACAAACTATGTTGTATTTATTATAGGTCTTGTTTAAAATCATGCAGTCAGCTATAGGATTCGAACCCTGCACCTTTTTAACCTTCTCCCTGCTGCCTAACCTCATACACTATAAAGAATCTGTAGCCAAATGGTTACTTTAGGATGCTAAAGGTTAATCCAACAAAACCAGTAGTGACCGTTTTATTCTTGATTTTCAGGTGACCGCCACTAAGTCCCAGAATGCTGTACAAGTGCAACTTTTCCCCGAGACTGTAAATATTTGTGGACGGTCGCCGACTCCCTCGCAAGAACCACTCCGAATGACGCAGGACGTTAAGTCATATTTTGTGCAACTTGTTGCAAAGTGCAAAATATTCCGTTGTCTTTATGTTCTAACATGTAACTGCATCTAAACAGGTTTATATTATACATCACGTTGTTAAATCCATTGTTGCACTACATATTACATAATATTCAGGTTAGTTATATTAACCTTTAACTTATTATAGTTCAACTAAAACATATTAGTCATTTAGTCTTTATGGAACTGTAGAGTATTGAATTACGTTTTATATGACTGTGTATATCTATGCGGTATCAACTATTTTAAGTTGATATGCTAATAATGCAAAACTTGTATGTATCAAAGGATCAAATTCAATGTTTGTAACCAGACTCTTTTTGCCTAAAAGCAAAAGCTGTATAGAATGGCTTCCATGTCTTTGTATCACATGGTTCACAATAGATGGATGAAAGAACATCCATTTGTTCATCCACAATAAGCTTATTTACAGTTTGAACTGCACGTATGTAGTGTGAAGCACGTCGGCAGAGCGTACTGCGCCTGCGCGAAACCCGTATTGTATTGTGCATAGCACTTTGGCAGAACGTCTCATATAAGATCGAATTCGCGTATATAAGGGTGACATCCCGTCTGTAGTTTTCAAATGTTGTGTGGAAAAAGATATGGTCTGCAACAGGCAAAATTCAACGTTGACCAAAAGTCCAGCAAAAATCCAGGTTTTGCGCAGGCTCAGTACATTCTGCCAGCGTGCTGTAGTGTGATACATTGTGAGTCATAATGTCAAAGTTGAGGGCCTCTTCGACATAAACAAAACACGTCTGGACATGGTATTAAGCATTGTCTGGGCGCAAGAACTGTTTACGACTTAGAAGCCTTCACATTTGACCTTGCACATGCATGCGCAGTTCGACCTGTGAACCAGCTTATGACGCAGTATAAACTGTTGTATTATGTGATGGTAGGAGTAGAACTATTACAGTGTACATGTAGAGATTGTCACGTAGTACATTCTGTCCAAAGGGGAGAACCAATACCAACACGTGCGATCTTTCAGTTTGAAAACAAAGCTAGAAATTTGATCATGACCAGAATTTGCAATATTATAAGTTCATTCCGGACCTGTACTTTCCCAGAAATTCAAGCAATTTATTCTCTTTTTTTTTTGGAGGGGTGTCTTAAACAATAAGCCAGCTCACAGTTTGAAATGTGCATGCACAAGGTCAATGGTGAAGTTTGAAGGTCAACCTTGCTATATTACCCACAATGCACTGTGCATGCACAGTTTAAACAGCTTATTCACCACGGCCCATTTCAACCATACTGCCCCATTGCCAGAATGTTAGAAAAGACAACAGGCTTCTTCCAACCACAGCAATGTGAAAAGATACACTACGTTTATAGGTGAAGCCCCTGTCACACATTCAGAACCTTCCCCCGACCACCAACCAACGAAGGTTAGCAGTAGGTTGGGAGCAGTCTGACCAGATTTAGGCCACGCCAACCCTTCAATACGAATTGAATCAAATGTGAGTTAAATTTGAGTCAAATTTGACTGCCAAAAACTGCTGACCTACTCCCAACCACCAGCCAACCAGTCCGCAACCATGGCCCAACCTCCCATCCGCTGACAAATGTTTTAAACAATTTGAGACTTTCGGCTGGTGCAGCCAACATGCAGTAGCCAACCTTCCTGAACACTAGCCAACCACAGCCTACCTTGCTCCTGACCTACCCCTAACCATGGTTGGGGAGAGTTTGGTACTGTTCGGGAGGCCATATTTGGCTATTTGTGAATTGGTGACCTAACTAGTCTTGTATATTAACACGTAGGCACTAGAGATAGATTTTAACACTCAGGAGAACAAAAATTTAGACTTAGAATTTCTGGACGTTGTGACTGTTTCATTGTTGTGCAACAATTGATATGTATGTATGTCATGCATGAATCAGTATTACAAAGAGATTGTATATTTTCTTTGCAGTAAAGTAATACATATTTAGATTATTTACTATTTTAAAGTAATCATGTAACAAAAACTATGTGGAGATTTTTATGTATGTGTTGGGGACGTTGATATTTTCATGATATAAATTTAACTACATGGTATTGTATTGTATTATGAAGCTAGAACACTGTAATATAATTAGTGCTGTGTACTGGTTTGCTGGACTCAGTTCCGGACTTGTAAAAATGTTTAGGTTCAAGTCCAAAAAAAAAACTGAATTGCGGGAACTAGTTCCAGACTTGGTTGGAAAAAAAAACACGTCACATACCTCTTTTCGTTCCGAACCACATAAAACCTTCCATAGATCGCAAAATCTGTGCTGCAAAATGAAAAAAAAACATTGCTATCGGGCATTGTCAAGTGTCAGCCTCCATGTTACATGTGGCCACAGTTTCGCCCAGACAACATTGCAAGGTTGCCAACATGCAATTTTGTATATACCGTGGGTTTAGGTCCGGACTTACAAGTCCGGAACTGAACCTAGACCTCTGGACTTGAATCCGGACCTGAACCTAAACGTGGGTTTAGGTACACAGCACTAAATGTAACCAATGTGACGATGTTTAGTTCATATATGTTGAAGAAAGAGAAAGACGGTCTAAACACTCTTGTATTAAAATATTCTCTTGTAGAGAATGCATTTGTTTTCAATTTGTTTGTCCCTTACATATGGAATACATGTTAACTAGAGTATTAAACGATACAAGTTCTTTAAAATTATTCTATATTGAATCTAGTGATTTTCTCAATACATGTCTAATCAATACGTCAGTAAATTTATAAATACATGGCTATTCAATACATGGCTACACATATTACATGTTAAAGGTTTAAAATTAACATGCCGCTGTGTTAAAATAAATGAAATTAACCTACAAAAGTTAAGTGAGGGACTGACTTAAAGGGCTCTTTGGGCGTAAAAATAATGGAATTTTTCCCATCTGCTGAACATAGTTGTGCAAATTATTCTTTCATCCTTTGGTTGAAAATTTGTCATGCTTTTTTTTACCCCTAAGAATCCTTTTGGTTCAATCCGTCACCCACCTAATCTAGAGTTAGAGTGTATGAAACTGCAATGTAACAACACACAAACCTACAAATCAGATCCATACATCTACTTGGAACAACATCTCGAGCACGCTATAGATCCCACTACACTCATTGAAAACGCCTAGGGGCAATATTATAACCCCCTTGGCATATACAGAACGAGCGTTTGTTTTATACTCCCAACATCTGCTTGGAGATTATGTAGAACCAGGGTTTATTAACATGGCGGGGATGTAGAACAAATGCACCATGCAAAAGAGCCGTTCTTGAGTAGAGGAACACACTTCAAGGCTATCATTCTACAAGATAGCGGAAACATTAATTCCGTCAATCAAATTATAAAAACAAGGGCATTTTGGGTAAGCTTAAGGCATTGAGCCAGTACGTTATCGTCAGGTTGCTGTTTAGAAATAGGTGCAAAACATTCAAAAAAGGGTTAGATTTACAAAAGCACTGCTGTATAATGTGTAAAATGAGCCATTCTTTGTATGTACACAAAAAGTTGAGAAACAGAATTAAATCTAAGAAGTAGATAACTGAAAATCAATTTCGCAATAAGATATTTTTCTAGTTTCAACAAACTAGTAAATTTTCATAATTTGTCGCTTATTATTTCACTTAAAACCTATAGAAAATAAAACGATATATTTTGAACGAGTAAACACTTTAACAAAGTCATAATATGAGAAATTCCGTAAAAACTTGAAAATCCCATACGAGCCCATTGGTTTTGGCCATTCCCAAATCGCCCAAATTCGCGAGTGGGCTGAAATCTCTTCTATTAGGGACACGCCCCTTTCTGCACGGCCGGATTTCAAAGGCCAAAATTAGGCTATCTTGGGGGTTTACCATTGTTACTTGATCGATGTACAAAAGTTAATTTGTCTAGAAAACGCTGAGTATTTTCAATGAGTTTTCAACAGTTCTGTCGTACATTTAAAATGTTCTACAAACACCACGGCCGAGAAAGGGCGTAAATTGAAGTTTTATCTGATTTTTTCGGGCTCTCGCGGTTTCGCCGTTTGCTGAACTGATAATTTCTCGATCGTTGTGCGGCCAAGCCACGGCAGCCGGAAGTTTTGTTGACAAAGTCCGGGTTGTTTCAACCATTAATTTGTATCGCGGATTACAACAAACATTGAACCGAAATTGCACAATTTCTACCACAGATAACTCAATCTCATGTCATAAACTTTTCGTTACTGCATTTGATGAGGAGTAGGCGTAGTTTTTGGGGCGATACACCGGGTGTTTTCGGCGGGTTGGATCGTAAAACGTGCCGAGCGGTTGTTGAGAGGAAGCCGGTGTTCCGGCGTTCAGGGTACATTTTGCAAGCAGAAGTTGAAAGATTGTGGCTTTCCTCAACCCAGGAGAGTATCGTGGGGCTAGGGCGGTTCACTCGGCAGGCTAGACTCCAACTGGCGCGGCCGCGATGACAGTCCAACAGATACGCCGAGCCGCACCATATATTGGCCGGTCGGATTGACGCTAGCGGGCCGAGTACGAACCGGGCTGTCCGCGGTACTGGCCGACTTTCCAGGGTCCCCTCTTTTTTTCTGACGGACATACACCACAAACAGCCTCCAGTAACTTGTGGACTAATAAAAACACTGAGATGTGTCCCTCTCTTCGGCTTTCTTCTGTGTTTTGACGTTCAAGGAGGTTCAACCAGCCTTGGTTCAACCAACTCAGTGCCGCCGCTTCAACACACACTGTAATACTAGTAACAATCTCGTTCCCAGTGTACCTCATTAATTCAGCTTATTTCACGGTCATATTTTAGCGCCACCCAGTGATGTATTTCAGTACTGCAGTCACAGTCATTACCGCTGCAATGATTTATGCATGGGGACTGCAGTACTGAACTACGTCACTGGGCGGCGCTAAATTGAGACCGTGTCACGGCCATGTGCACCATCGTACGTGATGGTAGCCGGAGGTCAGGAAGCTGTACCTTTAACCTGTATAAAGCTTTCTGCGTGGCGTTTGACTAGATACCTGGGTCGACGAAATATCGGAAGGGAAGGGGGCTTTCTTCGGTGAATATTTTCCAACAGTAACGTAACTACTAAATCATAGCCGGGCAATAGTTGATCGCGAGCTTCCGTGGATTTCTTCGGTGTTGGGAGCTTCCGGAGTGGTACATGCCCGCCGAGGTCTGTTGGGACACCCGGGAAACGTTTACGAGGTGTGTGTTTCAGAAAGGTCGGCCGTCTCTCACCTAGCTATAGGCCTCTGTAAGTAGCAAAATTATGCTTATTATCGAAACATTAGAAAGGAATAGGGTCCTTATTTATCTATTTAGGTCTCACCTTTCTGATCAGTGTTGTGCTGAAATGATCGAAACCGGCCCCGTAAAAACACCCCGGCATGAAGTAAGGGGCCCTGGCGGGAGGGCAACGCTCCCAGCGTCATAAACATGCCGGGGAGCTCCCGGTGGCATGGTCATTTCTGTTGGAAGTCAACAATTTTTTTCTCTCTAAATCAGGCGAAAATCAATGCGTGCGCTCATGTCACCCATAAAATTACTTGCTGTGGCCTTATTATTGCTGGCACTTGAGCCAAATTTTTCTGCAATAATTTCAATGACTGCTAGAAGACGCTTTTGATCCATGGCGCAGAAGGTAATAAAGTTGCATTGAAATATGTATCCTTGACGCTGATTGGTTGCCATTACGTGACGTTTTGACGAGTTTGAATCTTTGATGCTGATTGGTTCACGTCTTTTCTACTCGTTGTTGATTGGTTAAGAACCATATGACGTGTAGCTTTATGCCCAAATATGGACAACCAACTCGTAACAACGTAGCCGCTCTACTTTCCATGTCAACAGGGCTAAAATACTGAAGTTATGAAGGATTTTCCGACGAACGAGAATGTTTGAGACGATTGTGTTCCTCCAGATAAGCAACAGAGATGTTAGAGCTGCCGTTACTGAGCAAAAGGGCCGATTTATGTGACAAGAAGAGGTGAAAAATGCCTGTCCACCCGGCTACCGGTAAAGTATTATTACGAACGGGGGAGGGGGGTTGACATCGCTTAGGGATGGCTTTCAGCACCAAGGACATGGATGTCTTCAGTTTCAACCACGGTAGGGAAACTTGGCCACTACAGATGATGCGGGTTATCTATGGTGAGAGCACTGCACGTCCTGACATCGCCGGGTCACTAACCAACTTGGGTACCACCTAGAGGTGCCTTGGTGATGACAGAAAGGCGGTCAGCTACTAGTATCTATTATGAACAGGCAGTACAGATGAGGCGGGCTATCTATCTTGTACAACAATTGTATATGCAATGTATGGAAAGTTATATAGTCTACGGTGTGACTGCAGTTAATGATTATACACTTTATGATGAAATTTCTAACACTCAGACAGTTTCTTATGAACTGTCGTACAAAGATTTAATATAGATCATTCATTTCTTTGTGTGTGTGTGTGTGTGTGTGTGTGTGTGTGTGTGTGTGTGTGTGTGTGTGTGTGTGTGTGTGTGTGTGTGTGTGTGTGTGTGTGTGTGTGTGTGTGTGTGTTTTAGGGAGACCGCCCTGGTGACATCTGCTTCTCTCTGAGATACGTTCCAACGGCTGGGAAGCTCACCGTTGTCATCCTGGAGGCCAAGAACCTGAGGAAATGTGATGTGGGCAGACTTTCAGGTCAGTACAGCATTATACATTACCAACAATACTTTTCTGTTGATAGCTAAAATTGTGTTCCAATGCATTGTCATTGGCTGTTTCTACTAAAAGCTTTCTTCGGGTTTGAATGACCATCTCCTTAGGACTTGAAGTTAGTAGTTTTTAGAATATCAGTTTTCTGTTATGTGTTTGTTACATTTTCTGTTTCAGTTTTTAAAATAGCAGTTTTCTGTTACGTTTTGTATCTTATGTGAAATTATACAACATGTACATGTACATTACCTCTGTAGGAAAAGCAAAGAGTATGAAAATGTACCTTGTTTTGTGGACAGCATTGTTAGTTTCAGTAACAATCATGATGGACAGCTATAAATTCCAAATGTTGAAAGAAATTATTTTAGTAAAACAAGGACTTCATTTCCTCAATACTTTTTATAATAAAACATCATTCCACAATTCATATTACATGTACCGGTATATTAAAATAAGTTATTATGGTAGCACATCTTACAACACTGTATTACATGCTATTTTTAGATCCCTACGTGAAGATGCAGCTTTACAGCATCAACAAGCGACTGAAGAAGAAGAAGACGACCATTAAGAAGCGAACCCTGAACCCCTACTACAACCAGTCCTTCACCTTTGAGGTGCCTTTTGAACAGATCCAGGTGAGACAGACACCATTTCTGTACATAGAATAAAAAGATTTGCTTGCAAATTTTGTAACAGTATTCAGTCCTTTGCAAATATGATTCATTGTGGACAGGTCTGTTAGGAGCATGGTCTTGGTGAAGGGAAGGAAAAGCACTCAGAGTCTATTATTATTATTGTTATTATATTTTGGTTGTACCATTTCAAACTTAAAGGAGCCCTTTTGAAAAGATTAAGTCCTTTAATGTTTGGACACTGCTTTAGGGTAACAACAACATGACACTTTTTTTTTCATGCAACAGAGGGTGGAGTTGAAGCTCACCGTCATGGACCTGGGACTGTACCAGTAAGAGCGACCCAATCGGCAAGCCCCGTCTGGGACCCAACGCCACGGGGGCCGAGCTACGACACTGGAGCAACATGCTGGCCAACCCACGTCGACCAATCGCACAGTGGCACACACTGACGGAGATTGAAAAATGAAGCAGTCTTTGAGTTCTCTTAGCCTGGGTGCCATCTGATTTGCTTCGGGGCTCCTTGCACTAGCTGGCCTGAAAAAAATCGGCAAGGAGTGCAAGGAGCCCCGAAGCAAATTGGATGGGGCCCGGGTTAGAGTTTTCGAGACAGTGGGGGTCATGACAAAATACCTTTTATTTTCCAAAATGAAGTTAGAACAGTCACAAATCATTGACCTGTAATATGTGCAAAAGCTAGTGATATTTTTAAGCAGAGAAACATTTGTTCACATTATAGTACAGTTCCTGAGTACAACACTGTATGTACATGTATAGTAGACATAGCCTCCTATAGATTAACAGATGTATAGATATAATGTACTTATTAGTTTATCTATTTTTCTTTTTAATCCCATGAAAAAAACCTATCAGATTTTTTACCTCATTAGAATAGAAAAACATCTTGTCAATTATCTGAAATTCACTTCCTGTGTTTGTGATGAAGAGGATCTCAAGTGAAACTCACTCATTCACATCTCTTCAGGCTAGCTGTGTTATAAACAGTTGAGATAGAGAGAGGGGCTCCACTCTTGAGGTGTAGCCAAAAACCCTAACCACACTGTGTAGGTTGTAGGGTGAGTCTGTGCTATGATGTGAACTGTGGTCTGTTGAAGTGCCAAGAAAAACAGTTGTAATCAGGAACACTTTCATTGTGTCTGCAGCTTCTGCTAGTTCAGGGCTCGAAATACGTTTTTCTGCATTCGTGTACTGGTGCAGGTACATGTACTACAATTGAAAATCACCTATTCCAATGCTTTGGATCTTAGACACTTAACTTCTGACTGAACACTTTTTAGTCACCACACTCTGCTACATGAGACCAGTTACCACTTACATGTAGTTAATTGAGTGAAATTTTTTGGCCAAAAGACTTGTTCTAATTTCTCACCGTCCTGATCAGTCAATTGCACTGGTATACTGATGTTTCGACGCATCAATGTCTCTCTGCAAGCAAAGACATTCCCGGGGAGTACACTGGGTGCATTGACTTGACCAGGAGAGTGAGAAATCAGAACAGGTGCAGGTACATGTATTACAATTGAAAATCACCTGCACCCTACTTGCATCAGTCAGAAAAAATTGGAGCATAATATCATGTGATACAGCTAATTAAACTGATTTTGTTTGAGACTCACAAAGGAATATTATAATATTGTTTCGGCAAGGTTTTAAACAGAACCCCCTTTCAACATCTCTCAGTTATTGAGAAAATGATGTATTGACAACCATAATAATCATTCAATCCATCTGCTTGAGTTGACTGTGTGCCAGTGTGTGCCTAGCAATGTCAATGACTTCAGACTTGCCAATAAATGTGAGTTCCTTGTACGCTGACATTTTGAGTGTGTGTGTCTTTTTAGTAGTTATATGCTTAAACAAACATGGTTTTCGCTGTCTTCAAGAAGATATAAGGATGCGGAGGCAAACCGTTAAAAATATAGTGCGCTACAAAGTAGGGGTAAAATACTGAGATCGGAGCCTTATATCTGCTTGGAGATTATGTATGAGGGCTCCAAGCAGATGTTGGGGTGACTGTTTTCTGAGTGACAGCCTGGCTTCTCAGACGGTCTTTTCGGTGAATTAAAAAAAAATTTTGATAGGTACAGAGTTTAGGTAATGATTAACATATAAAGATGTATGAAGTTGTAATCAGCGTCTAATTGATAAATTAACTATTAACTAGAAAGGTAACATTTGCAAGCAAATGCATAATGTTTACCTTCGCATATGGTCTGCTCTGTTACATGTAATTCTTACTCAAACACATCATATACATGTATATGTCCTGGACATGTTATGGTTTTGATTTTTTGGTGACAGCTTTTCCTGTCAGGAATAAGTGGCGTGGGTTTGGTCCCCCTAGCAGCTTGTTCTGGAACTGCAGTTTCCGGCGAAATCTTTAAAAGAGGACAAGTCCAGAAAGGAACAACGTACTTTCATAATTTTTGGTTTGTAGGTAGCTTAGACAGAGATTAATTAAATACAAATTATGCAAATGAACACTTAATTTGCATAACAAAGGATGGGCGACCTATATGCCCTCTAGGCTTATGATTAAAAAATCGTGGGGAATTCCTTATTTGGATTGCACGGGTGTCCCTGAACCCCCGGGAAACTGACCAATCAGAGCACGCTAATTCTGATCCACGCGCTCGCACTCGAGTCTCAGTCTAACCAAGGAGCTAACAAGAAGTGGGTCGTAAAATCTTTCTCTCTGTTTGTTCGGAGATTAACTTGGATAGAATAGTCCACTTTTCGAATAAAAGTCAAGTTTATTCCATTCCAACGTATGTACTGAGTCGTCGGGATGTTTCAGCGGTGGATTTATGCAGTTCTTTGGATGTTTGGGGGAGAAAATGCGCATTTCTTCGGAACAAGGGACACAAAGATTTGGAATGGAGGAGACAGTGACCAGTAAGTCAGTGAACATAATTTTATATAAAGCCAGGCCGGTATATGTACGGAACCACACCCTGAACTACACAGTTGCACATGTACAGACACAACCAAGGAGCGGTCTCATTACCCTTACGTTGTATGTTAGTTTTATTCTGTATCAATTGGTGTGGTTCTTAGAATGCTACATGCTAGTCTTTAATTTGCCTGGTTTGCATGTGACTATTTCGACGCTGTTTTGTTGAATATGCTTCGTGCCGTTTTAAAGTTCTTGGTGGCGTCTTTGGAGAACACTATATCTTATTTTTCGTGTGTCTAGTGGCTCAGAGAATAGCGCTAGTTGCGGGAAAACTGTTTAATGTAGAAATGTTTTGTTCTAACGCCATGCGGTATCAAACCTGGCCCAGCGACCACCTGTTGAAACGTGGCGCACGTGGGCATAGTTACGGCCAGTTGATTTTCCCGCCAAAATGACGCGTAAACAAGGATAATTACTTTCTAAGGTATGGTCTTGGTGTTTCACGGTGGTCGCTGGGCCAGGTTTGATACCACATGGCGTGAGAACAAAACATTTCAAGATTTAACCCTTTTTCCCGCCAACAGAGACTCAGCTATAGACACAATCATTTGCCAAAGTCTAGCATTGCTTTGGACTGTATGAGTAACGAAATACTTAGGTGTAAAAAAACAGAATAAGGCTCAACACCTTGCAAGTTTCTTTTTATTAGGACTTACACTACATAGAAATACTGGTAGCACACAATCAGAAGGTACATCAAATACACATTTCACAGGTACAAATGTCCAAAAAAAAATGTATTCAATTTTGTGACTGTTGGTTTATATGCATAAATGACCAGCCTAGGACCTACTGTGCACATCTCAACATTTCTAGGAAGAGGCAAAGTAATACATGATACGCCAAGTGTTACGCTTTAAACAATAAATAACCCTGCTGCTAAAATAGTTTCCTGCAAAAATCTAAGAACCATCATATGGGCATATCAAATTTGTGTGGCCATAGGTGGACATTGTAGACGTTAGTTCTTAGCCAGGCCAATTGCTGCTTTCAAAACACTGATTTTTGTTTTCTCTGTCATCAAGATGTAGATCCGGAGACCGGACTGTAGCAGGAGGAAAAACCAGACTTTTATGGGCAGCGCTGCATGTGTGAAAGAAGATATGGGGAGGTGTGAGTATGGTCTCTTTGTTAACACAAGACAACACACCACACACTTTCCTGTATTTCTCTCGATTTAAATGCCCAGTTCACTCTTAGACTACTGTACTCTTTCTCCATCACGTTTCACAAACTAGTCTCAATCACACCTGTTTTACTGCTTTCATTAATTGCACAGTAATCACACTTTTTAATTTTTTTGGCCAATTTTCCCGCCCCAAAAAAACTAATTGGACCCTCACCTGGAAAGATAATTAGATTAACTTTTCCCGCCTTTTTAGATAGCCTAGATTTCACTGTGCCCTTTGACCCCAACACCTGGCCACCCTACATTGAACCACTCACACAGTATGTTAGTGACACTGTTCCAATGCTTTGGACCTTAGATTCTGACTGAACACTTTATAGTCACCAGACTCTGCTACATGAGACCAGTTACCACCACAAACACTTACATGTAGTTAATCGAGTGAAATGTTTCGGCCAAAAGACTTGTTCTGATTTCTCACGCTCCTGGTCAAGTCAATGCACTCAGTGTACTCCCGGGAATGTCTTTGCTTGCAGAGACATTGATGCGTCGAAACATCAGTATACCAGTGCAATTGACTGATCAGGAGAGTGAGAAATCATTCAAAGTCTTTTGGCACAAAAATTTCACTCAATTAACTACATGTAAGTGTTTGTGGTGGTAACTGGTCTCATGTAGCAGAGTGTGGTGACTATAAAAGTGTTCAGTCAAAAGTTAAGTGTCTAAGGTCCAAAGCATTGGAACAGTGTCACTAACATACTGTGTGAGTAGTTCAATGCAGGGTGCCCAGGTGTTGGGGTCAAAGGTTACAGTGAAATCTAGGCTATCTAAAAAGGCGGCAAAAGTTAATCTAATTATCTTTCCATGTGAGGTTCCAATTAGTTTTTTTTTGGCGGGAAAACTGGCTCAATTTTTTTAAAAGTGTGATTACTGTGCAATTAATGAAAGCAGTAAAACAGGTGAGATTGAGACTAGTTTGTGAAACGTGATGGAGAAAGAGTACAGTAGTGTAAGAGTGAACTGGGCATTTAAATCGAGAGAAATGCAGGAAAGTGTGTGGTGTGTTGTCTTGTGTTAACAAAGAGACCATACTCACACCTCCCCATCTTCTTTCACACATGCAGCCCTGCCGATGAAAGTCCGGTGTCCGGATCCATCTTCTTCTTCCACACAGCTACGCCGATAAAAGTCTCAGGTCCTTCCCACCATGGTCTGGTCTCCAACTTCAAATCTTGAAGACAGAAACAAAAGTCTGTGTATTAAAAACAGTGGATGAACTTGTCAAGAACTAACGTCTACAATGTCATGCTGTTACTGCTGAGCCACACAAATTTGAGATGTTCTTGAAAAAAAAGAACAGTCCTGTCCTGGGCATCCTTTCATACCCACAAAGTCAAGATACAGTCCTGTGTTGGTTTATGATTCAAACAATGAATGTTGATCAAATTTAGTCAAGTTAATGTGGAACTTAAGTGGCCAATTACAATTCCCGACAATGCTTACCATTAAATGAAAGTGGCTGACTACAATTAACGGTAAATGGCTCCTCACAGAAAATGCCATGCAGACCTTCAGAGGCATAAAAGAAAGAAATTCGAGCTCAGTGTAATTGTGTGCACCTGAAAGCATGCGGAGTTTTGTCTTGTGTCAACAAAGAAACCATACTCACCAATATATAATCCCCATATCTTCTTTCACACATGCAGCTCTGCCCATAAAAGTCTGGTTCTTCCTCCTGCTACAGTCCGGTCTCCGGATCCCCATCGTCTGCTACAGTCTGGTCTCCTGATCCCCCATCTTCTTCCACATAGCTATGCCGATAAAAGTCTAAGGTCCTTCCCACCATCGTCTGGTCTCAAACTTTAAATCTTTAAGACAGAAACAAAAGTCAGTGTATTGAAATCAGTGATTGGCCTTGCCAAGAACTAATGTCTACAATGTCATGTTGTTACTGCTGAGCCACACAAATTTGAGATGCTCTTAGTCTAGGAAAAGGAAACAAGAACAGTCCTGTCCTGGGCATCCTTTCATACCTCCGAATGGCCACAAAGTCAAGATACTGGTTGGGTTTATGATTCAAACAATGAATTTTAATCAAATGTAGTCAGGTTGATGTGGAATTTATGTGGCCAATTACATTTCCCACAATGCTTACCATTGAATGAAAGTGGATGGCGGTAATTAACGGTAAATGGCTTCTCACAGAAAATGCAATGCAGACCCTCAAAGGCATAAAAGAGAGAAATGCAAGTGTAATTGTGTGCACCTAAAAGCATGTGGAGTGTTGTCTTGTGTTAACAAATAAAAGAAACCATACTCAGACCTCGATCTCCTTCTTCTTTCACACATGCAGCTCTGCCCATAAAAGTCTAGTCCTTCCTCCCGCTACAGTCCGGTCCCCGGATCCACATCTTAAAGACAGAGAAGGAAAAGTCAGTGTATTGAAAGCAGCAATTTGCCAGGCTAAGAACTAATGTCTACAATGTCCAGTTATGACCACACAAATTTGATATCATTGTGGTTCTTAGATTTTTGCAGCAAATTGATAAAACAGCAGGGTTATGTTTTAAAGCGCAATGAAATTTCTCTTTGAAATGCGACACATTTGGCCAGAAGCATGTATAAATGCTATTGATATCTGCGGAGCATTCATTTTGACTCCAAGTGTAAACTAAGTGCACACAACCAATGACTATATGAGATGGTACTAAGTTGTTTTGAAAGCCACAGTCATAGATTAAAGTTCTAAACAGAAAGAAATATATCCCCTGGGGCATTTCTGACAGAAGATCGAAAACTTATTCCAATTGTACGGTATGTTATGAATATAGAGAAAAAAGAAAATTGTAAAGCATTGTCTCATGCACCTGTATAAACTCTTCACTTCACTCTAAGTCTTCAACTTCAAGTCAGCTGATTTGCTGAGCCATTGTTTGGTGTAGTTTGGACAGGAACATCAGGACTACTGACCCTCATGACACACCTAAATATAAAGGAACAATTGTTGCAAGGCAAGAACTAGCAACCAGGTAAAGATGACGAAATCTTGCATATGACCTGTTACTTTGCCTCTTCCTAGAAATGTTAACAAACATGAACTCAAGACGTTGTACAATCGACAAATAAGATATACAGTCACAGTCTATAAGCACACCGCAAATGGAAAATGCTTTTAAAAATACGCCGAAATATTTCGCAATTGGCGTTTTCAAAGTCTTAAACCCTTGCTTAAATCAAACATAGTCTCTCAGAAAATACAGAACTTTTGTGTGCCGTGTTTATTTTGGCGTGTCTTGAAGCTTTGAATACCCAGCCTTGTTTACGTGAATTTTTGGCGGGAACGTTTAATCATGAACACGTGCACATTCCAACGGGTGTTTTTTTACCACGTGGAAATAAAGAAAAGGTAGTTTTTACCAGACAATTCTTTTTTTTTTTACACATAAGAACTCAAAACATAGTACAATTAACAAAGAAGATAATAGTACATTTGATACTCTACGAGCACACCGCACATGGCAAATGTTCAAGAAAACGCGGCAAAATAATTTGACTTTTTCAAAGCCTGTTTTAAATCAGAAATGGTCGCTTGGAACTAACAGAAGAACACCATCTCTTACGGAATATAACTTGACATGGTCTTAAGAATCGTTAGGGAATAATGTCAGCCAAACTGTTGGTTACCTGTAACTACAGGCGAAGTCGTCTCCGAACCACGCAACTCCGAGTTCCCACGCAACTCCGAGTTCCCAAATGTCTCGCCATGTGGTCATCTCTAAAATTCACCAGGTCAGGAAATCCGCCTTTTCTCTTCAATACATTACTAGACCGACACAAAACCGCAGCAAAAACTCCTCCAACGTTCCGCTGCACACTTTTGAAACACATTTCAACGACAAAAACTCCGAAAATGTAGCCGGAAAGTTGGAAGAAAATCAGCCCAGAGTTTTCCCATCGTACGAAAGCGCCATTTTGAACGGACGAGACCAAACGTGTCTTTTTTTTACACAGGTGTGGAAAACAGCCCTGTCTAATTAATAATAATATGCAGCTGATAATCTAATTACTACTAATTTTAACCTTAGGGAGGGTAAAAATGGATGAAAATATTGCTACAGGCCAGTGGGTAAGGTTCCCTGGTACATTTTTGTGGTAACGACTCGGGGAAAAATTGCTATTTTTGCTCTCTCTCTCTGTGTGACAGGCAAGTTCGTTTTACTAATTAATTTTTCGGGTATGTGTAACTACATGTAAGGCCACAACATGTAGATTTTATGACGTTCTACTGTTGACACTTGTTAATCAGTGTAATTAGTCAAATCAAGTCAAAGTTTATTGCACGACAATTGTAATAGCTACAGTGTTTGAGCTATTGATGCTGATTGGTTACGCCTCGTTGTTGAACCATGATGACGCATGGCTTTATGCCCAAATATGGGCAACCAATTCGTAATTAACAACGAAGCCGCTCTGCTTTCCATGTAAACAAGGATAAAATGACTGAAATTATGAAGGATTTTCCGACGAACGGAAGTATTTCAGACAATTATGTTCCCCCAGATAAGCAACAGAGTTGTTCGAGCCGCCTTTACTGAGAAAAGGGGCAGATTTATGTGACAAGAAGAGGCTAAAAATGCCAGTCCACCCGGCTAATATTATTACGAACTGGGGAGGGGAGTGATATTGCTTAGGGATGGCTTTCAGCACCAGGGACAGGGATGTCTTCAGTTTCAACCTGGCTTTTTTCCATAACTACAAAGTAAATATCACCACAGTTACTGCAATATACGAAGGAAATCATTGCATTAGCATACTAAAATTACATCTGATTTTGAACAATGTATTACAAAGATTTGTGAAATCTCAGCAAAGATATGTATTCAAATTTGACAAACTGAACAGTCCGGTGTCTGTTGCCTAATTCGGCTCATGACGTGCATTCCATACAGCGAAGGATGTTAGAATAGTTAAGTTATACGGCTAATGTCTCTGAAAAAGTTCTTGATTGGTTTTGCCTTAACTACATTTGACAATGTCATAAGTATCCTTTTGTTGGCGGGTGTGATAAGTCCCCTGAATCCAATCTCCAAGCAGGTAAGAGTGCCTTCAGTTCTCATGATCAGGTCTGCCGCTATAGAGTTGCATACTTGTTGACCTTGCTGTCGTGATGGCTTTGATGTTTTGTTCAAACGGTACTGTTAGTTCCTGTATGTGTATTGCTTTTTGTTGTGGGAGGTAATGACTAGATCAGGTTTCTGGGTTGTAGCAAGGAGGTTTTGAACCTCCTTGCATGGTTGTAGGTAGTATGTGTACCGACACGGTTCCTTCGTTTGTTGTATGTCCTTGGATGTCTGCGTATACAGTGGCGGTGATCTGCGACGGGTCAAAGGCCTCCTCGGAATGCTGTCCGTTACAGTGTGTGCTTCAGTATAGCATTGTGTCGGAATGTGTACCGCCCTTGCTGGAGAGAGACACTGCAGTGGTTCAGGACGTGGGGTTTCCCGGTTACCGCACAGTTTGCATTTATCGCTGCTACGTTTTCCCCACGTCGTCAGGTTGCAGAATGTAGGCAGGGCGTCTATGGAGACACACACCGCAAAACTTAGGACACCTTTTGGTAGGTTGTATGTGTCCATGTTGTGGCAAGTTTTTTTTTTACTGCTCGGTCCAGATCTAGACGTCCTGACGCATGTCTGCCACATATTGTTTAATGTGTTTGCGTACAGAAGACCATTCTGAGTCTTTTGCCGCAAGGGTTGCTTGTTGGTGGATGGTGTGGCTCGTCTTAATACCCCACTTCCGCATTTTCCTTGTCCACTGTAATTCACGGTCTAGTTTAGCCTGTACAGCATGTTTCACCTTGTCATCGGCTTTGAGAGCTGACCTGCTGTAAGCTAGAGTGTGGGCCGCTAGGTACAGGTCTGATTGGTTTTGTAGTTGAGACCCCTTGTGTTATAAAGGATAGCGTTTGTAGCGCTAGATTGCATTTTGAGCCACGACTTGATTGCCTTTGTGTGTAAGGCATCAAGCTTTTGTAACTGGGGGTCTTAACCTTCTTGCAAAGATAAAATGCTAAAGTACATTTATAGTACCTTGACATCAACAATACTTAGAAGTGAGCTATTGCTTCCTAGAAAAGGCTCACTGCCACAAATCAGTTCAGTTTATCCTGTTAAGGTGACACTAATATGGTGATTTACATGTAGTACAATTGTGACCCTAAGCAAATATGGTCATTAAAGTTAATATTTACTGACATGCTTCAAAGCGTTCCTTGAAAGGCTCGTCAAGGGAAGTCTCAAAAAGGTGTCTGGATTTGGGTTTGTTCAAGTTCCAAACGAAAGATAAAAGAATAACGAACTTCTGCTTGCAAAAAGTGAGTACAATTCACTCTTCATACAGTGTACTTGTATATAGTACTTCTAAGTTCTGGGTTTTGCACTTTGATTAACCCATTATAGCCATTTTGTTGTTCAATGAATGTGTCATGAGCTTTTTGACTCATTGATCTAATGTCAAGGAGGAATGAATCTCTGTGGTCTTGTCAATAGTTAGTTTACATGAAAAGTTTTGACAGAAAGATCATGCATTAATATTATGCAGGTTCTCTCCATTCATATACAATATACAAGGCATTAGTGATGGTGTTAGAGATGGTCCTCACAATCTCAGCCTTCCTATTGTCTTGTTGTTTTTCTTAAGTAGTAGCAAGGAGGTTCAAATAGAATCTCCTTCAAGTTGGTAGTAGATTAGCCTGGTTGCCATATTCTCCATGGGCCAGCTTAGGGGTGTTTTACTGGCCCCATTCCTACTAGCCATCAATAAGGCTACCATTCCAGCGGGCATTTCTAGTTACTTACAAGGCAAACTAATTATTGAAACTGACCCGGGTCATAAAAAAAATGGCGATGGTCTCACAGGCTAGTTTGTCTGAGATTGGTCTACAGTTGGCTCAAGGATGGCTGTACCACTTTTATAAACTTACCAGTAATTTTCATATTAACAGTTAAAACTTTTTTATACAGAAAAACATCCTTTTAATAAAAGGATGTTTTTCTGCATAAAAGAGTTATGCTTCATAGAAATGTTAACCATGGATACATTTTTATAGCAAGAGCTTTCATCAACAGGAGAGCGCACGGCACTACCCGCCAGCTGTGCGCCTTTGTTTCACCCACTGCGGCCCATTGTTTACAGACAGGGTGGCTCACCCTTTCATCTCATGTTTGTAGCGTGGTTTCCTGTGGTTTCCTAATGTTAATGAGCTTAGACGTGACATCACACGCCCTGATATGCTTTTAGCTCCTTGATTTTAGCTGTGTTTTCGATATAGTTGTAAGTTCAAGGGATAAATAGACAAACAGCTAAGATACAATGCATTACAGGGTCTCTAGGTGCTCAACAACGCTGAACAAATACTTAAAGCTTGGTAACCACCAACAGTCCAAGCTCCACATTTAACAATTTGAATGTGTGGAGGGGAGTCAAGGTGTAGTAGTTTTGTTTCTTTTAAATTCTTTTTTTCAACAGAATTATACCTTTTGCATACATTTTCTTTAATTGAATTGAATTGAATTGAATTGGGGGGTCTTTCAGACATTCATGTCATATTTGCTTAGAATCTAAGAAGTACAAAATGTACAAAAAATTAATGCAGCATATGGTACATACAGCAGTCAAACCTCAGAACAGCTAACCATGCACCTCAAGTCATAACCCACATTGAAACAGTCCTGTATAATTTCACACAGTTAAGACCAGCTAATTTGCCCGTCAACCTTCTTACCCAACCAGCAACTACTTTTTTTATAGTCCCCATGGCACCTTCATGCCCCAATCAGCAACAAAAATTGGTGAAGATTCTGCATATGCAAGATAAAATCATTTCAGCACATTTAATATACATAATTGTGCAAAGTACAATTTGAACCAGTGGGAATTTTGAAAAACTTATCATAACATTTTTTGGCTGTTTTAGGAACAGCCAATCTACCCAAAGACCACATTTCATTGTTAGACCAAAGGATGAATGAAAGAAAGATGTAAGTTCTCTCCAAGGCCATTCATACCATCTACACTTGGTGTTGGAGATGGTCCTTGACAAATACCGTCCTGCAGGTTAAACAATGGTTTTTTGAAATCTTTTACATAAAAATATGGAGTTTACAAACTACATGTACAAATGTATGGGCATCTCTTGTAGATAAGATGTTTCCAGGGAACTAAGGTGTTTATTGTGCAATATGTAAAATTGAATCTTTATTGCATGTTCATTCCCTGGGGGGATAAATGCGTGGATCCATGGGAATACAGTATAATTATAGAAAGGAATTACAACAATAATAAAAGGCTAACATTAAATCTAAGGTATAACATGCTAAAAAAAACCTACATAAAGTAGTATCAATCTAAGTTCTAACGGCTTCTTCTCTCTTTTTGAAACATTTCGAAACATACTTGCATACTTCATTCATTACATCTACATTTGTACATGATATTATATATTTAAAAGTGTCTTGTTTTCATAATGTTTTACATTTTTTGTCGAGCTTAATTGAACTTAACAATGATTTACGTTTGTTATCATATAAGGCCACACCAATTTAATTTGTTGGTTCTCGGATTCGCCTCTTCATTTTTTTCTGATTTGCAAAAAAAAAAAAAAAAAATTCTGGTTCTGAATCAACTCAAAAATGCTCATATTTTGCCTCCAACAGTTCAAGAAAGACCTGTTACTCCTAGTTGTTACAGTTATTACATCTACCAATGCACTGGTTTGATTAAAAGTTCAAAATTCATTATTCAAATTTAACCCAGTCTTTTGTGTTGACTTCATGGCACCAATTCTAGCATTTGGGGCTATAATAGGATGCCCAGGCCTGTTTTTATTTTTATTTTTTTTCGCCCTGTCGCCTCATATTTTTTCTGAAAAAATCCGAGAACCAACAAATTAAATTGGTGTGGCCTAATATACAGTCGAGTATAAAATGTGGTTCTTCTTCAATACATGAATTGTTACAGAATTTGCATAGTCTTTTCTTGTAACGGGGTACGGCCGCTATGCCTGCCAGATTCTATGTATAGAGGATGGTCACTAATGCGGAATTTACACATGGCTCTGCGGTCCTCAAAATTTGGAATGTCTAAATATGGTTCTCTGTCGTACATCACTTTGAATGTTTTGTACATTCTCAGTTTGTTGCCTTGATTTTCTCTTTGTCCCTCACAGTGCTTGTAATGCTGAGTTGAATTTTTGGATATATTGTATGAATATAACATATTTTGGATATAACATATAAATGTGCAGCATACTGTATTTCTTACATACATGTACATGTACAATGTATGATCGGAAAGAACATGTCATACGAACACACTAAGAGTTAATTTTTTTTCCATCTTCATTTCAGAACTGGAACTTGAATGTAAAATCCAAGAAGTTAAAACATTGCTATAGACTGCAAGAACCATCATGGCATTTTCCAAATTGACAAAACTGCTTCTCAAGATTGACGATAACCTGTCAGAGGACGAGGTTAAGAAACTACGGACAATAGTAGTTCTAGAAGACCGTCTTGGTCCAAACAAGGTTCAAGATGCAAAACCTCTAGATATCTTCTTAATGCTTAAGAATAAACAGATAATTCGCGAGGGAAATCTGGATTTCCTTGTGGCTGTTTTGCGCACGTTTGGAAAAGAAGATTTGGCACAGGAAGCTGCAAACCTTGAAGAGGAGCAGAAAAAAGGTACCATCTTGTCTTACCTTGTCTGATCAGTGTTGCTAAAATGTTTTTTCAGACTGAATGATGCTATCGAAAATGTTATTTATTGTTGTTAGTTGTTGTTGTTGTTATTTGTAACACCTTCTCTGCAAGCATCCGGCAAATACCAAATAATTTGTGATGCATGTAAATCAAGCCAGGAAAATATATATATATAAAAAGATTCAAACAAGCATGCACAGGTTATGCAAATAGATATTAAATTGCTTACCACATCAAAATACAACATTTTTCTGAATAGTAATACATTTATTATTTCTAATTTTTTAAATATAATTTGTATTATTAATTGAACACATTTGGGCCAAACATACGTGCACCATTCTGCATCTATTCAACATCACACCATAAAAAATCAATCTTCCTTAAGTGTCCTACTAACATGTATTTAAAACATATAATATAAACTTTTGTCCAGTCATGACCTCACAGTGAACAATTTAAAAACTGTCATTGAAGCTTGAGAAAAGCAAATATAATATTTTGCAATTGTGTGTAATACACTACAATACAACATTGTTCATTACGGTATATGATTTTGTAACTGATTAAATTATTTGTTTCAGATTGAGCTGATTAATGCTATATCATAGTCAAAGACAATGCAATATTGATTGCTACAAAGTTCTGTAAGACTACATTATATAGTTAACTAAGCTCAAAAGTAATCATATTATGTTTTGATGAACAGCAATGGGATCCACCCAGCCAGAGAGAACCACCGAGCCACTGGAACCACCCAGTCAGAGGGATCCACCCAGTCAGAGAGATCCACCCAGTCAGTGGGAACCACCCAGTCAGTGGGATCCACCCAGCCAGTGGGAACCACCCAGTCAGTGGGATCCACCCAGTCAGAGAGATCCACCCAGCCAGAGGGAACCACCCAGTCAGTGGGATCCACCCAGCCAGTGGGAACCACCCAGTCAGTGGGATCCACCCAGTCAGAGGGAACCACCCAGCCAGTGGGAACCACCCAGTCAGTGGGATCCACCCAGTCAGAGGGATCCACCCAGTCAGAGGGATCCACCCAGTCAGAGGGATCCACCCAGTCAGAGGGAACCACCCAGCCAGTGGGAACCACCCAGTCAGAGGGATCCACCCAGTCAGAGAGATCCACCCAGCCAGAGGGAACCACCCAGTCAGAGGGAACCACCCAGTCAGTGGGATCCACCCAGTCAGAGGGATCCACCCAGTCAGAGGGATCCACCCAGTCAGAGGGATCCACCCAGTCAGAGGGAACCACCCAGCCAGTGGGAACCACCCAGCCAGTGGGAACAGCCAGAGGGAACCACCCAGCCAGAGAGAACCACCCAGTCAGAGGGAACCACCCAGTCAGAGGGATCAACCCAGTCAGAGGGAACCACCCAATCTACAGGTACAGACTATGAAAATTGGTAGAGTTGGTAACCACATTGTAATCTCTAACCCTGACATGTACGTGTAACAAACCTATCATGTATGTATTAATACAGACCGAAAGGCAGGAGAAAGAGTATGTAGATTCTATATATTGACTTTGGCTGTGATGATTGTAAAACAAGAAATATGCAAAATCCACTCATAATTTCTAGTTACCCTGTTCAAGAATGAAAGGAATAAAAGATCAAAAGGCGGTTACAGTGATAAGAGAATTAACTATGTTACAAAGTGCCTCACTAGAGGTGACAGCTTTAATATACTGTAATATATTAAGAGGAACAACGTTTGATGATGAAACTAGCATCAACTTGCTTATTTTGCTGTATGCTTCTAAGGCAGATTAATTTTAGAAAATTTATTCATGTTGGTTTGTGAGACTCTAATCATAATAGGAGCTAGTAATCACTCATCTACTTGCTTTTTCATGCAGGTAAAAGAGAACACTATACTGTTGCACCAGGGCACATTCCACAACCTTCCACAGATGTACCTTTTGATCAACAGTTGGCACCTGAGATGGACACCTTCAGTGAGTTGGAAGAATCACAGGTCCTGGAGTGGGAACTAAACAGACCAAAAACAGCACCAGCAAGTGTAGATGATTTATATAGTTCAACCCCATTGACAGGAATCAGCAAATCTGGATCTGTATCAATGGCATCTACATGTAACATCCAAGCAATGGACACTGACAGTATCCAATCCACCCAAACTACACAATCAACTAGAATCATCCAACCGACAGAAAGTTGCAAATTGTTCAGAACCACAAGGTCATCTGAGTCTACAGGTGATCACAATCCCCAAGTCATGTTGAAAGACCTCCTTGCTGAACTCAATACACCAACAGTAATGGAAGACAAGGCACAACAGTTTGACCTGTACAGTCAGATAGGAGATCTCTACAGGACAAAACTACATGACTTACAGTCAGCTCTGCAGTATTACCAGAACATGTTACAGTGTTCTCAGGAACTGTCAGAAGACAGAAAACAAGCCAAGGCCTATAGCAGACTGGGTCTGACATATGGTATGTTAGAAAAAGAGCAAGAAGCATACATGAACCACGAGGGAGCTCTTGGCATCTATAAAGTCACAATACAAAAAGAAACTGACATTTGTGTAGCTTACAAAAAACTGGCATCGTCATTAGCACTGTCAGGTCACGTGTTAGATGCAAAAATTAACTATGAAGCAGCCTTGGCTGTTGCCATAGAGACAGGAAACAAGACTCAACTGATAGACATCTACTGTAACCTGGGTGATTTACACAGGAAACAGCTACTTGAACCACAGGAATCACTCAAGTACTACACAGAGATGCTGGCACTAGCCAGGGACTTGGGGAGGAAGGACAGGGAAGGGCTGGCAAACAACAGACTTGGACTATTGGCTTGTATGGACATGCACTATAACGAGAAAGCTCTAGCATTGCATCAAGAGCACCTGAAGATTAGTCAGGATGGTGGAGACAAGAAAGAACAGATTACAGCTCATACAAATGTGGGTAATGTTCACAGGTTCCTTGGTAACCTTGAGCAGGCAACATCCCACTTCAACACAGCCTTACAGATGGCTGAGGAGGCAAAGGATCAACAGGGACAAAAGGAGCTGTACTTCAAGATGGGAGAAATGCAGAGGAAGCAATGCAACTCCCCAGGCACGTCTATCCAGCATTATGAAAAGTATCATGAACTAGCCAGGCAACTGAATGACAAGTATGATGAGAGTCTGGCTTGCAATAAATTGGGACGTGCCTATTACGAAATGGGGAACTACATCAAAGCTCTGGAGTGGGACCAAAAGCACCTGAAGATGAGCAAGGAATGTGGAAACAAGACTGCACAGATCAGAGCACATGAAAACATAGCTGCTTCCTACAAGGCACGAAAAGACAAGGACCTGGCCAGATCTCACTATCAATCAGCAAAAGCACTTGCCAAGGAGATGGATGATGTTGCCAACTAGCTGGCTGGTCTGAAACTGTCATTTTACATGACATTGTTTGCAGGATTCTGAAAAAGAACTCAATGAATCACTGCAATTGACAAGTGTTAAATAACACGAATCTATGTACTCAGAATACTTATAATTAATTGTACTTTTAAAATAAGTAAATTTCAACCCAAAGTTTGCAACAGATTTTTAAAAAAATTAAGTACTAGACAGTAAGTCTAATTGTCAGATATGTACATGTATCTTCTAAATTGATGTAATGAAACATTCCTTACAAAAAAATATGGAAAGCACCTATCAGGAAACAAACAAACACTTACATGTAAGTGTTTAAAACATCTAACAAACAACTCTATGGCTCTCTCCCGCCCATTTCATCTGATTCAGTAGTGCGACAAAGTAGGCTCGCCCTGGCAGGACACGTCGCTTGCAGTGAGAAACCTGCTGGAAGATTAATCCAGTGGTTACCCGCTGAAAAACGCAGAGTGGGAAGACCAAATATTACTTATTGTCTATGACAGAAAGAGACATTGGTCTTACAGGGCCTTGTTGACCGCCATGAAGGACAAAAAGTTCAGGAATGACTTTATGAGTACCCCCGGTATGTACATGTACCTCACCGGATTTAATCTGGAAGAACGATGATGATGATGAATGAAACAACAATCAATGATGATGGCATTTGTAAACTTGAAGGCTTCATGAAGTCAGTATTTGGCAATATGAGGTTCGATCTGGGGCAAAATAACAAAAGAATTCTTATGAGCTCAGGGGAAAAACTGTCACATATAAGGACCTGATCATGAGTTAGATTATAGCCTAAATTTTGTTGTTCACTAACCAATCATTTTTTGTCCTTGTCAGAACTGTGTTGTTTTAGAAAGCAAATCAGATCAACCTTTTATAATAGGACATGAAAATCATTCAGCGTATGGTAAGTTACTATCAATAGAAAAATAAATACCATAATGATTATAATAATGATAATAAAATTGTAAATAGAATAATTTTCAGTTGACAAGTCTGAATTAAAGCATGCTAGTTGTATAGGAAACCAAACACTACAACCAGCTTAATTAGCAAAAAAACAAAACAAAAACAGTGTGGTCATTTACAATGTCCTCAGACAAGTAACATGCCTACGTTTTAATTTCATAACTGTTACTGTTAGGCCACAGCAAGTAATTTTTATGGATGACATCCGCGCGCGCATTGATTTTCGCTCGATTTCGGAAAAAAAAACAAGAAATTTTGATGCCAACCAACTGTGGTCAACATGCCAAAAATATGTCATAAACGGCCATGGGCAAGGCAAGGCTCTGATTTATTGTTTAGTATTTAATTTTTACTTTGATACAGTGTTATAAGTGATGTTGCCAATGAATCAAAACCATTTATTCAAAGATTGAAAGCTTTTATTTAGTAATTCATTTTTTTTCAAAGTTGTTTCAGAGACAAATTGATGTTGTAATAGTTGGCACAATACAAGTAGAGTATGGCTTTCTGGACAGTTCAGATTATAAATGAACTCTGTCAGTTATTGAGCCCCAATTTCCGGTAGGCAGTGTCTAATCTCAGAGACCGTCATGATCAGGGATCCAACAAACTTAATGGGGCACAATTACTTACGTTTGATGGCAACCGTTGACAGTTTAAGTTGTTGCATTGCAAACAAATACCCAGTAGCTACTACCATGTAGTAGCTACCTATGATGGTACAGGCTCTTTTCTACAATTGTTCTTGTTAATTGAGATTTATACACATGTACAAGGACGGTAATACTGTTAGATACAGGTATAAAAGACCTGTTGGTTTGTGATATCATGTTTTGTCGCCACAATTCTTGTTTAACAAGGTTAACGATTTCAAAATTTAAAAATGTAGAAATCTTGTTTTTTTTGCCTGCCTTGTTTTTTTTTTTCGCCCTCTCGCATTAGATTTGGAGTCTGGGGAGGATGTCATCCATAAAATTTACTTGCTGTGGCCTTAGTAACAGTTACAGTTACTGCAATATCATTATATACTGAATAAATGCAATCGTACCTGCAATCAGCCTGGATGCTACTTATGACTCAGCTTTGTATTCTATATCATAAGAAAATCTGACATTTGCTGAGTTCCCATACCTTTGCAAAGTCACTCAATGACATACATTTACTAGGTAATTCAAACTCTTAAAGATACTTACCAGATAAATTACGGAGATTACTTCCGGACGTTTTTGACTGTCAGACATCCATCACTCTTCTTCAGCCTTACTAAATTGAACTTAACTAACAGAACTAGTCAACACTGTAACTAACACATAAGCAACTGGAAATACTGGTTGAACATGACAAAGACTCCTGTCATTGATATGTAAATCAAGTTAAGGTGGTACCTATGGTAAGACATGCATTGTTTACACTGCTACTGTCCCTTGGGTGAGGGCAGGGTGGGATCAAGCAACGAAAATAACCTTTTTAGGAAAGGTGACAAACAAATTGAGCATGACTTGGTCAAAAGGGAGATATGTATAAGGTTACAAAGCATTTGAGGTAGACCTGAATGTTGGAGGTTAATAATTATCTAAGCCAGTGGCTAATAAAGATTACTAGTAACCCTAAGCAAATGTTAACCCCCAGCATTCAACTCTACCCAGCATTCCAAGGCAATGACAACAGCCGTCTCAAGGTCCAGAGGCCACCAGAACAACCAAAAAGGACGCACTCTTGAAGAAAAGGTAAAGTATAGGATTATGCAATGTTAATACATGTATATTGTTTTCTCCAGGCCAAGTGTAGACAGTTCAGTCAGTGTTTTTTCTGGGGATCTTTTTGTTTCACAAAAAAGGGGGAGCGTGAGCAAAAAAATTAACAGTAGAGGTCAAAGTTACAGTAATAGAATCAACACATGGCATCACACTCACTGAACGTACTCATAAAAGGTCTTCAATGAATATAATTACATGTATTGTTCTTTATTCAAATAAAGCAGTTGTAAATAGGACCTGGTGTATTAGACCTGGCATTTGTATTCAAAGTCTGATGAGGCAGACACACTTATTTTCTACACTAATTGAAAAATTTAGCAACTTAGTGAAGTAAACTCTATTACTATTTATCCACCTCCATTACCATGTATCCTACACTTTGAAAAACAGTGTGTTCTAATATGAAATGTTTTCCATAATGAATGCCCCGGCAGGAAGATTCAAGACTATCATCATGATGATTATAATGAATGATTATTATTATTGCTGAAAACTCTGATTTCCTTTGATGTAGGTTAAAAGTCCCTGTGACTTTTGCATTTCAGGTTTGGAATACCGAGAGATAATAGTTGCTGTGTACACTGCACCAGATTATGGCTCGGCAGACAGGCCTTTCTGAACGGGTCAAGTTGTTCCTCAAAATTTCTGACAACCTGTCTAGCAGTGACCTTCAAACCCTACGGGACATAATTGTTCATGACGGAATTCTAGGCATAGCAAGAGTTCAAAATGCAACATGTCTACAAATCTTGAATATGTTAGAGGATAACAAGACCATTTGCAAGGGGAATCTGGGGTACCTTGAGCAGCTTTTAAGAGCACTTGGGAAAGAAAAGTTGGCAGATGACGTTAAAGATCTTGAGAAAATCGAAGGTAGGTCTGATTCAAAATTACTCACTGACATAACCGAGTTACATCCATGTACATGTACCAGTGAAGTTCAAATTCATACTGGGAAAACTTAATGTATACATTCATGTACGCGTATGCTGACCCTAACAAGGTGGTTAAGGGCACATTTGTCCAGTCATAAATATGCAAACCAGTTTGGCAATGCTAATTAGTAGAATTCATGCAAATTGTACTTTCACTGGCTTGTAAAAAATATTTCAATACATTTACTAATACATGTAGTCAATCAATGATCTTTATACATTAAAGGTACAGCTGGACAGCTGTCTTTACCGATACCTGCGACACCTGACCATCAGCTGTCCACTGATGTGCAGGTTGCAGAAGTGACATTAGGGATGGCCTCACTAACCACCAAGAAACCTGAAGGCTCAAATGTCCACCAAAAAACAACTGTTGGACAGCAACCACAACTTGATCATCCTCAAACTCACAGTCAACAGGTTCCACCTAAACAACAGAAACGTAAAAGTAAGCCCTTAACCAGCAAGTAAACATTGAATCTTTCCAGAGTAAATGAATACACTATGTCATTGAAGGTTAGACATCCAGTAATAAGATACACAAGAAAAGTTACTCATTGACAAGCAGCTGGATAGTTTTGAAAACTGTCACACATTTCAAGTAGCATCGATACTTTTGATTTTAAAAATCTATCGTTACTTGAGTAAAGGAATACAATATTCAGTCTGTACATTCAAATTTAGACATTAAAATTAGTAAGGAATGTTATACAATTATGTAACTGTCACATAATTTGATGCAACTGTCTTACCTTTTGTGTCATTTTGCAATCTCACTTGATGAGAATTCACCAGCTGAGATTCAGAATTTGTTCATTAATTCATAACTTATATATTGGGCTCAATCACTATTTTTATTACTGGTAGCTTTAGACGTACCTACATGTACATGAGTCTACTACACTGTACAGAAATTGAGTTATTGTTCAGTTCAGAACTAAGGAGAGAGACTGGATTGACTATAAATTAAAAGAGCTGATCTCAAAGATAAGCTGCTGCATGTATATTCAACTCTTCACCAGATAGGGGCAAGTTAATTATTACTAGAAGTCAACATGTAGATCAGCCACAACAGTAAATCTTCAGGTTTATACAAGGGGCACTTGATGTTTGCCTTATGCTCTCAGAATAGAGGGAGGTTTGTGTGTAAAAGTAGAGTAAAGAGTTTGTAAAATTTGCACTTTGTAAGGTTGACAAGCTGGTCTTGAGGTTTAGCCAGTGGATTGACATGTAGTTACATGTATCTAAATGTAGTAGCTACCTCAAACATGCACAAACAAGGTGTTGTGAAAAAAAGGAACACTTAGCAGTTTATTCCCTGTGCAGTAATGTCACACGGCAGTCTACATGTGCGTTGTTAACACAGGAGACAGCTGTACAAGGCTGTGTGGTTTCAATCAAAACGTCGTCATAAACTACTCTTACAATCGTTGGTAGGTCGTAGGAAAATAATGTTCTAAATGTGACACTGGATCAAGAATGCTATCTGGATCAGAAAATCTACACCAGTCATGAACACAGAAGAGGGGGATACAGACTTAGTCATGTTTGGGACTGCACCCTTGCAGCAATGCCATCTAGTGGCAAAGAGCAGAAGTCCATTCAGGAACTTAGAATTGTAGCCGAGTTACTGAAACATGGGCCAGGGAAATTTTCTTGAGGTTGCGTCACAAGAACATTATTTTACTACTCTCATAATTATTAGACTTGAAAGTCAGGGAATGCCCTGTCAAAACCTGCGGTAAGTCTTGAAATAATGGTATAAAAGGGAGTCAGTTGTCACAAAGGTGGATAACTGTAGTTACATCACTGAAGTTGTCTGTATGGACGGAATACATTATTATTATCATTACGTTATCTTCCACAAAATATTCACACCTTACAAAAAATACAGTCTCATTGGTTTTCATAATCTTCACTTTGGTTCAACATTGTTCCCTTTTGCTGTCAATCAACTCTACCTTTAGCCAATGGCTGCTTAGTAGGATTACAACATCTGGAACAAGTTCTCTAGTGTAGCAGTGCCTCCATGCAGATCTTGACAGAATGACAGCTACAAGGAGTCACCAGGTAAAGTTTAACACCAGTGTTTCACCTCAGAGCTTCTTTTACTTTACAGCTTAGTTATTGTGCATATACACATCATAACGTCTCCACAGTTTTTTTGTGTCTCTCCACATCACAATTCTGTGGAAATCGGGAAGTAAAGACCAACAAACGCTAAATCTCTAACCACAAAAACACAGTCACATATTTACAATTAGTTACAAACTTTACGCCTATCACAACTTGAGGTGACGATCACACGTTTTAAAATCTGTCCACGGTTCAAGCCAGAATATTTACATTTGGTGCAAAATCGTTTTTCTAAAAGATTCTTCTTTAAGTTAAAAAATGCTACAAAGCAGCGCAGCTCACACTTGTATAAGGCACAAACATGAGGATGAATCAAGGGTTTCAATGAACACCTTTTTATCAGTGCAAAAAATGACTATGCATCTAAACCATAACCCATTTCTGACCCTCATTTTCTTATGACCTATCCCCTGGATTTTACTGAATGCTGAAATGTCCCTTGTATGGTTGTTGGGTACATTTAAGAATCTGTTCCAACACATACATGTATATGAGAAATGTCTCAAGTGACCTTTGCTCTCAACTGTCAGTAAAGCTAGCACCAAATTTGTGGCCATATGATTCTGTTCTGAGATTCAAACACAACTAAAAATAGACTGATACAACTGTTTGTTTGTTTGTTTGGACTGTAGTATTTCAATCATTTATAAGAAGCAAACTGCACCATTTTTTCCCTCTTTAACTCTTTCTTTTTAACCTCAGAATGTACTTGACAATCAAACATTTCTTGATTTTCTCCAACTTAAAAATCTTGCCCCCTATAAACCTGTTGAAATGGAACAGCCCAAAGCAATAATGAGAAAATTGTTACACCATTGGACGTACATGTACCATATAGTATTCTTACTTCAAAACGGAGTTGTATAACAAATGTTAGAATCACACGCAGTACAATTGGAAGGCATTTAAAAAATTTTTTTAGAGAGGTATAAAAAAATTTACTGGTGCAGCTAATGTAACACATCTTTAATGGTCTATAATGAACTCTTTTTTTGCATTCATTTCTTGCAATAAAACTGTTATATTCTATTACACAGCCCACAATTCTTTACAACCATAATAGTCTTCTAAGGAAAATATCTTTCCCCCCAGAATTCACAAGAAGCTTTATGCAACTCAAATAATAAAACTTCCAGTCTACTAAGAAAAAAAAACACAACTTTGCAGCATTTTCAATTTTTTTCCAGAATAAAGCAAAGCTTTGCATGCATAAAATCTCCTATACATCTTACATATGGCCTTTAACCTTCGACCTTTCACCTTTTACTATGTAGTTGGCTTTTTCTTTACTTTCCCATTGGTTGGTTTCCCCCCTGGTGAGGATGATTTTGGCAACTGCCCAGGGGTGGAGGGCTTGTAGCTCTTGGCTGTTGTGTGGGGTGAGTTGAGAGGCGACGCCTTGGCTTGTCTGATGGGGGTGCCTAGCGAAACGCTATTTCTCTTTTCTTTAATGGGTGACACAGGTGTTGACTGGAATAGAACATAAGAGTACAACATTAGTAAGAACACTTATTAATAAACACTTGCTTCCCTCAAGGGTTCTGAGTCTCTGCCCCCCCTGCAGGCATTTAAATGGACCAGCCCTGTCAATCAAATGAGTAACCATGGGAACAAGTCCATACCTCATAATCAGTTTATATTGCTAGCTCTATCTTTTCAATCCTTGTGTGCATACAGACCATCTTCATCTACCAGCCCACAGCTTGTAATTGTATTATGTAATACCCAATCAACATTTCTGGGGGTGTCAGCAGTGGCCCACTGTCAGCCAATCAGATACTCCCCTGGCCCATGCCCATCTATTGTACCTAGCCAATCACGTTGCCTCTTATGGTGATGAGATGATGTAATTGGCTGGTAAATTAACTTGGCTCAACAGCTAACAATCCTTCCTTCCTCCGGTTGTTAGCCATGTCAGCCAATCAGATGGCTGGTCTGGCTCTTGCCCAGCTGTTGTTCCTAGCCAATCACATCACCTCTTACAGTCAAGAGACGATGTGATTGGCTGGAATCGTAACTTAATGGGGAACAACAGCGTGAAACAAACAGCTGGAATATTAAAAGAATTGGTTATTGCACAACACAAGCAACAGTTCTGGTACATGAAGTTGATACAGACAACCTTAGCCCCTCCACCAAAGTGGGAAAAGTAACGTTACCCCCTCCGTGATCTGTACACTTCTCGGGTGTTTGTTCTTGCCAGTTTTACGTCGATGGGACTTGACAATTTCTGGAGATTCCACTTTCGCTTTCATCTTGAGAACAATGTGGAAGCAACAAACATGAAGAATTTACTGAAATGTGGTCTTTTAGCAAACTATATCAGACACCTGTTACATCAAAATGTATTTCTATAGATATCATAAGGACTATTGTCACAGCTTCAATTTGTTGTTGTTGCAACTCTTTGTTGTGGCATTCAGTACTCCAATACAGAGCCTTCTGTGTCTTTATTTTGACACTTCCATGTTGGCCCTGGTATGACCCATAGCCAAGGATTCATCCAGTGGATAAACAATAAATAAAGCTAGTTCACCGTTTAAAGTGTGCATGTGCAGTGTGATGTATTGTGGGTAATATGTCAAAGTTGAAGGCAATACATAAGACATGTAAGACAGGCTATGTGCCTTCAACTTTGACAATATTACCCAAAATGTATTGCACTGCACACTTCAAACTGTGAACTAGCTTATTATATGCAGCTTTGCAAGGACGAACATCACCACCAATGTATCATGCCTGAGTGCATGTTTAAGACTTACCGGTTTATGTGAGGAGAATTTTGGTGCAGCGCTGACTTTTCTGTTCGTAGGATTATGTTGGGCCAGGTACGGCATGGAGGCTCTTCTACCTGCACCGGCAGCCTGGGGAGGGGGGCGAGACTAGTTAGAAACTCTCTTGTGCACTTCTATTAAGTTATCCATTGTACCGGTATATATGGTGCACATGTACAGTGTATTTATATATGTATTGATGTACATTGTATGTATTCTGAATCTGAATTGGTCAGTTGGTCTAAAACTGCTCCTCCGACAGTTTCAGACAATATTTATCAAAGAAAACAGTTGCAAATTTCAGACTTCCAGGAAGTATTTTGGGTTTTTGTGACCTTCACGTTCACCCCATTTCCTGTGTCTGAGCTATTGAACTCCTGTCATTCTGCCTGTCAATCTTCCCCACCCACATGCAGTCAGCCTACTTTCCCATTCACCCCATTTCCTGTGTCTGACCTTTTGACCTCATGTCATTCTGCCTATCAATCTTCCCCCACCCACCTGCTGTCAATCTACTCTGTCCAGACAAGCAGACACACAAACCCATCCCAAAACAACACTTCCATACCCGGAAGTAATTCTTTTATCAATTAATTTCATATAGAATCTGAAAACAAATCTGAAATATGTCTGCTTTCTTCCTGCCCGAAAATAACTAATTTGGACATCTTTGCCGCAGAACACAATAATTATGTTACTTGAAAGATTGCTCTGTTTTTCTGTTTTGAAATACTTTGAAAATTCACAGAGAAAACTAAAGATGTAGTCCACTTCAACTTCACACAATCTATCCAATCCATCTAGCTCAGCCACCTCAAAAGTTCACACTGCAAAGAAAACTTTGTTAGACAACATTCAAATAACAGCATGCTTAGCCTAGCCTCCTTGAGCGAACTCAGAGAAAAGCAAGAGGCAAAATGTCAATGCAGCAGTGCCACACGGTGAGCTGTTAGTGAAGTGCAGTTTGTGAAATGCATGATGAATTGATGATGGAATCATGGCGGATTTTGTGTCTTTGATGGAAAGACACTATTCTTTGGCCAACAAGTTAAAAAAAAATGTTCTGTAGCATTACAAGCCCATTATTGTGTCTCATCCCACTATATCAAATCCTTGTCTCTCTGCAGTGGAATCTGCCATGCATTAATATGGCCATTAGGCATTACCAAAATTTAATTTCTTGGTTCTCAGAATTAAAAAAAAATCAGGATGAACTGGAAGATCAACATGTAAACAGAGCTTGAAGGGTAAGTCTGTGCCATGTACACACAGTTTTAGGGAGTGAATGTTAGTCAGATTCAAGTTAATTTTTGGGTTGGTGGCTTTATCCATCCCCTGACAAGTCCGGACTGGACTGCTTTTTCCACCAACCCGTCAGATTCAAATTTCTATTTTTAGCTTGTCATCCCTTGTCATATTTTCATGTTAAAATGTCCGAGAACCAAGGAAATAAACTGGCGTGAATGTTAGGGTTTCACACGGATGAGAAGCCATGCATGATGCAGTCTCAGCCTGGCTGGGCTGACACTGGTGTTGGAATGGGAAGCAATTCATGGTTATGTAGCACCACAACATGTTTCTCAGATCATTGGGGGTGGGGTGAAAATATCTCTTAGGATATAATTCACAGTGTACTATATGAAGCAAACATGTTGGATAGCTTCAGACATTACTGAAGGCTATGATATCTACAATGTATATGCCGCTTTTTATGCTTTTAGGAAATAAAAACATCACAGTTTTAACTCTTTATCTGTTAACAGTGCTAGAAATACATGAGCACCGTCCACTATCATGCAAGGATGAAAGTAAAAAGACTCAAGTGTCATTTTTATTTAAAAAAAATGCTTGTTGCAAATCATGATTGCAATGCTGCCATCATGATCGGACATATTTCTCCTCCCAATTCTGGTCAAAAATACCAATTTAGATGTTTTACAATAATTTTGATTCAACTAAAAGATTAAATACAGACTAGCATGCAAGCTAATTTGTGTAAGAAGTCAAATTAATTTTAAAATTAGCTTTTGAATTAAAAATTGTTCATCTTGAAAGGAATCTTTAACTCTACCATTTATGATAATTTCATTGATTTGAAATTGATTGCTTGAGGGTACAATATTACCTGTAAATTTGTTTACTTTTGAGCTGGTTTTATTTCATGGTAAAAGGGGAATTTTTTGTTGGAATTTTGTTCTGTTTTTAATTTGCAGTTGGAACAATTTTGTAGTACAGTTAGTAATTTACATTCAATTTGGAAACAGTCATATTCACGGTGTCATGATTTTGTGGTAAAGAGGTCACCAAAAATCAAAACTTAACAAAAATAAAACCACAGCAAAAGGTTAAAGTTTGCCAGCATCTAAGAAAGAGGGCTTGATCTGAGAAACAGCGGTTAATGCCCTGTGCAGCGGGTATGGAATGACGTGATGCTAGCCTTTCGAATTTGGTGCATCTCTGCCTCGTGTAGTTGCTCAGCAGTGTCTGCTGACTTCCGCCGATGGACATGGCCAGTGAGGGACGTCAAACTCTGCAAGGAAGACGGCTGATTGACACAGATAGTTCACAAGACAGGTGGCTTGAAATAGTTCTTTTTGTTTTACTCAAATTGTCATCATGTAACAACACCTCATGATCAAGAAGGTCATTTCAATGTTACACGAATAGGACTGAAACAGCATCTCTTCTCCCTAGGTCAGAAACATTATGTTTGAGACACACTTGACTTACTGAGAGTGAGGACTTATTCGTTCAAATATAATTATAGATTCTGAAGCAGTTGTTACGAAGGCTGCTTGGGAACACCCCTATTTCCCTATACATTGTATAGAAACGATATGAGAAGTAGAAAATCTTGGATGTATAGCCAAGATTTTCTAATTTTCCTGTTTTTGTTTTAGCAAAAAAAGTTCTTGTTTTTTCTTTCTTTACAATACTACACACAAACTTAATCTTGCATCTGATGTCAGAACAAGCAATGCTGTTTTAGTCCTATTCATGTAACCTTGAAATGACTTTTGGGTAGCATTATTTCTTTACAATACTGTAGGCATGAACTTTATAAAAAGTAATGTATGTTTTTGAATTAATAATTAGATTTTACATAATCTATACAAAATTTCAAGCCACGTGTCAAAACAGGACACCAGTAGCATGACAACAGCACAGAACCCATCACCACATGAATGCCACCACAGGCAAGCTTAGAGCGTAAGGTACTACACAAGATAACTCTAACTACAATCACACTCAATAAAGTACCAAATGATTCCTGTTCAGTTTCTTTTCAAAGGTCTTCACTTCTAATTCTTGTCACCAGTTAAACATTTCTAAACCACTATAGACTGGATAATGAATTAAAAACCTTATTAACCCACCACATTTGGTTATCGCCCACACACTAACTTCAATGATGATTCTTGTTATAACAAGTTCTACATGTATTTGACCTCTAACTCCACCTGAGTCCTGACCTTTGCCTTTTCATCTTTGACTCTAATATCATTGATTCCCTTCACTTGACCTTGACCTTTTGTTCTTGCCTTTAATTGCTGAGCTCTAAACCCTGACCTTTCCTCACCATTGACCTTGACCCTTGACCCTCACCTTTGACTTTTCCTTTTCCCCTGGCCCCTGGTTCTCGTCCTCTTCCAGCCCATTCTCCTGGAGGTCTTCTTCAGTCTGGGAACAAAGCAATTTACAGAAAATCATCAAATCGAGTCTATTTACTGTAAGTATGGCTCATCTCAGCTACATGTACATGTACATTTGTATTTACAGAGACCACGAACTCATAGTTTTACCTGGTTGTTGTTGTCCTCCCCCTCCTCTGAAAACTCCTCGTCTCTCAACTCCTTCCCCCACTGTTTCATCAGTTCTAACACGTTGGTGGGCTGGGTCGAGTTCCCATCAAGCCCCTGGGCACAAAACATTAGTCAGTGATTTAAACTGTAAAAACTTAAGACAAACTTACTAATAGGTAAAACTCAAGTGAGGTAAAGCATGATGCTTTTTTTTTTATCTTCTATTTTATTTTGTTAAAGCTACATGCAGTAACAGTAACGGTTATGTAGTTGATAAAAACTAGATGTCGGAATTTTTACAAAGAGAGAACGTAAAACAATGTGTAGAACTTACGGTAACCCATGGATGGTCCAGGATCTGGCTAGCTGTTAGTCTGTGGGCGGGGTCCACTCGCAGCATACTGCTCAGGATGCTCTTAGCTGCAGAAATGCAGGCGGAAATCATGTCATTATCGTTTACCAAATCAAAATGCGTCGTTCACATTACAGGCTTGGAGTATGCTAACCAACTTGTTGAAGGTGCATCAAATAAATGTGCATCCTTTTGTGCTTACATCCCTATGTTCTGACAACCCTAACTCTATATCGGAATGTAGGAGTGTCAGAACATAGGGCTGTCAGAACATGGCGACGTCCCCTCCTTTTATGGCCAATACTCCTGGATAACAAGTTACCTGACTTTACATGTAATCATGAATGACAGTGGCAAATTCCAATGAATTATAATATATAGTCTAGGACTCTGAGGATAAAATATCATACACTCTATTCTTATGTAGTTGCCCTTGCTTATAATTGCAACAAGCAAATTCATGCACCATTTATGCATTATGCACCATGCATTTTGTTCGTGCATGAAAGATTGGTAGAATGTCACAGTACCTTACAGGATACTACGTAGTCTTGAGAAACAGGGATAGAAGGAGAGGTGCAAGAAGTCTTAGAGGAGAGTTTAGAAGAAGGTTCCCAACACTTGATCTTCAGATCCATACAAGGAAGGAAAAGACAGTCGCCTATTACAATCATGGAATCATAAAAAAATTGACAGTACATTTTGTAGCATACCATCCAACCTGTACTAGTGACCACTTCTGCATAAGGGCTACTTGGAGCTGGCCATTGATATACAGTCAAACCTTTATTAGTGACCACCAGTCCTCTGTATAAAGACTACATGTACCTGGCCATTGACATATAGTCCAACCTGTACTAGTGACCACCTCTGCATAATGACCACCTAGCTACATGTAATGTTTTGCTTTTTATGGTCTCTTTTTGTGGCTTTTCATTCATAGTTGTACAATGTTTCATGCCAAATCAAAACCTTTTCAGTCCAAGAGTCAACTTTATTCAATGCATATCTGATGAGTGTGCTATCTTTGAGACACTTAGCAATGTACTACATGTATTACTAGTGAAAGACCATGCATGTTGTTAGTCTGGATGTTTGAAAAAAAAATTAATAACTTACCATCTTCAGAAATATCTTCCCAGACAGGTTCAGAGAAGTCCAACTCTCCTTTCTTTATTAAGTCGTAGAGTTTGTCTTCTTCTTTCGCGAAGAACGGCGGATGGCCAGCCAACCTACAGCGACAGTCACGTTCAACAAAACATACAGTTAGGAACATACCAAGAGAGATTGGGGGGAGGACTGTGTGAAATCATGTGCAGATTTACCTTAAGGTCAAGTTGGAAGTCTAAATGTGAGTCTACCCACACAGTTACTGGGTGTATACCCACTTAGGGCTTGTCACAACAAGCTCTCAGTCTGCAAGGTTCGTGCTAGGCCCATTGAAAGTTCCATTTCTTTGGTTGTGCTAATGAATTCACAAAAACTCTAAATACTTTCTGGAGGTTTTAAATCTCTGATTTCATGTTTGTCTTTTCTAAAATAAGTGACAAAAGATACTTACAGCATGTACATGATAACTCCTATGCTCCACACGTCGCACTGTTGACTGTAATCGTGATTATTCAACACCTCTGGAGCTGGAGGGAGGAACATACAAAAAAGAAATGATAACAGTCAACAACAGTTAGTACATGTATATGTTTATAATAATAATATAATATGATATTTATACAGTCCACAATTTGTTTTAAAGCTTCAATTGGTGTTGTTCTTGCACACCTTGGCACTTGGTATATAAATTTGATATACAGTAGAGTCTTTATTAATTTTATATTTACTTTGAAACATTGGTACAGTCTAGAAGTACCTTTCATTGTAATTTATATATTGAACAAAAAAATGTCAGGTTTGCTTTATTATTATTATTATATTAAGATCTCTATTTATGGTACCTAAAGAAAATTGAAAAAAAAAGAGACAAATTTAAAGAGGTCTATATGTACTTAAGTCAGCATCTGTTCAGTAATCCCTGAAGTATGCACATTTAGATATCCAGGTGTTCAAGACATTCTTGAGAAGGCCTCAATAACAACTTTTGTTTTTAAATGTGGTGGTCTAAGGGTACCTGGCATGAAAGTTGACACTACATTGTAAAAAAAAAAAAGAATTCAACACACACTCGGTAACTTTCCCACCAGGCTTGTTTACATCTATTCTGGTTCGTTTCTATTTCTGGTTCCTGTTTCTCAAAATAGCTTCCTAATTTTTTCCAGTGATTTGTGTTATGATTGAAAGAACAATAAGTAGCAATCTTTGAAGACTTACCCATATAGATGGGGGTACCACATACATCCTGCATCATGGAATCACTACCCGATCTCCCCTTAACTATAGACAACCCAAAGTCAGAGATCTGGAAGGGAAAAATACACAAAGAACATATTTTAACATCAGTACAGTACTAGAAAATACACAAGTTGAAAATCAGCTACCATTAATAAACCATTCAACCATGCATAACTGATTGTCATTAGCTATTTTTGGAGTCTGAGAAAATATGGCTAATTTTCATATTTACTGTAAATCTAGAAATATATGCTGTGGTCTTATTTTCCCAAATATGCATTTTTTTCAATCTACATGTATTACAGTTACATTACTGTACTACAGAATTGTTTCAACTGCAAACTTAAAACACTGTGAAAACCTTCTTTCCCATTCTACAGTAAAATTAATTCAGTCACAGCGAAAATAAGTGAACTTACAGTGACCGTATCTCCCAATTTTTTTCGTTTCTCACCTTGACATTGAGGAGGTCCTGCTCCGCCCTTTCTTCACTTTCCTCCTTAATGGATTCATCTGGTCTAACTAGAATGTTCTCTAACTTCAAATCACGATGGACGGTATCTGTGCGGACAAAGATTCTTAATAAACAAACAAACAAACAAACAAAGGCAACACAACTTCAATTCTACTTGTGGAAATTGTGACTGAAGCAACTGGATAAATTTTGAAAACTGTCAGACATTTCAAGTTAAGCATCCGCTCTTTTCGTCTTGTTCTCAGTCACTGATGGAAAGTGGTGGATGCTATTTGAAACGTCTGACGGTTGCTTCAATCACAATTTCCTTGTGTAAAGCATTACTTGGATGTCTATCCTTCATCGACATGACTTCAATTCTATTCCTAAAACTGCATTGCTATGTACCATATACAATTTTTTGTACTGCATACATCTTAAAGATGAAGATGAGAGTAAACTATATTGTTCTGATTATAAAATACAAAATCATATGGTTTTTATATTATTAGAGTTCATTTTTTCATTCATGCACTCATTCATCCATCCATCTACTGGTTTATTCACTCAATGACATTCATCCATCCATTCGTTCAGTTATCAAATCAATCATAATATCATGATTGATTCATTCATGCATTCATTTTGAGAATAATATTCATAGTAGGACACAGAGAATTTGTGAAACAGAAGTTAGAACTGACCGTTTTTGTGGAGATAAGCTATTGCACTGGCCAAATTCTTGATAATGTGTTTTGTCTCTTCCTCGGAGAAGGATCCCTTCTTGTCGAAGTAGTCTTTCAGTTCCCCCGACTCACACAGCTCCAGAACTAGGTACATTTTCTGTTCATTTATGGAAAAAGAGAATAATATATAATCAAGACATTAATATTGTTTACTCAGGGAGTGAGTATTGTAGGCTTTGATGTACAGTCATAGTACAGCGGCTGCAGTACTGTTACTGTAGTAGTACAGGAGTAAGTTGCAGTCACTGTACATGTACAATCATGTAGTTGTACGACAGCACGTCGGCAGGACGTACTGCGCCTGCGCAAAACCTGCATTTTCGCTGGATTTTTGGTCAACGTTGCATCAGAATTTTGCCTGTTGCAGACCATATCTTTTTCTACACAACATTTAAAAACTACAGACGGGATGTCACCCTTATATACGCAAATTCGACCTTACATGTATATGAGACATTCTGCCAAAGTGCTATGCACAATACATTACGGGTTTCGCGCAGGCGCAGTACATTCTGCCGACGTGCTAGTAATGTCATGTACATGTAGTTGCAGTAGTAGTACGACTGTCCTGTAGTTACTGTTACAGTAGTACAACAGTACTGTACAATGTAGTACAATATCAAAAAAATTATATAACAGTCAGAACCTACTGTAATAATTTACGAGTCTCAGGCAACACCAATTTGTTATCTAATTTTTTCCTCATAAAAATAAAATAATGCTAAACATTGAAGATCATCAGCAAACATTTCCAGGGAAGGAATATACTCAGTCTGTTAGATTCAAGTTCTCCTCCCAGCCCTCTGTTTTCATCTTATTGTCTAACTTTTGGATTTGAAATAACCAAGAACCAAAGAAGCAAATTGTTGGTTTGGCCTAATATTTTTGATCCAGTGTAGCAGGCCAGAATGTACCCCTAAGCAGAGTATATCCCAGAGTATACTCTGGTTAGGGGTACATTCTGGCCTGCTACACTGACTTCTTAGAAACTGGTTTGACCTATGGTGTATAATACAGCTGACAGATCCATTAAAATGCAATCTATACTTGTCAATTATCATTATATATAATCATAACTCTAGGGACAGTGATTTGTTAGGGTGTCACTGAGTAATTACAATTCAACATCCAATACCCCTAAATAAAAGTGAACAAAAAATATTAATCAAAATCTGTGCCATTTTAAAAAGTTAGTATGTATAACAGTTACTAAACTATAAAACAACTGTAAGTAAATACTCTGTCTCTATTTTGACAATCTGTTTACAACTGATTCTGTAAAATTTAACCTTCTTCCTGCTGAAGTACCCTTTTGGCACTAAATTTGGTTACAGTAACTTACATGGTTAGGCAGTAAGGAGAAGGTTAAGAACAGGTTTAGTTCCAGCTGTTCAGTAATTGTGATGCAAATTCTTCTGGTCTTCCTCGAATCTGAGACTACAACAAAGCTGCTACTTAAATGCTAATACTAATAGCTCAGTTGAACTTAAAAGCAATATTTGAGTGACTGTGTTTAACCAACAATAGCCTTCAGTCAGTAAACAGATGTTCCCAAAACTTTCCCACACTTTTGTGTTTGGTGTTTGGTTAAGCTACCATGGAATCACAATGCTCAGAAGGGTGTGACCAGAAAACAAGCTTTTCACACAAACTCATGTGCAGTCATCAGAAAAATTGTAAATTAGTTTAACGTTTACAGAAACAGTTTAGAATCCCCAGTTTGCGTAACTTGGCATTAAGACAGAGTACAGGCAGTGTTCTAGCCAGCCGGAAATTTTTGTCTGTCATCTCATCAATTTTGTTTGACGTAACATGACATTGTTGAATGACAATCCTAGGGGTGTCCAGAGTCATGCTTCCCCAGGAAAATTTTTAAATCTTGACCAGGTCCTGGTGAAATGCTATTTCCTGCATTTTGAGGGGCAAATTTTGTTGTCTGACTTAGCTTAGTTTAATGGCATCTCTTTCCATATCTTTACACAATGATTTTTGTCCGTCAAAGATGATGGACTGGGCATACTTTTTGCCCGTCATGAGCGTCAAAATTCTGTCAAATGATGGAAAGACGGATGCTGGCTAGAACACTCAGTACAGGCAAAGTTACATTCTGCGGTTGAAGACTTAGACAATTTGCAAGAAGAGGTTGTCTTACCCTGGGTGTCTCAAAGACCTCCTCCAGGTGGATGAGATTTGGGTGGTTCACCTTTTTCAAGATGGCCACCTCTCTCTCCAGGAGCTTCACTGCAGAGCTACCCGCCTGGACAACAATGAAGAAGACATTGACAGTCAAGTTTAACCTTCTCCCTGCTACCTGACCCCATAATTGTATTTACAGCTTTGGTGTCAAATGGCTACCTTAGTATGCTGAAGGTTAAAAATGAACAATAAAAAAAAAAAACAACTTTCATCCTAAGTTCATGGTGGTAAGTCGTCACTAATAAATGATTTTTTAGATAACCTTTTCAGGGACTTTTGACCTAACTTTCTGTCAGTGTCCCCCACGTGCCTAATATATGTGGTCTATGGAAACACAAGCAAACGCACAGACACACCAAAAACAAAACCTCTTATACAGAGGTAATTACAAGTCCTAAGACTAACACTAGTGGAGACAAAAATGTATTTTGTGTTAAACTTTGAAGTTTTAAACTAAAAGGAACAATTTTTATGTTTAGTATAATTTTCTCCACATACCTTTTCCTTGTTGACCTTCTTGATCGCCCATCTGACACCTGTTTCCTTGTGAACTGCCTCGAACACGATGCCGAAGCTCCCCTGTCCGAGCTTGGGGCCGAAGTCATAGTGCTCCTGTATGGAACTCTCATCTTCCACTCGTGTGTGGTTCACCTGGGTAGCAAGGTGGTCTTGTGGTTAGGGTTGCTGATTTAAAATTTAAAGGTTCTGGGTTCGAATCCCAAGCAGCCCCAATGTTGTGGCCTTGTTGCAAGAGGCACTTTGTATATTTTGCTTTAAACTCGCTGTCACTTCCTCCCAGCCTGCTATGACCGCTAATTCAATTTCACTTCCTCCCAGCCTACGGGAGACCATTTTGACCTCCAGTTTGACCTACATGTCAGTCTACAGTTACACCATTTCCCCTCTCACTACTTGTCATTTTCCATATCAAAATAACTATGGACAAAGAAGCAAACAAGCAAACATACTGAAATCAAAACTTCCGTACATGTACATGGAGTGTGGCGTCGGGTGGCGTAGTGGTAGAGCGTTCGACTATGAAACGGTGAGACCCGGGTTCGATCCCGAGTTGTACCCGGGACATGTCTGGACATGCGCCCCGACGTTGTGCCCTTGGGAAAGGCACTTTACACGACTTTCCTCACTCCACCCAGGTGTGAATGGGTACCTAACTTCGGTTGGGGAAAGTCGTATTGAGGTCACCTGGTGGCGCGGAATGGCAGCCGCACAGACCCTTGCGACAATTCCACAAAAAAAGTGGAGCAAATATGTATCATGTGTATTATGTGAACCCTGTATTGTATTGTATATTGTAAACCCTGCATCAATTCAGCGCTGTGAAGGGCTGCGATTGCACGGGTGGTGTTTGACCAATAAACCATTTATTATTATTATTATTATTATTATGGAGGTCATAAGCGAAAATAAAAAATATCGTTCACCTGGCGGTCGGCGCTGCTCACCCGCGCTTTCTGGCTCATCGGGGCGGAGAAGCTTGGTTCCTCGATAATGGATCTGTAAACAACAAACAATAACTGTTTTAGATACACGTCTACAACAATTATAACTGAATAGAACACACCTGCAGCTGATTACACTATCAAAGTCTCTTTAAGCAGTGGGTTTTGTGAATAAGATTGGAAACAAAGGCTAAAATTCACAATGGTGCCACTATCTCTTACAATTAACATATACAGCAATAGCATGTCAGTAGAACATATTGTGCCTGACTGCAAAACCCGTAATCATGTATATGCATATAGCACTTCAGCAGAACGTCTCATTTAAGGTGGTATTAGCGTATTTAAGGATGACAATCCGTCTATAGTTTCCAAATGTTGTGTCGGAAAAGATATTGCCTGCAACGGGCAAAATTCTGATGCAACGTTGACCAAACATCCAACAAAAACCGTGAAAAATCCAGGTTTCATACAGGCGCAGTACGTTCTGCCGATGTTCTTAGAGCAATGTACATTTAGTCTAGTCTTCTCAGAATTGCCAATCTAAGCATTTGTGTCGCTTTACCCACAGGGCATTTAGTACTCCCTATTATCCACTATACCACCATGCCATTTGCTATGTAATAGGGGGGTCGCAAATCTATCATCACAGAGTGGACAAAGCAAATACATCAAACACTGGAGTCTTCATCTATCACTGTCCACCACTCAGCGACCTGACTGTCCAAACAACCGGACAACTGACCAGGTGTGCTACTGTTTCGCTCCGTTTTCTCCTTTCCCAGCGTGAGTTCTTTTCAAATCGTCCCAGCTGTTTTACTCTGTTTTTCCCGTCGCAAATTCTTCCCAAAACAAAACACGTTTGTATGTACGTCTCCTAGGTATGTTGTCGTCTCTTTTAATCTTTTACTGACATTCAGTACAGTATAATGTCACTGTTTTCGAGATAACATTTTATAAGGCTTAGCTCGTTCAAAGGATGCATAGTTCGATACAAGTGTAACATAAGCCTTACAAGTACTCTTGCATAGTAAACTTCTCAATTAAAGTACATTAAAACTACGTACACTGCTAGTTGCTATAACAGACCTCAAGTTTAAGTGGTCTTACTATTTTGCATTGGACGTCATTTTAGACTAATTTCGAAGTTGTAATCAAATAAAGCCCAAATGCAACATACTTTGGACGAAGTTGTTCCTGATTTTGACATTACTTGAACAAAAATTTTCTTTTAGTTTATTTGCATATGAGAAAGATCATTATTTCAACTTAAAGGCAAACACTATAAATTACAGCTTCAAAACTTACAAAAAATTTTGTTTTAGAATCATAAAAACACAAAACTGACCAGATCATTTCTAGAGTATAATAATGCTATTTTTAAGTCTCATTGAAAAGACATTTTCAAACTTGTACCAAACACACAGAAGGACAAATGTTCATATCCTGTAGTGTAATATTACATGTTTTCAGGTCACGAGTTTGAGTCAAGACATGAGTCCTCTCAACCCCTGTGTTTTGTAGTATATTGCCTTTTAGAAAGTGAAGTGGAAACAAGTAGGACTTCAGATCCACTTGTGTTTGAACCTCTCTGTTGTTGCCATTGTGATTTTAAATAAGTTATAAATAATTCTCTCTCCCTAAGTGATCATGAGGAAATGTACAAACTAAAAAAAATCATATTTAAGAAAAAGTAAGTTAGTCCCATAGCCTTTTTGAGGATGTGGGGCAGTGGGTTGTTAATCCACTGTGTCTAGGGCACGGTGTTGGAAGGTGGAGCCCATCCCTCTCCTTCTACTGCCTTTTACCTCTCCAACTGAAGTCAGGTACCCATTTTACACCTGGGTGGAGTGAGGAAAGTCGTGTGTTTCGCAAGGACACAACGTCTTGCCAGGAATGTCAGGGATCGAACCCGTGACCTCTTGATCTCGTGTCCACTCGGCCATTCAATGCTACTGTAACAATACTTCGTTGGTTTATGGTGATGCATTTTGAACATATTTTCCGGAAGTCAGCTTCATACTCGTACTCAAAGTGTTTGCTAATTGAATTAACAATGCCGACCAATAGAGAAGAGGGATTAAGCTGCTGAGTGTTGCCATAGCAACACATCTCTTGCTGAATGGAGCCTTTCAGCCAATAATAGGGCCGTCTTATCCTGAGCACTTTGTCCCTGCAGCTAATTTGACACATGTCAGTTTTGGAAGAGAATGGAAAAGATACTTTCAAATTGTTCTTATAGGTTGTGGAACTCAAAACAAGGATATCTGAGTCATAAATTGTAATATACATATAGAATACTACACAGTATATTCCGTATCACCCGAGGTACATGTATACATGTACATATACCAGCCCGACCTACGGAAAGGCCGCAGTAGGACCGTGGGTGATGCAAAATTTACTGTGTACATAGTATTATAATTATCTATTTATTTCATACCTTAGATGATCCTAGAAAACACATTTCAATGCAAAAGAAACAGTATGGTCGCAAACTTTTTTTGAAACGGACAAAAATTGATGTGTGCGCAAATGTCATCGATATACTGTAAATCACTTTATATTCGCAGTTTTCGCATACACTTAAATGTACCACGAATTTATCAATACCGCGAACAAATGATTTGTCGACTTTCTTTCTTTTGCACCTGCCACCACCGCAAACGTATAGTTCTGCGAACATGTCCATTTTCTCAGACTGCGAAATGAAAGTGATTTACAGTATGATCAAGTCAGTGTGGCCTTACTTTGAAAACTGACCACAAGCGACCAAATAAATGAGTAGTGGACACACCACCACGCTGTGTCAACCTTCTGACCAGTCATCCTTAAGAACAACAGCTTAATGGCTTAAGAAAGTTTACACACTGATTTTCTTCTTTAAAACTGACACATTCCTTGTTTTTTTCCACCCACCAGCTTTTCTTTCTCACGAAGATGAACCGTTGAAACACCATTTTGCAAATCAAGTACTGTAAGTCTTCAAATGTTCACGTTGGTTTTGTTTTCCGAGTTTTCGTTTCGTTGAGTGACTTCTCTACTACAAAGTCATGACGCAGGAAACTGAATATGCGTTTCCAATGAAACTATCATAACAGTAACTGCAGAATTGCACTGTGGGTATTTTGAGGCCCAAATCCATCTCATATACACCTTGAAACAAAAATTGTTGAGTTTTTTTTAGTACTACGCATACTGTGTGTCAATACATGACGTAATCGTTATTTGTAAAACAATACTGAAACATTTAAAAATGTATTCCTAAGGCATTTTAAGGAATTGTTTCCAAAATTTAACTGTTCTTAACAGCTCACAAAAATTTATAAATTGTCAACTCTGTAAAGCTAGACATAACAGAATTCTAACTGCCCTGATAAACTGTTTAAACAGCATTTTATCACCAACTAGTACAGTCTAGATAGAGTTACCATGGTTACTTAAAATCTATCTTCCTTTCACTGGTTTCTTATCAATTTTACTTGTAATGGATTAGTAAAAGAATTGCGATTAATCACTGATATCAACACAATTGCAGCCTTCAGAACGACTTTATAACGAGTCTGTTAATCCGTCGGACAACATCATCAACTTTTGATCACGGGAAATCGACAGCCAGCCTAGCAACGTCGTGCCACGATGGTAGCCAATCAACCACACATTACGCACATTGCAAAACATTTTTGGAATTTATATGATACAGTCTTGTAACGCCTGTAACCTTTAGCACACTGAAGTAGCCGTTTGGCCACCAATTCTATATTGGTTACGGGGTTAAAGTTCACATCCGAGGAGGTTAAAGTTGTAACTTAAAAGTTAATATTATATTATTATGTATTATATCCATAACACTGTTACCTACACTGTAACTGAATATCATCATATAACAAAAACTAGGAGGCCCAAGTTTGACCTTGACCTTTGTCTTTCCAATAACTACCCACATACCAAATATCATTACAATCTATGATAAAGGCCTTCTTAAGTTATGCTGACCACAAATATACAGAAACACACACACACACAGGCACACACACACACACAGACGGACCAAAAACAATACCTCCATTTTTCATGGAGGTAAAATGACATAATCATAATGCATGCAATAACATGTGCACTATACCTAGAGTGTCTGGTGGTGTATTACTAATGGAGATCTAAATATAACAAACCAAACAACCCACTCTTAGAGTGCAACAGGTTAAAATCCCTTGGGTTAAAAATGCTAGCGGCTCATAAAAGGTATGTGTACAGCAAAGCCAGTATTACCCACTATTTATCACTACAGTGAGCAAGAAGAAAGCATGGCAATTTTACGGATACCATAATTAGGACATAGAAAGCTCTGGATATACCGGTTGGAACAAAAAATGTACCAGTACACCGCTGTACCAGTTGTTAAGAGATTCTACTGGTAGATTACTATGTACAGTCAAAACTGCCAAAGAAAACCACTTAGGGGACTGATAAAATCTCAGGTCTATGTAGAAAGGTGGTGGCTATATACTTCGTTCTAGACAGGGTTTTTAATGCTTGACTTGTTGTGTGAATAGGAAAATTATCTAAGGGACCACCTGAAAGCGGTCACAATGACCAGGTGTTCCTTATGTAGAGGTGGTCACTGGTACAGGTTTGCTATGACTGTACATGGGAGCTTTTACACATCAAATATGAATACTAAGCAGACTACTACTAATAGTGATCTTATACTATAGTTATAGTTGACAAAACAGAATCTATCTCACTTTTGACAATTTTACCATTTAAGAATTTAACACACACATGTCTACACTGGGTACAAATTAGCTCTTCCAAGAAGTCATCAAGTTATGCAAAAAATTGACATATCTTGATGTACATATACATGCATAAACATTTTTTAAAGAGAAATTTGTATGATTTATCCAATCATAATATGTTTTCAGGATAGCTTTGTTTATCATCTTCTTGCGTTAAAGTTTTACAAAACAAATTTACTTCACTTTGATCAAGAATGCTTCAACAGTGCTTAGAAATACTAGATTCGACCTTGAAAATTTCACGGGTGCTTATTTTATTGGTGACCCAAATACTTCTCTACACAACATGCTACAACATGGCAACAATACAAAAACTAAAGCTAGGGTGCCAAATTATCGTGCAAACAGACAGGTAAAATCGTTCTAAAACGTTGCGCTAAACAGATGTTGTTTCTTACCCATTAAACCAGCTGTCGTTTCCTCCCATGGTCCTTTTGCGGCGAGAAACGAGAACGAGAAAACGGAGAGCATTGAGCGATCGCTCCGCTAACTTGTGCGGAAAACCACTTGTGCGCTACATTATGATATTCTATCTAGAGAGGTCCAGCTGGCGGACCATACCAATTTCTACTCAGGGGTGAAATTCAACTTTGCAATAAACTCATGTTAAGAAAAAATAGTCATATCACAGAATTATGAAATCAATTTTGTATCATTTTAAAGAAAGTGTGAAATAATTGGCAAAATTGTTAGCAGTAAATATCTCTATATAAGTATCATACAAGCCTAATAGAAATCTACCCACCCACCCCTTTGCAAAAAGTGGACTCTTCCAATCTGTTTTTAAGTGGTACTGTGGATTTGCGTGAAGGGTCCTCTAAACAAACCCCATTCCTGACCAAACACTCTAACCCTCTCATCCGCTCTGTTGACGACAATGTCTCAATGTAGGTATAGAAACAATCCAACATGGTAACATCAAACATATTGTAACGTAATTGCTGCTAAGGCCATGCCAACCCTATTTGTTGGTTCTTTGATTTGAAAAGATAATGCTTAATTGGAATACAATCATAGAGTGGAACTCGCTGCCACCAAGTACAGTAGGGGCATCGTCAATAGATAGCTTTAAACAATGTCTAGAGTTAGACGTTCAAAGGTTAGGTGTAACAGGTCGTTCGGTGTAATGTAGCCAGCTGCCGCCGCGCCGCGTGCCTGCGAAGCTGGTGTGTTACGCCGAAGGGCGGTTATACCGGCTATATAAATACAGATACAGAATCATGAAAACAGAGTCTGAGGGGAAAGTCTGTGCCTTAGTACACACAGTTTTAGGAATTAAATAAAGTCAGATTCAAGTTTTCCTACTAGCCCTCTTTTTTCAGGATGTCATCTTGCTAATTCATAAATTTTGTTTTTGAATGTGTGCGAATTAAGGAAAGAACTTGGCGTGGCCTAAATTATATCTTTAATCCAAAAAGATAAGGGAATTACAGGTAATCTTTTCAAGCGATTATAGTTCAAAGTCTCAAAATCATTCTTTACAAATCATTCACATTTCCCACTGAGAAGAATTATCCCGCAAAAAGTATTGACAAAATATGCTTTTCTATGAATTCTTGTTGCTATTTGTTGCTTCTCGGATTTTTTCAGAAAAATATGAAGCGACAGGGCGAAAAAAAAATAAAAATAAAAACAGGCCTGGGCATCAGGCCTATTATAGCCCCAAATGCTAGAATAGGTGCCATTAAGTCAACACAAAAGGCTGGGTTAAAATTTAAACATTGAATTTTGAACTTTTAATCAAACCACTGCATTGGTAGATGTAACAACTGTAACAAATAGGAAGAAAATGACTTTCTTCAAGTGTTAGAGGCAAAATGAGCATTTTTTAGTTGATTCAGAACTAGAATTTTTTTAAATTTATTTTGCAAATCAGAAAAAAATGAAGAGGCGAATCCGAGAAGCAACAAATTAAATTGGTGTGGCCTAAGAACCAATAAATTAAATTGGTGTTGCTTAGAATACAATCAATTGCACTAAAACATACAGGTTGTATACCTGCCCCCCTCCCCACCCGAAGTGAAAGCGTCCCACCTGTAACATGACCAGGGGTTATATTGTTGTAACCTGCAGGGTGACTGCCTACTATGGCCCCTATCAACGTTACAATAAAAACTCTACGGTCCCTCTCTGGCTAGTGTTTTGAACCAAAGTAAACACTGAGGCTATTGAGATAAATAATAGGAGGGGCTGGGTATCAAACAGGTGAAATCTCAGGTACTTAAACAGGTGATTAATACGTGTAGCTGTCTCTAACACCTGGAAAAGAACAAGGAAGCTACTCTAGCTCATTAGGTAATCTGAATAATATGAGTGCGTCGGCAGAACGTACTGCACCTGCGCGAAACCCGTAATGTATTGTGCGTCCCATGTAAGACCACATTTGCATATTTAAGGATGACACTCCGTCTATAGTTTTCAAATGCTGTGTCGGAAAAGATGTCGTCTGCAACAGGCAAAATTTGGTTTTGCGCAGGCAAATAATGTTCTGCTGACATGCTATTATAATGTGATTGTTGGAGGCATTCATTGATGAATTATTTTTGGGGGTCAAATTTCCAGAACAATATGGGTCTAGTGACCATATACTATATGACTTTATCAATGAATCATCTAGTCCATTCTAACCTGTCATTGTATTAACATTTGAATTCTTGGTCATCTAATATACATCCTTATATATAGACAGGAAATGAGATAAAACAAAACCTTCATACAAGCACGGAGGTAATTATACCTTAGCTGCAGGAAGTTAGGTCAAAGGTCCCAGCAAAGATTATCTCACTTCCTGTCTTCAATTTCTTGCTATATGCATATCTATTGCCTTATATTATTGGAGAAAGGGGGAAAATGCATACTAGACAGAATCAGCAAGAAATTCACAATAATGAATAAAATGATTAAAAGAAATTTGCAAAAACTCTTAGTATTTCACGGAGGTATGAAGTCTTTGATTTCTTGTCCTTCGTGTGGTTGATGGGTCCCAGAAAAGGGAGAGGCCCTGAAAGCTGCATAATTTGGGCAAGGTGTACTTTTCAAGTCTTACATCAGTCATACTCATGTTACAGGGAGCTGCAGGGCATTGACCCTTTACCACAGTCACTGTATATAGTCAAACAATGTACGGGTGACCACTTCCCCACAACGACCACCTGGCCATTGTGGTCACTCTTTGACGGTCACTTGTTTTGCCCATTGACCCATTGAATCCTGTCAATACTACTAATGACCACCTGTATACATGCAGTGACCATGTTGTTCAAGTACACTGTATTACATGTTTGACTGTATTTCTATTTACAGCCAGGACTCAAGAAAATTTCTGTTTTTTTTCTAGATCTCTTATCGCCAAGTCATCCGTCTTGAAAAGTAAAGATCCTAAGAATAGATAAGACTTAAAACAGATTAAGTGGAACAACAACTTTCTAAGCAAGGAGATTAGGTGAGAAAATAAGGTTTACAAAGCGAAACTAAAGGTTTTGGATGAACTGTTCATCTCTTTTTCAGTATTTCAATTTTTAAGGGATTTTGCAAGACTTTCCTCACTCCACCCAGATGTAAAATGTGTACCTGACTTTGGTTGAGGAGGTAAAAGGTGGTGGAAGGAAAGGGATGGGCTCCTCCTTCCAATACCAATTCCCCCAGGGGGGGATGGACGCCTCGCAAAGCATGACGGGTATTTTTTCCGGTCTGAACCGCAGCGGGCTCATTTGAGCTGCCAGCGCCCGCCCGGAGCAGACGTCTCCGGAGCTCGATATATACATTCAAAATGGCTGCCGCTCGATGATCGCGATCTTCTAGTACTGTTTTTATCACCAGGAACACGTTTACGGGCCATCTACTTGTCCACAGAAGATGTCAGGTTCGTGTTGACTTTGTTCACGGCGAGATTGTATTAGCGTAGCAGTTTTAATCGGTATGAATAAAGGGATAAAATAGGGTAAAAAAACAACTGTCACTACAGCGATGCAGTCGATCGGAAGCTACTAAAACTTGTGTCCTACACGGAATCTTACAACCTCTACCACACGTCTCCACTTACTATTTGGTTCCAGAGGAGTAACGAAACATGTGCACAAATGTAGTTTTGTTCGTTGCTATGTTCCGATTTGCAATTTGTCGTCTTTTGCTGCGCAAAGAGGGGGAGGGGGGCGATAGTTTCCGTGAGCTATGTGTATGTTCGGGCGATAAAATTTGGGAATTTTATATTGACACGAGGCTTCGAACTTGGAAATAAGCTTACCTTGAAGATGTTCACCGTGCAGTTTGAACTGTCCAGAATTTTTAACTATGTGTTTTTGTTTGTAGTTTTGTGTGATGATATTGTAAATTGTGAATACTAGTACCATTACTGTATAATACATGTATATATTACTTATTAGCCTTTTACAACTTTTACACTGTTCTTATGCTCCACAGGCTGGGTATTGCAGGGCTTTTGTCAGTCCTTCCTACATCTTCAGAACCTTTCACCATAGAGGACTGTTGTGGTAGCCGTCTGTGCCACATGCTGGCTACACAAGGATGTATTTGCATGTGCCAAGGAATTATTTCTTGAGCAACCGACAGAGATGAACACTGACATAATTTATAAATATATGAACAGCTTATGATACAACGAAATGCTTTCCCAAAATGCATGAAATATTTGTGTTGGACATTAGTAAACTTAATCACGTGCACTTATTCTTGATACATCATGGTGCTTTATGTAGATCACTATATCTTGTACAAATGTAGATGTGATGTGTGCACGGAACAATATTTGATTCCTCAGGATAAATGCATGGATACCAAAGGATCATCACTTACTAAGTTGAGCTCCCGCTTGAAGCAATCCTGAGAGACTTCTCCACAGCACTTTATCCTCCTGAGTCTATGGCCCTTTGTTATTCTTTGCTATTTTAATCCACTCTGTATTTGATGTATTGTTGCACAACTCTCTATATGTATGGCTAATGCTGCTATAATTTTATTATAATTGTCTTACCTTTGCAGAGTACAGTAAATGATGTCAATGGTTGGCATACAATATGATGAACATGATGGTGTAGTCTAGATTGTAGGTTTATTGCCCTGGTTTATTTCAAAGTGTAATGCTTATTCCTACCAATATCCAATGTCAAATAAATAAATGAGTAATCAGACTTTTACCGTATGATGCTATTTGCCTTGTGGTGATTACATTTACAGGTCTGTTAAGTATCTATCATTTTAGCTATTACTGAATGACGCTCTAACTAGTGTAAGGATTGCTGCTATGTATATGTAGAGAATTTTGACTGTTCAGACTGTAGGTTAAAATAGGCTATAGAGTGCATGCATGCAAATTGTATGTGCATTTTTTACTGTTCACCCTGTCAGGTGACACAGATTCATCCACAAATCCTTACACCACAATTTACCGCTTTGCATTCAAATACTAGTAACCTACTTGTGCACTTTGTGGAATAGATTGTGGATTCATCATTGTACTAGTATTGACCTCTGATAGTAGTATGGACTCTAAAAACTACATGTAGATTGTACTTCTGTGTAGAATGCTGCTGTTCCTTTTACATTTTGTGCAATGAATAGCTTATCACTCAAACACTACTAGTATGTAAAAAAAGTTGAATTAATTTATTTTGGACAAGCAGTGACTGAAGCATAACATTGCAGGAACTATATTTTTGTACACTACATTTGTATATTATAAGCAAATGGCTCCAAGACTCTTTATTCTTTTGCAATAAAAATTGTATTCTATGTAACTTTTGTAAGAACTTATGTTGGAGATTTTCTGAGATGCCTCAAATGAAATTTGTACACAGGCAGTGACTGAAGCTTTAAGTGACAGGAAGTATGTGTGTATTCTAAATAGTCAACATAGCTAAGCAGAAGGCTAGACATACAGTAGTAAACTGCCAGAGCATTATCAAGAGGACAACAATCGTCTAGGACACACTTAGTGTTTGCTGTTATGTGGATACAAGGTACTGTATATTGAAATTACATTCTTCAAATTCTTCAGTTGAAAGTACAAATGTAGCTGGGGGAGGACTTTCTTCGCAGTATCGTGGGATTTTTCTGCCAATTTTTCGTAGCATCTGAAACCACGTTTTCAATGCCTGGGTCTGCAAACCTTGACTCTCTCATATGGCCCAGTCTCTCAGCTGATGACATTCTTCAGTCTAGAAATGAAGGTACAGTCAGGTATACAACAGAAAATTTGACAAGTAGCATGGGCAGCTAATGAATGTATAAAAATGCATATATCTGATCATCATGTTCAAACTGTATTAGACTAAGAGTCAATCTGAAAATCAATGTTGTGACCTAAAACCCTTTATGTTGGTAACAAACCTCAAGCAAAGTGTGAATCAACAACAAATTAGTTTTAAGGGTTTGAACAAACTGTAGTAGTAATTCTACAAACAAGTAACAACAAAATTATTCATGCATTGGCTTGGAAAGGTATGAATAATTTGGCAAGGGTCAGGGAATGTTTTGTTGTTATCTAACTGTTGTGCAACTTGTGTATGTCTGAAGTTTCGTATAACTAACCTACTATAAGGATGGTCAACTGTCCGCGAAAACCACGTTCTCACATCGTTCTATCAGAAGATGTGTCCATTACACAAACACAAGTATAACATTATTCACAAAACGAGGTGTACGCGCGGAGAAATATGTACACGTACGTACGAGTTCGTGCCCCCCCTCACCCAATCTAGCGTCCAACAAAGCGCAAATTTCCAACTAGAATTAATCATAATGAAGTCAAAATAGAATCTCCATGTAGTTCAAGTCGGGTTCTAGCAGTCCATGTAACAACTGAATCTTAGAATAACAAAGGAACCCCCGAAACAGCCATTAATTCACAGAAATGGCACGCGGCTGTGATAAACACACGCCGCCATCTTGGATCGGGAAGACGCGCCTGGACCCGCTTACCTCGTCAAATTTAGCCGCTGCTAGCGGCTGAACGAAGCGAGGTCCGATGGGGTCCGCTCAAACATTTGAGAAGTTAAAGACACAGACTAGATGTGGAGACAAAAAAATTGGCAAGAACCTAGCGGGAAAATGGAAAACTAGACCCCTGAACACACCACAAAATCGCTAAATTTGTAAAGTCTGCTATAAGCATGCAGAAAGTCGCCCAATTTACGACGTGAAAATCAGGGATTCAAGACGTACCTGAACACCGGAATCTCCCTCCAGCGACGAAAGAATGTCTCTGTACCAGCTTGGTGAATATCTGGTCTTTCAAAACGATACCAATTCCTTGGAAAATAAGCAGATTTTACAGCGTTCAAATAGCGCTCCTTACGGTGGATTTCTAAAACACCAGCGATCTGATTGGATAATACCGTCACGTGTTACCCGTCCGTCCCCCCCTGAATTCCCCTAGACACAGTGGATTAACAACGTACTGCCCTATGGCCTCAAAAACTGCTATAAAATCTGAAAGTTTACCTACTTCTAAACCTGTCATGTACAAGTGACCACATCTACATAAGGACCACCAGTCCTGGTCAATGTAACCACTTTTTGGTGGCCCCTTCCATAATTTTCCTATTGACACAAGCACTAACATAGAATCCTGTCTATAGTAACCACCTGTCCACATAGACCAGATTTTATCAGTCCCCTGAGTGGTCTTCTTCTAGCTTTGACTGTACGCGATACAATTGAAAATGTCATTTGCAACCTTTTCAAAGGTTAAACGCTAAATGATGAAGATGAAATGCATGAAATAAATTCACGAGAACCCAAGGAACAACATAACAGTTTTAACCCTCGACCTTTTCAACCAGACAAAACATAAACCAGGGGAGAGCTTGCTAATGTGAGAGGTGGTTCCAGTGAGTTAGACCGTAAAATTCCAGAGAGAACCATGAAATCTTTTCCCTCTCCCACTGAGTTCCCAGTAGTCCTATTTATTGTGAAGTTGTATGAGGTAATTATCACCAAAATTGGGTTGCAGCAATGCAGAAAACTGTGCAATAGTGACTGGTATTTTTATTGTGAGGTTGTCTAAGGTAATTATCGCCAAAATTGGGCTCCAGCAATGCAGAAAGCTGTGCAACAGTGCTATGGGGACAGCCCTGTGTTCCGACACCTCTATGTTTTGATGCCCCCATTTGTACAAATTCTGTCCAAAAAAATTTCAGTAATTTCATCAGAGTTTAAATTTAATACCAACATTTCATATGCAGGGGAAAATCTAGTAAAACTGTTCATTTATAGAAAAACTTGGAAGAAATCAGATATTTCAGACTTCTGGGAAGTATACAATCCTCAGCCTTCTGAATTCCCCCGTAAGTTGATGCTAGATTCTGAGACATTAGATCTCCTGTCATTCTGCCTGTCAATTTTCCCCCATGTGCTGTCAACCTACTCTGTCTAGACATACATGTACATTATACAGATACACAAACCCACAGCTCAGCCACCCAAAACAATACTTCCATAACCAGAAATATATACTTATTGGTCAAAGCATAATCTTTTTACAAGTTTTCTATACTCCTTGCATTGTTTTACAAAGCTGGCAATAAAAATACCTGAAGCCTCCATAGTTTGAGTCCCAGCTAGGCATTGCGGGCAATGTGTACAGTTTTTCTTGTCCTTTCAATCACTTCCATTCAAAACAAATCCTCCTAGAACTTAACTGAAGAGCACTATTTCTCTTCACTTAGAAGCCATCTCTCTAAACTTTCTTATAATGCCAGAGTGTTTTAAATAAGAGTAATTAAATCAACATACCCCCGCCCATATAATTTGGACAGTACCACAATAGATAATTATAGGACTGTTTATAACAACTTGATTCTAATTTCTTCCTTCTGTATGTAAAGACTAACATTCATAAATTTTCATTTATATATACAACATTTCACTATATACAATGACCGTCTCACAAGATAATACATGTTTATATATGTAACAAAATGTACAATATGCAGCATCATACCCCCCTCTCTGCACAATGGACTAGCCCATGAAGACTACTTGTCCAACAGACAAACTGGTCGGTCCATTTTGGTCTCGGGGGACAGAACAATTTTCAGGCAGAGGAGAAAATGACTTGACACTTTCAAACCCTACATGAGCACTTATAAAACACCAGCTGCCCAGTGCTAAGTGCTGAACTCATCATTCTATAATGGTAAAATTAACAAAATTACTATCCATAAAATTTATGAACAAGGCTGTGTACTATGTCTATGTAATCAGCTGTTAATCCTTTGCTAATCCCTTTTAATCAGTTCTGTATCAGTTTCTAACAACATGGTAATCCTTTAATCTTCACAGAGGAAACAGGAATTATCAAGTGTTCCTCAAACACTGGCTTGATTAAAATACATGCACTTTTGGGTAGGAAGTATTGTTTTGGGTGGCAGAGCTGTGGGTTTGTATGTCTATTTGTCCATACAGAGTAGGTTGGAAGCACGTGGGTGGAGAGAAGATTGACAGGCTGAATGACAGGTCAAAAGGTCAGACACAGGAAATGGTGTAAACTTGAGAGTAGGTTGACAGCAAGTGGGTGGGGAAGATACAATAACAGGTAGAATAACAGGTGGTCAAAAGGTCAGACACAGGCAATGGGGGGTGAACCTGCAGGTCAAGAAAACTAAAATTACCTACAGGAAGTCTGAAATCTCTGATTTCTTGTTCAAAGAGTTTATATTTTTCGAGGTATTTTTGTGACTCATGAAAATGCTCACTTGGGATACAATTCAATTAATCATTCAATCTTCCCACGGTTCTGAAATCAACCACTCTTCAAACTTGTCTTGGTCATCGCAGAGGCGTGAAAAAAACCAAGCCTTTGGAAAAGCTGATTGTCCGAGACACGCGCTAGCCTCCATAATCATTAATTAAAACTCCCATGCTTGTCAATTATCAGTTAGAATAATTGTATTGTATAACATTCTCTTTTTCTTAGATCAAACATTACACAAATTCCATGCAAAGTAACATCAATGATATAAACTAAAGCATCACATCTTACTCACGAATTGGAAACTTTTTAGCAGAAGAAGAACCTAGAAGCAACATTTACCAAGATGACGTAATATTGACTTGAAAACTTAGTTTGCCAGAGCCCAATTAGGCCAGAATGGTTTGAGCAGCAAAGCTGCGTGTCTGACCAAACAACGGAACCATACAACATGACCCCCGACCCATGACCTCCTCATTGTAGGTCACCCGACCTTGGCACAGTCACGTCCAAACCTCCGACGGGGATTTTCTCGTCTTCTAAAGATATCTCGTAGACAAACACGGCGTAAGTTTCTCGCGTGATCGGTAAGAGCCCGCTAAAACCGCGAAATCTCCGTAGCCAACTCTCTTGTGAAAAGAAGTGTCACCACTGTATTAGTACAATAGAGAGGTGGGGGAGGGGGGTCATTATTAAGTCTTAGCCATTGTTACAGGTGAGAATGTGTGTGTGTGACTTTTTCACAGGTGCGCACAGGTATTCAGGACAAGGGGGCAGGTGGGGGTAAGACTTTCAACAACGTCTCTTTTCAAGTGTTTCACCGAGTTATTGTTGGGCACACTTCAGACATTGTGACACACTTTTCGTACCCTGAATAGCATGTGTTTCAACATTCTTACTGGCTAAAAATAACATCTTTTCTTCTTGGTTCTCTTGGAAATAAAACAAGAAAGGCACTTGAACTTCGTTCCTTGGTGAAATACATGCACCAAAATTTTGGCTACTAACACATACGTACAGTACGGATGAATAGTCCTGATAATAAAGGCACCTAATTGCACAATGTTAAGTTTTTTTAGAAATACAAGTTCCTAAATACGTATATGAGAAGAAAAAGAGAAATTAAATGATATGAATAGAAAAGCTGGAGATATCCTTTTTCCTTGCCAGTTTGGCATTGAATTAGAACATTTTGTTTCTTCTTTTAGCTTTCTACACATAATATACGTAAAGTAAAAATCAAATCTTTCTGAGACAAATAAGTTTGCAAAGAAAAATTATCCATTTTCTAATTGCTAAAATAAAATAACAATTAACATCTCGATGAAAATGGCTGAATTTCAGTCCTGTCAAATAAATGCCTGATTTCTGAAGATCAAAACACCATGAAAATCTCCTTTTCCCTCCTACATCAAAATATAACCACCGCTAAAGTTTTAAAATTTACCGTAACCAGGGCCTGACACGTGCCTCTTTTGTGTCGCGCCAAAACTTCCCGTTTGAATGACAGAAACGACTTTTCTCAAGGGTAGACCACTGTAGGTCACGGACACTTCTTCAAAAGGATATCCGAAACTTGCTACATAAAGGGCTGGTACTTTGAAAACCGAGACGCGTGCACGAAAATAGAACCAGTACTTCCTGAGTGGTAAAAGTGGTCAATTGTAAGTCACAGACATTTTCTCGAAAGAATACCCGAAACCGATCCTCCTTGCTAAACAAAGGACTGAAACTTGGAAAACCGAGATGTGTGCATGAAAATAGAACCAGTTTCTCCCTGATCGTGAGTTGTGGTCAATTGTGAATCATGGACATTTTGTCAAAATGATATTCGAAACCGGTCCTCCCTGCTAAACAAAGGACTGAGACTTTGAAAACGGAAACGCGTGCACGAAAATAGAACCATGAGTTCTGGTCAACTGTGAGTCACGGATATTTTCTCGAAAGGATATTCGAAACCGGTCCTCCTTGCTAAACAAAGGACTGAGACTTTGAAAAACCAAGACACGTGCATGAGAATAGAACCTGAGTTGTACCTGAGTTGTAGAGAGGTCCTTGTGGTGTTTGAATCTTGCAGAGCTCAACAGTTTTCATGTTTGCTTTAGATGTAGGTCAAGTGTGCTGTCAAAGTTCTGACCGGTCACTTTTGAAGGTGGAGGTCAGGAGAACTGTTGAGAAAAACCTCAAGCTACTTTTCAAAGAAGACTGTCAAAAATATTATGGATGGCTCTAATATATATCTAAGTTGTCTTGAGGAAAGGCTTGCAAAAATTGTAAAAATTTGGTTGACTGAATGACGTTTAATTTCAAAACAAAACTCACATATTAATCATGAAGAATTGCCCTATTGTAATTTGTATATATAACCGGTAACAATGTTATGGAACAGAAATAGAGGAATTGTATACTAGTATTTTTTTTCAAATATCTAGAATTCATTTTTTGTCACTGGGACAGCTTTCTTTAGGGTACTTGTAAGTTGTACTTTAGTAGAAAAAGAAGTACCAGTTATTGTAATAGTTTGACTTCCTAAGAAACTTCAGTGATAGCTCAAAAGGCAAAACTACGTACATACAGATATATTTCTACCTCTAACACCTTGTTAAAGTATTATCTGTGACTTCAATCGGTTTGTCTAGACTTTTCAAACACCCCCTGCGGCCACGATTTCTGCAAAATCCCCCATTTTTCACCTCTGACTCTCTGTGTTATCAAGTGTGAAAAACTTGACAAAAAGTGGTTTTAAATCCTTCTTTTATTCCACACAACGCCACACTTTTTGAGTCCAAAGAGAACCTTTTGTGACCGCACATTCCTTTCTTTCTGCTACAGCAGGCCATATTCTACATGTTAATAGCATTATTTCCCAAAGCCACAATAGCTTTGGACTTGGCGCGATTTAATGTTTAACTTTGCCGCCATTTTCTTTTCTTTTAGCTTCGCTGGGGTGGACGTATAAATCTGTCAATGGAAAAGTCCTTTTTCTTTTTTTGTGGGCCAAAGTCCAAAGTCGAACCTAAGTTAAAAGTCTGACATATACATACATGAATGATTGTTACCAGAATTTGTGCATACTAATATGTAATAATGCATCCAGTTTTTCAAGCCCTGTTTGCACATTAAAACTCGAACAGGTAGGCCAAAATTAAGATCCGATACCTTGTAATCTTCAAGAAAAATGGCTACTAGTGACTAGACAAAGCAAGAAGAGTAAAAACTTGACTTACTTACCAAATCTCCAGTAGAGAAACACAAATTGTGTAGAGGCTCAGCCTCTTCAATTTCACACTGGCATAACTTAAAACGTTTTATCTACCAATTGAGCCTTTCCTCTTTGAATGAGATGTAAAAAAAAGTCCAGGCCAAAACTACCTTGTAAACGTAACAAAACAACATTCTAGACATTACGTGACTTTATGCAAAGACTGTCCACAGACTGACAGTTGAATATTGAACTTACTGGACCAATTTCAAACGGTTTTCTGTCGTACATTTGACATCGGTTTGCACAACATTCTGAATACACCTTTTGTAAACTATGGGCAGTTGAAGGCTTTTTCCGCCCTTGTATGTAATGGCTTTTATGTCGCTGTTTGGAAAGTGTGTAGAATGCGAAACTGTACCAATAGAAAGAGAGTATATTCTATTGACAAATGACAGTGTACTGATTTATACGTGTGTAGCAAAACATGGTTAATCCGTAAACTACTTCATTGACGACCTTGAGTCTAACTTTTATGACCTTGAGGTACTTTCGTCACGTTTTGACCCGTCGCGTGCCCCAACTTGAATCAGAGTGTGGATATGGTTCAGAACCAATTCCTGAAGTACGTTTGCATTTTTGTCAAGCTCAATGCCAAGTCACACACACATTTTAACCCCACCCAAAAAGACAATATCAAACTTCAACAGTAACTAAGTTACAAACCTCCAACACATACATATACTGTCACATAGTACATTTAGTTCAATTGTAATCACTCAACGTTACTATATATATACATCAACATGTCTGATTCTAAAACCAAGGCAACTTCTAGCATCCACAGTTGATAGGTTAAGTGGTAGGTTTAGTAACTTTTGTTAACCAAAACAATCAACTAACTGAGCCAATATCCAAAAACCTTGCAACAAACTCTGCTTTACATAAAAGTAGCTAGCATACCCAAATGTTCTGTAAAGTTATCAAACATAACATCATATTTCAGATATTAGACTCTTTGAATGGAAATATAACGTTAGGAAATATAACGTTACCCACCTATAGTTTATGATTGACAGTTGGGAAATACAAACCACATCCAAGACAGGCCAGCATTTGTACTGAGGACTAAAAATCTTTCAGCTCTTTTTAACAAACGTTTTAAACAAAATACGACATTGAACTGATTCGTCACTCCGTTTTGCATAATACTGTAAATGCATGTATTTTCACAGTGGTATTATTTTGTGGTATGAGGGAAAAAGAGGTTTTTCACTATGTTTGAAGTTCATAGTTGAAACAATTCTATCATACAACAGAAATAAAACACGCACATTTGCAGTGTCATGATTTTGCGTGAAAGGACAAAACCGATAAAATAAAACCACCGCTAACATTTTACGATTTACAGTACTTGAACGTACAGTTGCTTTGTGAACATTGTTATTCCTGTCGCCAACCATCCTATACCCAGTCTTGTCTAATTTACAGTTGTACTGCCTTTTGTCAATAGTATCTGACAGTCCATACAATGCTTATTCTCAATTATTAAACTGAGTACTTGGCTACAGACTATACAGTGCACATTCTAACCTCTTAGATATATTCCTTGGGGAAATTATTCAAAGAGCATGGCAATTCGCTGACTTTTTGTAAGACGTAATTTAGTTTTTCCATTGTCATTGGCATTTTATGACAGAAGACTTACAAATTTAAAAGACATTGAGAGAATGTCAAAGAACGTAGTACATAATAGGTGGATTGACGCTTTTCTTACACACACAAATGCGTTATGTAATAATTATGTCAGAGTTGTCTCGTGATAGTGTATTATATAATGTCAAGGCTGCTGTCTCATGATATTTCCTATTTTGTAATTTGGTTTTGAGGTCAAGAACATAGTGACCCTAAGTAAAAGAGCTTGGGGCATGCGCAGAATCTCTCTCTGTGACTCTCTCTCACTCGCTCTCTCTACATACATATGGTACGTACACAAATTGCTTAGTTATACACAATACAGTGTACGAAATACTTTTTTGAGCCAAGTTGCCCATCGGCAACCTAGGATGAAAGCTAGGTTGCCCATCAAAATTCCAGGTTGCCCGCAATTCAAACTCTTCTACGTTATGATTACTTTGTTAGAGTGCAATGTGCATTTATACATTTCTGACACAGAGTTGTTTCCCCTGTGAGCTCTTCCATGTGAACTCTCAATAAACAGTTCCCAATGGGGCCTCCTTACCTCAAAATTTAGGTAGTGCACTGAGCTACCTGGGTGTAGAAATAGGTTGCACCAAGCAAAATATGGTTGCACAGAGCAACTGGGCAACCTAGTATTTCGCACGCTGCACTGAATATATAATTTAGATTTTTTAGTAATTAAGCTGACGTAAGGGCATCCGGGCACACCTGGGAGCAGATAGTGGCGAGGGCCCAGGACCGCTCTGGATGGAAGGATCTGGTCCGTGGCCTATGCCCAAGGCTGGGCAGTAGGCCTAAGTAAGTAAGTAAGTACACTGTTGTTAAGTATCATTGTTTGGAAGAAAATTTATGTAAATTATTGTAATTTCTGTAAATGTCATTATCATATCTGTTATATACATATGCAATAAGTGTAAAAATGAAAAAAATACATGCTTCAGTTTGTAATCAAGTACCAGAATTCATATTACAAAAATGAGAAAGAAATTATATGTTCAAACTGATACAAGTAAAGAAACTAACCAGCTAAACTATTACATCCTTAATCAGGTAAAAATCGATTAATTAACTTAAACCCACACTAGTCTAGACACATCCACCCACCTGCATATACACACTAGAATTAAACCTTGTTTCACAATCTCTACTGGCAACGGTTCACAATATTTGTCAAGGTGAAATACAGCCGCGCTAATAAACGCTTTCTTTTCTCCTTAATTTTTTATCATGGGCCGATTTACGAGGACTTAACTTCTAAAGCCTTAAGTAGTGGGTGTGGTGAACGATTACTGGTCAAATTCCGCAAGAACCAAGATTGCCACACCTGTTAAGGACTCTAACAGGTGGCAGGATTTTACAAGGAAATTATAGGTGCCCCCCTCCCCACTCACTAAAATACCGTTAGCAATATACATAGTACCTCCCATTCATTTTAACCCTTTTACAGCCAAGGGATTAACAAAGCATACTTCTGTATGGCTGAGAGACTTGGAGGGTTAACCTTCTCCCTGCCGAAGCATTCTTTTGGCACCAAGTTTGTATGCAAGGTTTGGGAGCAGGAAAAAGGTTAAAAGAGTGATAGACACCTGGCTAAGGTGTTCTAGAACTTGATATTGAAGAAACTTTAGCATTGTTCTTTCCAAATTGAAGTATTCTGTCACATATACCTGGGCTGTGATAACATTGGATAGAGGTGTTCCGGCCCATGTGATGGCTTGGGTTATCACATGGGCTTCTAACGTTTATCACACTGACTTCCAAAAGTTCCATAGAATAATTTGAATGCGTTCTGCGTACGCTGCTTTCAAAAATTTGACTACCAGATTCGGACATTGGAATTGATGTTGTTACAATTGTTTGTTCAGGGACACCAAATTTTCCCAACTTTTGGCACATTTTGCATTGAAATGAGTGTTTCCTCAGGTTAGTTAGACATAAAAAATACATTTTACATCATTCTATGGAAGAAGAGGTAAAACATCAAAACATATTGAAATTTTTTAGGAACAAGAATTTCTCCAAAGGGACACCGTAGGTAAAATTGGGAGAAAATCTAATTATCTTGCCTGAATGGTCACACAAAGCCATCGGAGGAGTGGCTGAAAAGAAACTTTAACGTCATTTTCAAGCTGATGCACCTTTTGTGCTCAACTTTAACAGAACACATTTATGTGGCACGCGAGAAGTTTGCTTCACAACAGAAGTCTTATTTCTCCTTTGAATTCTCTTAGACACTTCCAAAGATGTATCAAAAAGGAATTTTCCAGAGATATGCAACACCTATTCTTATTGGTGGAGTAATTGTTCACTTCTTCAAAATTAATCTATATATTGCATGTTCTAGACCACATTTAACCATTAGAAATACTAAATAGTTACTTGGTAGGACAGTAATTTTGTTAACGTTGTCAACACAACTTTGTTACGTAACCTGTTAATAACTTGAGTTATATAACTCACTATCCAGTTTATTGCCTGTTTTTCAAACATATACGAGAAAAGATGTTAAGCATTCTGACCCCAATTTTGTTTCAAACTCCTACAATTATATGTTAGAGTTGCGGAATTTCAGCTTGTGAAGACTGAAATCACCCAAATTTGTTGCCAAGTATAAACTAATTATAAAGTCAGTTGCAAGGTCAAAGACTATATGGGAGCAGTTAACCTTCCCCCTGCTGCCTAACCCCTTAATCAAGACAAATTTGGTGCCAAATGGCTACCTTAGCATGCGAAAGGTTAAGGTCAAGGCCTTTTGAAAGATTACTTCGTTTAGGAGCCAACACCTGCAAAATTGATTCAATCATGTCCAAACCATGGGAAACACACGCACGAACACTTGTGTGAGCTGTAACAATATTTGAAGAGATGGGGAGGGGGGGGTTGTTTACTGCCGGAGTTGTTGACGAAGACTCTTGTTGCTAGGCAACGTCTATGTGTGAGACAGAAACCAATATCTGGTCCGTGAAGAGGTCCGATAAGCGACGTTGTTTATCCTGTTCTGCTTGAGTACAGAACACACACGCAGCGCGCTACCGACAAATATATATATCCGCACCAGGGTTGGGGATAGCGCTGTTTATTTTCATCTTCACTTCAATTTGGAAATGCACGGTAGTTAACAGGCATCTGATTGCTTTGTTTGATTCTTTGAGTGCGTGCTTTTTGCGAAAAGGGGGAGCAAAGATCGCCGAGCACGGCCAGAAGAAATTGACAGAAAAGCTCTTTCCAACCAGGGATCGAACAATGGGTGGTGGTGTGATCGACCGCTGCTTGAGGGGGGCAGATACCAGCGTATCCATGTTTCCATTAAACAAAGCGTATACAGGATCGTTTACCGAGCTCTACTCCCGTGCCAAGGTACACGCCGTGCATTCAACGCCTCACGGCTGCGTCTTTGCCGAGCGTGGGTAATGCCCACCAATTTTCCGCCCTGTCAAAACTTCAAACAGCGCTAAAACCGCCAACCCTAAGCCCGGTTATCTAAAATGTGCGCAAACACTGCTTTAGAAAACACACTGATAACGCCTAAAACGCGTACGTACGTCACATATGTAAACCGTCCGACATACGATCCCGTAACCTTAGTATTGAATTCAATTGACTGAGTCCACCCTTTCTTTTCAATTCTGGAAACCAAGTCTGCGTCCACTTATTCACAAACCCCAAACCATAAACCTTAGTTAAATAAATGCCGACTCCCGGCTGGTCAAATTCCATATCATAATCCTTCCAACCAAATTTGTTTATGGAATGTCTGTAATAGAAGTAGGCTTGTTTTTGTGAGGGAATTTGTCAAGAAAAATACAGTTCGAAAGTTTTTCTTCAAGCGACAATGGATGAACGTGTGTTGGTACAACAGGTTTATGTAAATGGCATTTAGGTTGGACAGTTGATCGATTTTATTATCGACGTAAATCTGCTAAATCCATACTTGTTACAACAAAGTTCGTTTAGAAGAACTCACTGGAACTGGGTAAATTTTTTTGGTCCAATTTTTTACCTCGAAAATAAAGAGATCACAGTAAAGGAATACCGGTAATCAGAAAATGAACTATAAATGCAATATCATATAATAAATTATCCTAAGAACTTATTACAATTCCACCATGACTGTTTGCAAATGAAAGCCAGGAGCTTTGAGTCAGTTTTACAGAATTTTTCTGCTTCTAGTAACCAAAACATCGACAGAAAAATTTACCTGATCATTATGCAACAAATAGTAACCATAATCTACAGAATACAATTTTTGGATGTTCTAGAATATGGTATGGTTTCACTGTTTACAATTTTATACTCAGAATATAAATTCTTTTTTAGTCAAAGGTATTATGCTTCTTATAATATTTCAAAGCGGAGAAGCCATAGAATGCCAGCTAGAAATGCTACTGGGCTAATTTGACCTTTAGTCATGAAACTATTGTGAATTTGGAGTTGTTTATTGTCAAGGTCGCAGCCATGTTGACAGCAGAGAGGATTATGGGAGAATTGTCAACAGTGTACTGTGAACAAGGTGACTGATGTGTTTACGCAAACTGTGAAGAATTCTGTTTCATAAACAGCCTCGAACACGACCAACATTCTCTACATTATACTAAAATAGTCACTTAAAATTTTCACAGAAACAAGCTTAAAAATGTTTTCGGTGAATTCTTTTCATTGTTCAGTTTTGAGAAGTTGAATCCCAAATGTTATGATATCTGTATAATTATAGATATTAACAATAGAGGTATAGAAAGAAATAAAGACATTCTTATTCGTTGGAAGATCTGTGAATCATAAAATAATTTTTACCTTTTCATTATAACTACTGGTAATTCTAACAGAATACCATAAAATTTGCAGGTAACTTGACCCCTTGTCCCAGTTATAGAACACAGTTGGGGGTCTCATTTTGGATTACTGTTCAAGTACCTTACAATTCAATTATAACAATGAGCATATGTATCTTATATCATTCTGTTGGTTAGGTGGGGGTTGACCAAAAAAACTTCACGAAATTAAAATTTTAAATCATCAGTAATTATTAAAAAAATATAAGGACTTAAAAAATGATTTTGGTCTTAAACATAAAAAGTCAATTATATAAAAGAGGGGAGGGGCATCAAATAAAAATGATCCTGACCACCCCCTTTTAAAAATTGTGAATGGAATAGCCCGAAGTGTTGTCTGTACAAGTAATATGCAATCTGGAGTGACCTTAAACAAAATGTAATCATTCAAAAATCACCCTCCCATATTTTGTGTGAACAACTTAATTTTCTTGCACAAAAGGTTGGGTGTAGCCGGTGACGTTATGTGAGACAGGTTGACAAGTGGCTACTGATTGAGTTTTCCACACGACTTGATAGGAATTACTCCCATAGGGGCTGTAGTAATGAAAAAATCACTTTGAAAAGAGCTATCATCACATGGGTGGCCGGAGACAAAAATGGTGATAATATATGATGACGTTTTGAATATGTTATGATGATGCTCCTTTTCTTCTTTCATTTTACAGTATTTTAAGAAAAATTATATAAACTAATATTGGTAAATCTGTCAATATTACAGCTAAATAAGTGTTTTTATGGTATAATTTCTACCAAAGTTGGATTTTATTTTCCCAGCAGTCCAGTATAGAATAAAATCATATTGATTGACACCCTTTCGATTTCAATTTTGTAAAAATTATTATCATTCTATACCTTTAGAGTTCTTTCTTTTCATATTTTATTTGCAATCTTTAATTTCTTACTTCTGGATATGGAAGTATTGTGTTGGGCGGGTTTGTCTGTGAGTTTGTTTGTCCCGACAGAGTAGGTTGACAGCGCAGGGGGGATTGACAGGCAGAATGACAGGAGGTCAAAAGGTCAGACACAGGAAATGGGGTGAACTTGAAGGCCAGCAAGAACTAGAGGTCGATTGCACGAGCGACCCTCCAAAAACCCTGCACAGTTTCTGTCCTAACCCTAGAAGTATTACAATCATACAATCTTCTCAGTTGTCCCAATAAATTCACGAAAACTCTAAATACTTCCTGTAAGTCTGAAATCTCTGTTTTCTTTTGCAAATTGTAGGTCAGGGTATATAAAGCCCTGGTGCCTCACAAAAAAAAGAACCTTACCACAATGCAGAAAACCATTCAATCATGCCGTGAACGCAATAAAAATTTAATCAGGGGATAGAATGCTAGAATACATCATGTTCCACACAATAGACCAGATTATACCAGACTGACGACCTATAATGTTTCCGCTTCTCTGGAGACAGATCCATAATAGTCATCTAGGAGATGTAGAAAACGGCATTTCTTCCTCATATACTGTGAATTTGTTTATTTTTGCAGTGGTTTTATGTCACAGAAAATCTAGAGAAATTGAGATGTTAACAATTCTCTAATACAGAAGTAGTGAATGCATGTTCGTGATATAGACTACTGCGAAAATATAGGTCACTACTGAAATGTCAAGATTTACGGCAAAATGCCATCATAAACTACTTGTTCTTGTTTATATGACACAATAATTTTATATTATAACTCTAGTTGATATCTTTCAATTATACTTATCTTTACAATGTAAATGATAAGTGTTTCTACACATATAGTTTCCAAGATTTCAGATTCAAATAGTTACAACTTTGCCACTTTTCATCATTTACTAGTAGTTTGCATTTTTATGACTACTAAACATGCTTGTAGTTGTACTGACCTGTATGGCAAAAAGCTCTGTGTTTTTTTAATATTGTTTATAAGAACTTTTAATTTCAACCTTCTCCCTGCTACCTAACCAAGTAAACAATCATGAGAGAAATGGCTACTTCAGTGTGCTAAAGGTTAACATTTCCGACATCACATACTGTAAATCGTTGAATTTTTGTACGTGTACTTTCGCAATGGGTACTTAAAGCAAAATCATAACACTGCAGACACTGTGCTTTGTAATTCTAACTGGACTAAGAACTGTTTCAACCGTGAACTTCGACTCAAGTGCTGCGAAAACCTCCTTTTCCCTCAAACTGCGAAATAAATGCACTGCAAGCATAAATGTATTCACAGTACTGCCAGTGATTTTTCAACAAGACATATTGTTGAAAACAGAGCAGTTACTGTATCTACACATACATGTGTATACCGTCAGTTGGAAAACAGTTTGAACAGGTGTCTTTGCATGTTCTCCATGATATAATGTGAATTGCTTCGTGCTTAGAGAGAAAAGGTTGCTTTGGAGTGGTGCACTGAGTAGAAACAAAGGATACAATTAATAATACTTTTGAAATGAAAATGCATGCTAGAGAGCCAGTTGCCCCCCTCCCCTCAAATTCAAATGCAGCTGTTATAAAATAAATGCAGTAATACTACTAGGCAATGTTGAGCAATTTAAAAAAAACAATTCCCCATGGCCATTCTTTCAGGTAAAGTAACCCTAGTCTGAAGCTTCGGATATGTATAACTTTAGTTAACATATATTTTATGAACAAATGGCATAGATCAGCAAACATTTATACAAGTATTTTTATAGGATATCTAAATATAGTACACACATACACACACAGTCACACACAAACACATCCACATATGTACTAGTAGTACACTCACACACACACACACACACACACACACACACACGTGTACACACACAGTCTCACACATACACACACACAGTCACATACACGTTATACTTTAATCTATTCTGTAATATTCAAACACTGCCAACACTGTTACCAGGTACTATAACTTTCCTATTCCGGAATAGCCACTGTGTTTTGTAAACTCCAAGGACAACCAACCAACAACATGTAGCTTACGGATTACACTTGGCTTTCACCAAGACCCACCTGTTTCAAAAGCCTCTGTAAAGATTACAGCATAAGTCTTAAACCTTTCTCGTTGACGATTTCTTGTCAACACAGTACTTTCACTTGTTTCTTTTAGTGGAAAGGTGTGGGGGGGGGTTAAAAAAAATGTTTTATGTAGCTTTCACAGTATTCTACATTAAAAACATATATAAGCTCACTTCTATTCTAAATTAGAAATTGCACCAAAGGGACGTCCAAATCCATGCTGATATTTGTTAGGTGCCAACACAGTACTGTAAATTCATTTAGTATTTTCATAGGGACTTAATTTCACAGTAAGATTTTTTTTACCAAAAATAAATTTGAGTTTAGCTGCAAATCATATTTAAAAAAAAATCAAACTTAAACTGAAATGTAACTATCTTGTAAGTGGTACGGTCCTATATTCTAAATTAATTTAACAACCTTACAGACATTTTTATTTGCATATTTGTAGCTAGTAGGGAACAGCATTAATTTTTAGAAATAATTTTTCACTGCATTTCTCTTACTAAATTTATAAGTTTATAACAACATGTGACAGTTACAAAGATATACTTCAGAAAAAGGCTATCAAATGTAAGGTGTGTTATTCTATCCAGTTGTAAGACCACATTTTTGTGTGATACTACAAGAAAGGCATCCCACGTCATTTTATGTTGTCCCAACCTGCTTATTATATTGATAAAATCTCCCATGATGGGCCTACTGTAGACTGTGCTACATCAGGACGCTACAATGTTTTCATACTCTTCACAGTCTGATTCTTCTGAATTGATACAGTTGCAACAATGTGTCAACGTGCCAACCGCATTCTAGAACCACACATTTGAACCAAAACACTTCCTAAACCCACAAATAGCTCTTTAGGGGTGAAACATTCACCAGAAACGTTGAAAATGTGCATTATGGTGCACCTGGAACACATGCCGAAAAATTGACAGCTGAAAACCTTACCGGCCCACCTGTAGCAATAATCATGTAAATTTCACCAACAACCGGGTCACCATGGCAACTACCAAGCGTTCGGGGAAGCCATACGTTTCCAAAACAACCCCAACACGTGTCGGGAAGGTTCTGAAAGCCTTGGACCAAAGGAGGAGCTCGCAAGGAGCTGGTATTTCTTAAGATCGCTGGGGTAAGGAGAAGGAGTTTTGCTACAAGACTGTCAAACTGGTTAGTGCAAGACGATCTGCACGTTTCTAGGAGCAACCGGTTGGCGTCACTCACCTTGTAAGTCGTGTTACAGTCGGATTCCGGCTACCAGCGTCCGTCTCAGGTCTCCTAGAAGACTCATAACTCGCCGAGGGGTGTTAGATCGTCGTTTCTTGGCATGTTTCTTGAAGGAGAGCTGCTCAAAGTTGTGGCGGTAGTAAGACTTCTCCGGTTTGGGTCGCCATCGGGAAACCGCGTTTGCGCAGGTCTTCTGCGCACCTGGCTCCTTTTGTGCCATCCAGCTCGCTGATTGGCGGAGAGTTTACGGACCAGTCCACTTTTCATTATAGGGGAGATTAAACCATTTGTAAACTTACTGTAAAATCCTTTGTAAATTTTATTCCTCTGATTATCGAGAATATTTTGTAACAACAAAAAGAATATTTCCGCCAACAAAACGACATTTTGTACGCAAAAGCACTATTACATCCCCAAGTAAATGTTTATTTTGTATGTCTGGCCAAAACGGCAAAATACAATCAGATTTTGTATCAATTTTTACAGTAATTAATTGCGTAATGCGACATATAATGTGTGTTCTTTAAATTTATTTAGCATTCTGTATAAGCAATAATGAAAAGTACTTTATTAAGATACACGTTGATGAACTTCACAACTTTATTGTACAATAGATTCGTAATGCAAAGTCTGGCTTGGTGACTGTTGTTGTTTTTTCTATCAACTGAAGTTCAGGTGTTTTGAATGAGGTCGAGTTGCTATTAAATCCTTATGGTCTCAAAAGTATCTAATAAAATACACCGAGGTTTTCACAAAAGATTACCATAGCAGCAAGAAACAACACTAGAAAACCGTTTTGTCTGTGATAAGCCGCCTACAGTCGACTGGGATAATTTTTGAACTCCTTGTGTACTGTAACATGTCTGTGTTGTTATCACTGAAGATATGCAACGCGTGCTTGGATTGGCCACTTAGCTATAGGCATCAGCGTCGATCGTTCCAACCCTTCTGATTGGTTGTCGTCTGGAAGTTTGAAATAAAACTTCTCTGTAGACCGACCCCACAACCCCCACCACCTCCGTCAAAACGTAGAAATATAAAATATTTGCAAATATTTGACGGGCATTCAGCCACTTTCTCATTGGTTGAACTACTAATTGCCATGCTCTCATTGGTTGAACTGCGAATCGTGATGGACAGTCAGGATATGTCCATTTTGTTTGTACAGTTGTATTTCAATCAGCACGTCGGCAGAACGTACTGCGCCTGCGCAAAACCTGGATTTTCGCTGGATTTTTGGTCAATGTTGCATCAGATTTTGCCTGTTGCAGACCATATCTTTTTCTACACAACATTTGAAAACTACAGACGGGATGTCACCCTTATATACGTGAATTCGACCTTATAAATCAAATCATCAAATCAACTTTATTACCTTATATGAGACGTTCTGCTGAAGTGCTATGCATAATACATTACGGGTTTCGCGCAGGCGCAGTACGTTCTGCCGACGTGCTATTTCAATCGATCTATGAAAAAAAAATGCAAATCCTGAGAAGACCGTGACAGCCACTGGCCTTATTTCCATCCTGTTCTAGCTCCAGTTCTCTCCTCTGATCGCTTTTCTACCGAATAGTTGGAATGGAAGTGGCAAGAGGAGCAAGCCGGAGCTAGAATATGATGAAAACCAGGCCAGACAGTCACCGTTAGGGTAAAACGAAAAAAAAAATGGCTCGCTACGTCTCACAGAAAAAGGCATGCAGATCCTAAATTCCACAGCTGAGTGGATGTTGCCTGGGTAGACAGATATGTCAACGCGTGCGTTCGTTTTACCGGCCGCAAAAACCACGTGTTAGCAAACATACATAAAAGCCAGTTTCATGCACAGTTCAAAAAGGTTGATCTCTATCCGATGCCTCAAATTGGAACAAAATTAAATCGTTCCTTACCACCTTGAGATTCACAATTTCATCGCAAGCAAGCAGTCCCTATACTTATTACCTCCTTTCTCCAAGCAGATGTTGGGAGGAAAATCGTGACGTTTTCCGACTGCCCCGTTTTTTGCTGACTCGTTACTTTTCAACCTATGTGTGTACAAGCTATGGTCGTGATTGTTGTGCCTGGATTGGCTACTACAAGCCACCCCGACAAATATACGAAGCCATAACAGAGCGCTACCACTGTTTTACGAAACGGAATGAGGCCTACTACTATCTTTAGCATAGATGGGTTATTCGGTTAACAATGTGTAACGTTAAAATTTTTCCTACGAACATCTGCTTTGAGATTAGGAACTTCCTGTACCCTAACCACCCCTCCAAATGTTCAGGTGTGCCGCTCCGCGCCAAAATACAGCCTGACGTCACATGGCTACAGTTTCCAGTGTTGGATTGCTCGCTTGGATTTCACCGTTCTATGGCTTCTATTTATAATACATGTAACGTAACTACAGGTACAGGTGAGGAGCCAACGTAGCTAAATCAAAATCACGTGCGCGGAGAATGATAGTCACGTGAACAGATATTAAGGCGGCACACCCCTTTTTTTTCGGGCTTCCATTCGAGTCTGCACACCCGTACCCCCGAGTCTAGCGACCGTCTCTTCCAGGGAATAATTCGGAAGCCAAATAACTGTATATAGGATAGAAGGATATCCCTTCAGCTACAAGACTGACTGGTTTTTGCTTCTTCAAACTCTTTGATTTTTGTGAAATCAACAGAAAAATCATGATTTTCATGCCAAAATTAATGCAGAAAATTGGGAATTTTCGCGTAGGATGAAACAAGACAAAAAGAATTTTCCGACAGAAACGACTGGTGTTGGCAGAATACAAACCTCGACTATACTTGATTCAATTATAAAGGAAATCCTAGTATTATTTTTTAAATTTTTTTGTAAGAACTGGGGTGTGCACCCCGAAAGCACTTAAAAGTTAGTGTGAGGTTGGTATCAGAAGTCTATGCAATATTCAGTGTTCTGGCGGGAGTCCTTTGGACATTTCAATGCTCTTTCCTGAAACCACCTGTGAACTTGGTGTGTATGCGATTAGACAATTTACATATTACTGACCACGAGATTCCTCTTTGTTTTGGATCGGTGCCCCTGATATTCATGAAATCTCCAACTAAAAGTGGTTTGTTGTTGTTGTTGCTGTTGTTATTATTATTATCGGGGAAAAACATTTGTAAACTCAGTAGCTTCCATAAATTTGTCAGAGGATTCTATTGATAGGCATGGCATGGAACAAAATGATTATTTTCTTTATCGCATTGTCTGTGCTTTCAAAATTGATACCGACCGTCTGCACCTATGACTGAAATTTATCTTTATCACGAGCTATATTTGGGGTACCCCAAACGAGGGTTTGCACGACGTGAGGTTCTTCGTTACACGTACGTTTGCACGCGTGTAGTTCCTCACGCCGCCGTAATTTTGCACGTGTGTAGTTCCTCACGCCGCCGTAATTTTGCACGTGTGTAGTTCCTCGCGCTGCGCTGACTTCGCACACACGTGGATTTCCTCACTACAAACCGAGTAAACACGCATTTTGTGGGCGCAAAAGTGGAGGGCAGAACGAGGTAATGTCTGGCTAACTACCCGTGCGTGCATTTCCTCGAGGCATGCTAAATTTACCCGTAAGTGCATTTCCTCCCTACGAGCCGATTAAACACGGATTTCGCGACCGTATAATGGGAGACTGAAGGCTGGACACTTTGACTGGCATAGGTGTGCGGATTAGTTCACAGACACAGACACGTGCATAATTTGGCTCAAAACAAGCGAAGTTTCCAAGCGTTCCGTGGGTACAACAAGCGGGGGAACGGCGACGTAATTTTAACCGACCACTTTGATACGATGCGTGGTATTTCTCGTAGGGACATATCACTGAATCAATCGGCAGGGGTGTACAACGGTGCGTCGGTCCTTACAACAACAGATCGTCGGCACGGGCGTACATTTCCTCACTACAACGGTGTTTTGCACGTATGTGCTTTTCCTCACTACCACCTAGATTTACACAGACATGCGTTTACTGACTATAACAGAGATTTGTTAGGGTATTTTTTAGCGTCTTTTCGTGTTTTTGCGTCTTTTACAGTGCACTTTTCTTTGATGGTCGTCTTTTCCACAACTACATGTATTATAGTTGATTTAAAAAGTGTACAACGTGAAAGAGGAAACTAAAAACACGTACAAAAAGACGCTAAAAAGTAAAACTATGCCCAGCATTACGACCTAACCAACAAGTAACCACTAAGATAGAACTGACAAAATTCATACCTGTGCAGAGCAGCATGATAAATCGGCAGTTTCATCACTAGTCAGGCTCCAAGCTTGTAAATCCGAGTTCAGTGGTTCCTATAAGTTCGGAGTTTAGCTGCATCTTGCTTTGTTGTCAGAATTCAAGTGACGCGGCCTTGCTTAATATATGCGCACATGCGCACTGCTCACTCATGCGTAACCAAGGTAACTAAATCGTACAAAGCATCTGGGTGATTCTATTGATTTTTAGGGGTGTCTAGTACAATTTTTATGATTCTTTCACATCATACAATGGCTAAATATACAAAACACAGTAAGCACACACATACACGTTTTCACTTGTGGGCTCTGGGCACGCTTAGAATTTGCAAAGATATATAACGTTAAATAATTTCGTTATTTCGTCGTGCTTCTCCAGTACAGTGCACCATAACTTTTTACCGCGTCGAAGTGAAGACACCACAAAAGGAATGACCTTTGACCGTGACGCCGTCCATGTCCTGTTCAAGTCATGAGTCCAGATACAGGAGCTCGTGCGAGGCATAATCACAATAATTTTTGGTGAAATGGCTATACAGCTATCCTTCCACATTAGTTAGTTTGGTATCAATGGTTGTAAGAAATACACGGACATGTAACGCTCAGTTTTTGAGGGGAAAGTGTGGTCCAATTTAGCGGTAATTTGGCAACGTCGACGCGTCATATAAATACTGTTACAGCTAGCTGACAAAACTTTCGATATTTGACCATTCTTTTTTTCAAAACTAGGTGAGATCAAACAAATTAGACCTTTCAATTTTAATAATAGCTCTCCTTGAGTTATCCCGCTTATATTCTTATGAAATTGTGGCTAGAGTTGAGAAACCACAGAACAGGAAAAGAATCAAATACTAAAGATGTGTGCGCTTTACTTTGAACTTGTCCATTGACTGCTGACCATAAGATCAGGTGTATGTAGAGAGAGAGAGAGAGAGGGGATCCGGAAGAGGCGGACATGTTGATATTTGTTTCGGCGCTGCGCGATAAAGATTGCTGAGTTTACAGGCATTTTTGTGGATGCGTACCCATTTTCTCGTCCCAAAAATATGTAAAATATTCGGTACTTTGTGTGTCTATAAAAATTGTATAACCTTTTCGCCCGCAAAATAGATCCTTTTCCACGATGGTACAGGCAAGGACATTATACAACTGGTACAGGGCTTTGGTGTCGCTATCAATGTTGTTGTCATTGTTCTCGTCGCATGATTTTTGGACTATTTCTTGTTTCGGTGTGTCCGCGGATGACTTTATGAGAGCGATAGTAAGCATGGAGGTATAAAATTGATTTTATACCTCCATGATAGTAAGGTATGAGAGCCAAGTATGTAATATGGTCTACGGCACAAGGGGAATATTCAAAATATTATTATTTTCCCGAAGGTTATATTCTCACATTATGCATAGGTGTGTCGTAACATAGGTGCGTCGTAACATAGGTGCGTCGTAACATAGGTGCGTCGTAACATAGGTGCGTCGTGACATAGAGGCGACCCCGTAAGAAAGTACAGCATAATCAGTGTTTTTTTCTCAATTGACTTTTTAACAAACTTCAATCATAAAAAGTGTGGGCTTAAAATGCCCCAATGTACAAAACTTACACGTTATCAGTCATTGTAGTTTTCCTTGTAGGAAGCACATTTTTGTTGCATACATTGTTTTATCTTTTTTTTTTAATTTACACGGCTTTGTCTGGCACTGTCTGTCCCTAGCCATACAACGTCGAGAAATACTAGTAAACAAAGGCGGTTTTAGGTGTGCAACAAACATGGATTCCAGGTCCAATGTTTCACACTTACCATCTATGAGTTGAATACTATGTAATTGAGTATTTGAAGAAAATCAAGGACAATATTTTCCATGGCGAAATCTATAAAAATTCTTCCAAAGCGGTAGTATGTAGTGCTACACATTCTTTAGAGTCTCTGTCACTACATGTACTTTATGATTATTACTCGAGTCTAAATGGCCAAAAGTTATGAATACTATTACTATAACTATTATTTTTGCATTTAGTAACTCTAGTATGTTTCTTTTTCTTTTAACAGGCACGCTGATATTGACCCTGGGGGAAAAGCTACCGTTTCGTCTTGTCATTAGGATTATTAATTTGTTCAGGCCAAGTTCTGTTTGTTCAGTTTTGCAAGCTATATGTTCACTTACTTTTTGCAAGCTATATGTTCTTACTTTTTACTAACATGTGCTACGTTTGTAAATAACATTTTTAATAGCTCAAGTTGCACGTGGATTTACACGTTTTACTGTTTGAATTAGCAAGTATAAATATAAAACATAATTGTTGAGAGTATCTGCAAAACACAACAAAGTTTCCATCCCCAAGCTCACGAACAAATGGCGAGTACGGTACCGGTTAAGAAAGGTAAGATCACTGATTGAACTGCATCAGAACCTCCTTGATCATACAACGAATCTGAAATGTACCTCGGATCTACCTCGGATCTACGGTAGGTTTGTAATCACGACGGTAAAAAAGTGGGGGTAAAAATTTGAATTGCCAAGATGTTTTTCAACGACGAATTTTATTGTGACAATACGGTGTATATAGGTTCCAGACTTCAAATTTGCTTCGTTGGCCCAGTTGTTTGACCACACCATCGACTATTCACAAAATCAAAACCGAAAAAAATATCATTCTGGTCCGCGGGGCAAATTTCCGTCTTGTAAACGGCCGTCGCCTTTCGATGCCATATCGCTGACTGGTCGATGCTATATCCGAGTGTATCATAATTTTCGCCGTTCTGCGATATAGCATCTGCCGTTTCAAAAGGCGACGACTGTTTACGAGACGGAAATTAGCGTCGGCGGGAGACCGCAACCATTAGACTAGACGAATGCAGTATAACATTAAACGCCTATTAGTTTAGAATCGATTCATTACAGTTAATTTGATTCTTCCAATGACGTTCATGATATAACGTCCTCGATTCTTCCAAGGAGGTTAAAAAAGGGATTGATTGCGTGATTCTCCATAATTTCTTCACTTTCGACGAATTGCATGTTGCTAGTATAATAATTCTAGTTGACTTACTTTGCATCGTATATTCATTCTGTATTTTCGATTTATAACGTCCAGGGAAGAATTTGCGTTCCTCTCTATTGATTACCGTATTTGTTAAGACCGACATCTGTCCTTGATTCTCCGTCGTTATTTATCCGTACGCGTATTCTTTAGACAAATTGTATGTGGCCAGTATCTTGGCGATTTCACTTTCATCTTATATCTAATATGTATTTTCGATTTGTAACGTTCAGGGAGGAATTTCCTGATTTTTAACGTTCAGACCGACATTTGTAATTTAAACCAAGGAGGTTCAATTGTATGACGCCATCTTCAAGTTCTCCGAACTATTTCAGTCAATTTTTCAAGTTTAGTCATATATGCTGTGACATGGCTTAAAATTAAAATCTACGCTTGTGTGATCTGGTGTAAAAAACACTAAGGCAGGGTTGTGAAACAGAACTCTAACTTGAACAACCAGAAATAAAATCACCGAAGGGGCGTCTTATTAATCTAGTTACTGAATTGCACATACCAAGGAGACCCAATGAGGTTTAAACCTTGTTGTAAATGGTCGCGGTTTCGTGTGTACAGTTGGTGTGTGAAGAGTTAAAAAGAGAACATTTTTTATTCGTATATTGTGGTCGAAGAAATTAAATACACTTTACACCGCGCTAACATGGATGCTATGTAAGTCTAAACATGCACGTTTACCGTCCTAACGTTAACATCGAACGGGCGGGGCTTGCGTATGAGTCCGGTGTGTAGACAACGGCTAGGTCGACGAAATGCACGTAATGCGTTTACTGGCCATGACTAAAATACTACACACATTGGCGCCCAAAGCTCATATAGGCCACAACGATATTTTAATCATATCGATGGCTATTTAGCTTGGAGTTGCGTTCAGATCTAGCTTAAGAGTTTGGCCTACTGCCTAAAACACACTTCAAAAATGTTCAAAACACAGTCTAGTAAGCTAGTTTAGTACTGTACTAGTATATCCATGGTGGGTTGGAGATGAGATGTTATACGAGTTCGGGAAGGCGGCCATTTTGTTTGTTTTTGTGATCCTGCTTAGTGACGCTAAAAAAACTGTACGAACCGCAGGCAGACTGTGCACATGTTGCATACCAATATCACTATTAAATAAAGTGAATTTATCGTTATCTAATTTTCTAACATATACTTTTGATTTAATTTAGATTTATTTGACCTGAAATCCTGTGATGTTGTAAATTCCTTTGTTTGATGTTCGGGCCTGGATGTTCGCTTGGCCTTGGGTGTCGCCATCATGAACACACCACATACCAGAACTTCAGGGTTTGCAAGGACTGTGAGCAAAGAGACACAATTTTGTGCTTGTGGATTAAATATTCTATTTTTATATTTTAAATTATGAACGCCAATAGGTACAAAGTCTCGAAAATGCTAGTTGGGGGGAGGCGAATGCGTAACACAACGTGTGTATGAGTATGTGTGCAAACAGCGGCTAAGGAGAAGAGACACACGTGAGTGTTCACCGCCGTACGGCAGGCTCCGTACCGTCAATACCGGGCGCGAGGGCGGGCGGCCGCGGCGTGTGAAGGCAAATGAAGGGGATATGTGCAAACAGCGGCCAAGGAGAAGAGATACACGTGCCGTGTTCACCGCCGGGCCCGGTAGCAGATCCTGGGGAGCGGACGAAAGCTAAAAACAGGCCCCTAAAAAGGCTGACACTCAGGCTCCGACGGGCTAGACTTGGCCGGCGTTCAGCTTTGCGTAGCGTGACCAGCGTACGTATCAAATTCACCGGCGCACGTATGAAATTGCCGACGGTGGGACACGTTCCACAGGGCCGCCGGTAGCGAGGCAAACTTGCGCAGCGTTCCAAATTTACAGGCAGGCGTACGAAACTGCCCCCGCAGGCATGCAGGTTCCGTACGCACGGCCGATAATTTCATACGTTCCGGTGTTTTTTTATACGCGTATGAAATTCATACGCTACCTGCACCGCTGTACCGTTAATACCGGGCGGGAGGGCGGACGGTCGCGGCGTGTGTATATGTGTGCAAATAGCGGCCAAGGAGAAGAGATACACGTGACGTGTTCACCGCAGTGAGGAAAACCACATGCGTGCAAGGTTAGCGCGGCGCGAGGACAAACACGCGTGCCAGCAGAGCACGATGCGAGGAACTACACGCGTGCAAAATTACGGCGGCGTGAGGAACTACACGCGTGCAAACGTACGTGTAACGAAGAACCTCACGTCGTGCAAACCCTCATATTCGTGTCCCCGTATATACCTGTTATCACACAAAGTCGTATCTCTTGTTTTGGAAATGCTTCAAACTGGAGACCGTTTACTGTGACGCAGTCCTGTGGGCTGTCCTGTCCGAGTGTATGGTAGCGCCCCTATGCGGTCTTGGTAATAAGTGCACAAACCAGTCTAACGCTCTATTTAAAACATGACACTTCAAACTAATTTGTTGCCCAAGTGCTACGAGCATAACCTGCGAGCGCTGATGATCAGTACTAGTACTCTTCGAGACGCTATACTACTCTTTATATCATACCCGGGCGGCGTAACAGTGCTCCCGGCCGTGTTGTATTCTCCCGTACGACCGGATGTATAAAACGGGCATCCATAGAACATTCAAACGCGCTTCGCTTGCGCCGCTACAAAAATTAGAACATTCGAACGCGTTTCGCCCCAACCGTGTACGGCGCTTTCGAACATTCGAATACAGGATTCGGACGTTGGAATTGATGTTGCTGCAGTTTTTTGGGCCAGCGACACCAAATTTTCGCTCATTTCGCCTTGAAAGACGTGTTTTCTAAGGTGGGTATGATATAAATAGCATACAACACGGTGTATTCCGCATCGCCCTCGGTCTCGGCCCTCCCGCGCGTCGGATCGCCCTCCGGCCTTCGGCCGTCGGGCGATCCGACGCGCGGTCGGGCCGATACCTCGGGCAATACGGAATACACCGTGTTGTATGCTCTATAGAACTCCCATATCAGTATACTCTTTGCCACCCGTCGGACCCTGTGAGCCTGACAAAGTGTGCCGCCCCAGGGATGTCGAACTCGGACATTCGAGGACGAATCTAAAAAGAAAATGGGGTGGGGTTATAAGCGCCCCCAACTGACTCGTCTGATGGGTCTGGTAGCCTCCTGATTGTGCAGACTCTGTGAGCGGGTGACCGTTTTGATAATGCGTTTTGAAGTTCTTTTGCGAGAAGGTTTCAGACCCGAGAGAAGGTTCGCCCCGAGAGAAGGTTCATTCCCGCCACGGTGGCAGCGCGGTGTGGAAGGGCCGCGGAAGAGCGCTATGGAAGGTATACTAGTAGCCCTCGGAAACGCGCTGTGGAAGGGCCGCGGAAGAGAGCGGTATGGAAGGTATAGCCCTTTGTGTGTGGAAGGGCTGTGGAAGAGGTGTATGGCAGTGTCGTTGTGGGCCTTCGTACACGCCAAATCCGGGCAGGAAGCCCATGCCCCTGCCCACGACGACCCAACGATTCGGCGCCCACAACGTAACGGTTTTCCCGACGTTGCCAATATCTGCCGCTGTCGGGACGGCAATGTCGGGACGGCTCTACACACATCGTCAGGAAGTGTGGCAGAACACCCGTATACGTAGCGCTTGGATTAGGCCACACGAAGTAATTTTTATGGATGACGTCCGCGCGCGCATTGATTTTGGTCTGTTCCCAGAAAAAAAACACAAGAAATTCCGGTTCCAGTAACTATGATCACGACAGTGCCACAAATCGTAAGATAAAGGGAAGATGGAGCACCTGGAAGATGTGATAAAAGGAAAGAAACAGGAAAGGACGACAACTGCTGTTCCACTGATTTATTGCTGTTTTCATGACGAACAAAAGACTCGTTGGTTGTTACACTGTGTTCTCTCATTCAATTTGTGTCCCAACATTTGTCGTCCCTTAAAATATATTTCAAATCTAGGCATCTTGGTTTTTTTGCCCTTCTTGTTTTTTTGTCGCGCTCTCGCATTAGATTTAGGTTCTCCAGAGGACGTCATCCATAAAAATTACTTGGTGTGGCCTTACGTAACCCAACCTTTCCTGAAGTTCAGCGTTACTGACCGTCCATAACTTGCTGCTGTATGAGCTTTTCTTTCCCTAAATCTTTGTGGGCAATTTAGGACATATAAGACGCAAGAATAGCGAAAGACAGCATCTTACCAATAGACAATACTCTACCCGTAACTTGATTGATCGCGGGACTGACATGGACTGACATGGACTGACATGGACTGACATGGACTGACATGGACTGACATGGACTGACATGGACTGACATGGACTGACATGGACTGACATGGACTGACATGGACTGACATGGACTGACGTAAACTCATCGACACTACGCCAGAGCGCCAAACAACAAATATGGTGTCTTCCGGCCGAAATTTGTATATGACCCCTGACCTAGGTTTTTGGCCGACGTTGCGAGGGAGGAGTTTTGCCGGTCAGAGGTCACGGGCATTTGAATCATACACCTTTACAGGTACAGGTCCCGACACAAATACTATATATGCGCCCTGCTATGCCCAGGACGGTATAATTATTGCGGAAGATGTGGGGGTGCGTGTGCTCTGTCGACCTGAACCTAACTTTACGCAGTCATTATTTCGATTTTTTCTGCACTATTTTTTTCTGCGGATGAATATCAACGAGTAGCGACGGAATACTCTATTTTATACATAGGGTATTTTTCGCCACAACTACTTCTGTAGCAAAATATTAATTACATTTGGTTACATGTCGGTACAAATAAATGTCTTTTATAAAGTACATAAGATAATTTGTAACTATCTGATGTTCATGGAAAGAAACAGGATTCTGGATGTTCATTACTTCACTACACCTCACCCCTCCAATGGATTTGGTGTGGTCAAGGTGTGGTAACGGAAACATTAAGGTGTGAAAAGGTGTTGGAGGTGAGGGCCTGTTTTTAAAGGTGTACCCCTTTTGTACAATTACAGGATTCTATCATGTGATCACTTATCGGGTACTTTTGTCCGGAGAAAAACGCCTTATGCCTTCACAAGGAGGACCTGGAGTTCTTGTTCCTTTCCCCATGTAGGTTTGCGGGTTGACGCTACCTGGAGTTCTTGTTCCTTTCCCTTTCCCCATGTAGGTTTGCGGGTTGACGCTACCTGGTGAGTAGTGTATGTATAATTTGGTTTGGTAGGTTTTCTTTTTAATGCCCACGATCTTCATACTGATCATTATGGCATACATTCTGAGGAGTCGTGTAAAGTGTAAAGTGAGGAAAGTCGTGTAAAGTGCCTTTCCCAAGGGCACAAGATCGGCGACACGGCAGTAGGATTCGAACCCGGGACCTCTTGATTCTGAGCTGAACGCCATACCGCTACGCCATCACGCTCTTGTCTTGATTATACCATGAAGATACCTTGAAGGTATTCGCAGAAGGAAACACATTGTTTTTGCGCCGTTTCTTCTTCCGTTCCAAACCAGATGGGTGTCACCATGGTGTCACTGGTAGCAGACACCCTGGGGTTCCTTATTTTGACTTGAAACTTACGGCCCGATGCGTTCTGGCGGCGCGACGTAAACAAACAAGATGGCGGACCCTGTTCCTCGGGCGCACGGCGCGCCGTAAAAAAAACTGGTAAAACGCCAGAGTTACAGTGATTTTCCTATTTATAATTGCATAGGCAATGTATCCAGAGCGTTAAAAAGCGTTCTTAGCACATGTTCACTGCATATTAGCCCAGGAAGTGGGGGGTTGAGGGCGGTTGAGGGCGGTTGAGGTATTTTAGGCATACCGGACACGGGTGTCGGGTGTCGCTGTGGTGTTGGGTTGTACATTTAAGGTAAGGAAGATGCTAGTATGCAGGTATGCATGCAGGAAAAATTAGGACAGGCTGGTCACCATATATATGAATGTGTTGTCAAGAGTGGGAATAAACAGAGCAGTTTTGTTTAGGCTGTAGACATGTGAAGGTAAACATTATGCATTTGTTTTGCAAATGTTAATTATACTTTTTAACTCCTTGACGTGAGGTAGAAAGTTTTGTTTCAGTGTAACCAGTATTCATTTAGCGTTAATGGTATAGAAAAGTTCTGACCCAGGCAGGCAGTAGTCAGTAAGGGTAATTTGTAGGGTTTCTGGACGTTTCGCCGTCAGACCACTTCGCCGTCAGACGATTTGCGGTCACTCCTGGGTCATCTCACCGTCAGACGATTCGCCGTGAACATGTTTTGTCACTTTTCTAGCCAGCAATAATCAAGACTGTAAAATTTAATGTTTTAATACTCTGTAGGGCATTGGGGAATCTGTACCTTGATTTTTCTGTTACAGTAGTTGCTCCTGTTTCAAGTGCGATGGCACAATCAAATCTGTGGCCGCGACTTGTCACTCCACACCGCTGGCACTGGTGATCATGTGATGGCTGCGGCATATGATCACACATCTGAACAGGTAATTCATACTAGTACATACTACAACCATGGGGGTGGGGTTTTGTGCACCTTAAAAATTTGCGCTGACAACTTTGACAGATCATCAGGATTAGTTTTAAAACATTGTTTTTGATAGACTGAAATGGAAATAAAGAAAATGGGCATGTTACATTTGCCTTTTCCTCACTGTTGCTTGGAAGAGTAAGGCTTTATAATAGCTTATGATGCGTAGAAGGGGTGCTATTTTATGAGGGTTTTTTTTTTCAGTTTACTAGTTCTACAACTACTGAAGTACATGTAGTTTCACTTCTACTACACTCTTGGCAATCTCACTAGCATCACTTCTACAACTACACTCAACTCTACATGACATACATGTAGTTGCCATTTTCAGTATTTTCTTGTCTGACATTGGAGAATTAGGATTAGTTGCTCAATTTGTCCAAAATTGTATTATACCTTAAAAATTAATGCTAGTATTTATGTCATCCAGATTACTTACTGTGGCCTATTGTAAAAAAAAATTGAGCCTAAATACTGTCTGATGTGTTTTACAGCAATGGACAGCCCTGCATGATGCAGCCAAGAATGGCGAAATTGAAACTGTATCAGCTTTACTGACTATTGGTGTAGATGTGAATGTACAGGACAAGGAGGTAAGTACAAGTAGATCAAATTTCATGATATCCACAGTTTATTTGGGCAAGTTGGCTGTCCATGGCCTTTATACACACTAACTGTCTGCACATAGTTGGAGTGTGTGACTGTCAGAAAAATGAGTCTATGAAGAAACAATGATCTTCATCTCATCATCATACTGCTCAACCCGCTATGCAGCGGTTTATTAGCAGGTGCGCATGCCATTTGATGATGCATGATCTTTCATCCCAACATCTGCCATTGCAGCTATTGTTACTCCGTGAAGGAGGCATACCTCCTGCAGGAGTATTGTGGTCAGCTGGTTTTTCGTGTTCGCAGCTAAAACTCACGGTTCCCTTTATGCAATCGGCATGTAATTTTATACGTCGTCTGCAGGCATGCCCGTCATGATGCACTTATATCAATATTTACCGTGTTTTCGCGGTCAATGTAATATTTCAAAAGCACCCCTACATTTAGGGATATATGAGACCGGCCGCGAAAACCCGTTGTTTTAAATAGCGGGGGGGGGGGGGAGAAACCTTCAGGCAGAAGTGCGGTGTGGTCGTTAATGCGGACCAGATGCGGATTATAATGCTTTATGAATAGTCAAATGTGTTCGCACGTAAAAGTCATGTTTCTGAGTGAATCAGTTGCATTACTACAATCAATATACATGTAGTTCATTGTGTCTTGTTACCATACTGAAGACAATCTGATGTGTTTTGCAGCAAAGAACTCCTCTGCATTGGGCAGCCCAGAATGGTCACTATCAAACTGTGTCAGCTTTACTGGCAGCTGGTGCAAATGACTTCACTCGGGACAATATGGTGGATAGATTGAATGTTGTGGTTCATAGCATGTTTCTGTAATACACATGATGTATCAAGATCTTCTTGTGATATATCAAACAAGTAATTGATATTGTCAACAATGATATTTCTAGTAATTATTAATCTTGGGAATGATTTAGTGATCTTATTCAGTTATGTGATTCCTATGGGCTTGTGTCCTATTATCATACTGAAGTCCAGTCTGATATCTTTACAGAAAAGAACTCCCTTGCACCTGGCAGCTGAGAAGGGCGACCATAAAACTGTGTCAGCTTTACTGACTGCACCATTGAGGTCACGGGACTGGCGGGTGGGTAGATTGACTAGTCACATGATCCTGTACCATTTGGTAAAATTTGTATCCTTACCTTTGTATTGGGTGGGCCAGCTTACTCTCTCCTTGCAGCCAAGGGCTGAATTGTAAGGAGCTTACAATGGTGGTGGGGCTTAATCACAAGGGTCTGGAGCGGCTGCCATTCGGCGCTAACTCAGGTGACCTCAATACGACCCCAGGTGCGGCCATAAGACCGTAAGGTTTGAACCACTCACACCTGGAAGGCCCTACTCTTTTCGATAAGTATGGTGGGTTCTTTAACGTGCTTGGGGTTAGCTCTCCCCAAACACGGGACCTCCATTTAACGTCCTATCTGAGGGACGTCCCTAACCGAAGCTATATACTCATTTCCACCTGAGTGAAGTGAGGATTTCCCAAGGGCACAAGATCGGTGACATGGCAGGATTCGAACCTGGGACCTCTTGGTTCTCGCTGCCATTACGCCATATGACCCCACTAAAGTCTTGTAGTTAAATACTTATTAAATTACTACTAGCAACATAAGTGTAAAGTTGCCATACTATTACTAATTTAAAGTGTATCTTATGTGTTTTACAGGAAAGGACTCCCCTACACCAGGCTGCTGAGAATGGCAACCATGAAACTGTATCAGCTTTACTGGAAGCTGGTGCAGATGTGAACACACTGGACTCTGAAGTAAGTAGTACATCTAAATCATCAACTGCTGCAGTAAGTGCAATCCTTCTTTAAGATTTCACATAGAATTATTTGTGACACTTAATTTCAGCTTGATTCCTCGAGGTGGCCAAATACCAGGTTGTACAGTTGCGGAGGTAAAATCTATACCAGATTAGGGGTCACCATGAAGAATGCAACAATGGGCCATCATACTTATTTTGAAATTAAGGGTCTATCTTTCCAATTTCCCTCAGTGACTTTGCTGAATTAATCAAAATTCATTTGCTTCCAGCTTTACAACATTCCTTTTCCTGCTGCCACCATTTGCCATCATTTATTTGGTAGATTTTTCTCATTCTTTACATTGACATTATTTTTATATTGGTAAGTAGGGTATTTGACATCTCGCTTGTGTTAAAATAATTCCATTTCCTAACGTTACATTGTTAAACCAGGCAGAATGTATGGAGTAAATAAATTAATTACACTGTTGTCGAGAACAGCCTAGAGCATGCCAAGCAGGTACAGTATTAGCAAAGTGGGACCTTGGAATTGTGGCGACCTGAAATGTTGAAGTCATGCACCTACCACTAACAATGTTACCTGAACAAATATGCTTGTAACTGTACTTTTGTCCATCTTGTCAATGTATTGAAGGCTGTCTGATGTCTGATTTTACAGCTAAAGACTCCCTTGCACTGGGCAGCTGAGAATGGCCACCATGAAGCCGTATTAGCTTTAATGACAGCTGGTGCAGAGTTGTACAGACGGGACAGAGAGGTAGGTAGATTGACTATAATTGTGCTACAAATTGATTGAATCATCCTGTACCAAAGTAAATTTTACATTGACATTGTATACAGCTTTAAATGTTTGTCACTGCTAGTACAAGTGCCAATCAGGCCATTACTCTATGTTGTATATGAACAGATACTGTGCTTAACAAGAATAAAACTCTCAATGTTTTGTTTTTTTTTCAGCGTAAAACTCCCCTCCAGTATGCAACTGAACAAGGTCACATTGAGTGTGTGGAAGCACTGCTGGGGCATAGCGCTGATATTGATGACAGAAACATGGTACAATAAATTCTTGAACTCTTTCAAAGTTAATTTTTTTCACATCTGCAGTAAGTTACTTGTACTTACACTGAGAGAAAATCTAAATATTGAAATATTGATCATAAAGCCTACTTTATGTAATCATTTGTTGAATTTTTCCTTTTTGTAACTTATATTGTGCAGTCCTGTGGGAAGTGTTTTGTTGTTGCTGGAGGACGTAATGAACCCATGTAAGGATGACTGCATTACGAAGTGTTTAGTTTTGGTCATTTAAATACTCCTGTGCCTACTAGTAAGAGTATGGTTGGGGGGGGGGATGCATGCATTTAATATGTATTTAACTCTTGACTTCGATATTTTTCAGGAGTTAAGAGTGCCAGTCCAAGTAAGAGTGCCAGTCCAAGAAAGTCGGCCACTAAGACTTAGTGGTCAAGACTACCAAGCTTCTCCTTCAGAAGCTCACAGTCTGCTAAACGCTTGGGTAGATAGAACTCCAAAGACATTAAGAAAACCTGATGTAGAAGCTTTCCAAAGTGAACCCTGGAGCCCCATAACAGAACCTCAAGAGAATGAACCACTCGGTTTTTTGGAATATAGACTACATCCAACGATGCAACTACATCCAAGGATGGAACTTGCAAGTAAGCTGACAGTGACCTTTTTCCATCCAGTTTAGAATGACATGCTGTTGTGGAAAGGTTAGGTACAATATTTTAGACAGAATTGATTTATTCTGATATGTATATATCTATATACTGTATTATATATATTTAATATGACTATTTATTTGTTACAGGAGGGACAACTCTGGCAACACTAACAGTGGAACGTCTTCAATGCTTTAAAGACGAGCAAGCCATTCAGTTTCACCCGAATTCAACAGCTATCTTGGGGCCAAACTCATCAGGAAAAACGATATCCCTTAGGGCTTGGCTACTGTTTGCAACACTGTCTCGCAAAATGTCCAACAGACGTCAACAAACAATTTCAAATTCTGTGATCACTGATGTTTTTGCCATATCAGATATCAGAGATTTCTGGTACAACAGAGATACAACAGAACCTGTCACTATCAGTGGTACAGATATGGAGGGAAAGAATGTCCAATTCTCAATTGACTATGAAATGGGAGGTGCTTATGTTAAAGTCCATAAAAGGTCATCCAGGTTGATCGAACATTCTCACAATATAGTGCTGGCAGTGCTTAATGCTGTCAGTAGAGATGCCTACAAACCACAAGTCCCTGAAGAAGTTCCCTTTTCTGAAGTCCCAGTCTTAACATTGGATCAGTCACTAGTATTTAATATGCTGCATGAGTTGGAACAGCACCCCATATACTGGAACTTATTTGGGAAAATGCTGCATAGTGTTCGACCAGTATGTGCAATAAGATTTGTAAGTGGTGGAAGACAAAGAGGGCAGAAGGTTGTCATGGTTCAAGAGGGATCAGCAAATATTCCACTACAGATATGTGACTCTAGTTTGCTACAGATTGTTTCAGTGCTTGCCTTCGTCTTACATTCACTAAAATGTTTCGGGCTAGTAGTATGTGATTACTGTGGCCGCTTTCGTCATCATTATCATCATCATCTAGGGGATGTTCCTACTACAACTTTGCTCTTGGATGACATTGGTTGCTTTCTTGAACCAGAAATTTTCAGGAAACTTGTAATATGTCTCACAAGCGAAGTCAAATGTCAGATAGTGGTAACGACTTTATGGTTAGAGGTTGCCAAAGAATGTGACAAATACATTGACCTTCGGGGTCCAAATCCACCCAAAACATTTCCACGTGAGGTTGACATGTAATGTCAGCTTGGGACATGCAGATAACTTTTACTACCTGTCACTCCACAGAGCTACTTTCAAATTGCTAATTCTATCAATACCTGCCGAGTACAATTTTGACACCCTCTGAAAGTTTCTCAGCTGATTTGAACATTTAGTGCCCCACATCCTGGTATTGCTGCATCACTTAAGCAGCTTGTCTTTGGTAATAATGTTACCCAAAACATGTAAGTCGTTCGTATGAGCCTTGTTTTGAGGCCCTTGGATATTAAAGTAAAAAAAAATCATGAAGTTCAACAGCAATGGAGTATTATGAATATTCATGTATAAAATTGAATATGACTCACTATGTCACATACTGATAGTAAATTTTGGCATTGCTCCTTCAAACATTTTCACACGAGCCAAAAATGTACATTTTTGGATAGAAATGACACAAAATACCACTTTGTATAGCTAAGTGGTGGAAGCAGCCCTTCTGCCCTCTTTGTCTTCCACCACTTACAGCTAGTGAAATCGCACCTGTGCTGACCAACATCTTCCAACACTCGGTAAACACCGCAGAAATCCCTAAAGACTGGAGAGATGCAAATATATGCGTCATTTTTAAAAAAGGAGATAGAGCGGTTCCCAGCAACTACAGACCTGTCTCACTGACCTGCATATCCTGCAAACTACTTGAACACATTATCCATAGCCAAATCATGACGCACTTAGAAAGTTACAGCATATTGACGGACTACCAATATGGATTCAGAGCCAAGCGATCCACAGAAACACAGCTTATACTAACAGTTCATGACATAGCTGGCGCACTGAACAGTAAAAAGCAGGTAGATTTAGCAATACTTGATTTCACAAAAGCTTTTGACAAAGTTCCCCATGGCAGGCTCATCTCAAAACTGGAGTATTATCAATCCAAGGCCCCACGCTGAATTAGTTAAAGGCTTTCCTGACCAACAGAGAGCAGACAGTAGTTGTGGGTGGAAGGAAAGACCTCGGCCCCACTCAGAGTAGCGTCTGGGGTTCCACAGGGGACAGTCCTGGGACCATTGCTCTTCCTCTTGTATATAAACGACCTACCAGATAAACTTGATTCAAATGTAAGACTATTTGCCGATGACTGCCTGCTATATGTAGAACTGTCTACACAGAATGACTCACAACTTCTGCAAAAAGATATAAACACCCTCACAGAAAGGCAAAGCAAATGGCTAATGCAGTTTAACCCCGAAAAATGCTACTAGTATATTATGCACATAACAAACAAACAAACCCCACATGTAACTAGCTACCGGTTTTGTGGTCAGGCATTAGCAACAACCAAAACATACCCGTACCTAGGCGTTACACTGACAAGCAGCTTGAAGTGGGGTGCACATGTTAACAATATCACAACAAAGGCTAAACAGACATTGGGAGTGATCAAACGTAATCTGTGGGCATGCCCAACAAGAGTAAAATCACTTGCATCCACATCACTTGTAAGACCCAACCTAGAATATGCCGCGACAGTATGGGATCCATATACAAAGAAAGACAAAGACAAACTGGAAAGGGTACAGAACCAAGCTGCACGAACAACTACGAAAGGGGTGCCAGTGTCACGGACATGAAAAGAAACCTACAGTGGGCGTCACTGGATGACAGGCGAAAAATGCCATGACTATGCATGACTATGCATGATGTACAAAATGACTAATAAACTGGTGGATGTACCAAGTACCTAATACCAGCCCAGAAAAGAACAAGTCATGCCTTCAAGTACCAGAGCTATCAACCAAGGATTGAGGTGTTCAAAAACTCATTTTTCCCTAGAACAATCGTAGAGTGGAACTCGCTGCCACTAAATACAGCAGGGGCATTGTCACTAGATAGTTTTAAACAATGTCTAGAGTTAGACATTCAAAGGTTAGGTGTAACAGGTCGTTCGGTGTAATGTAGCCAGCTGCCGCCGTGCCGCGTGCCTGCGAAGCTGGTGTGTTACGCCGACCGGCTATACAGAAATGATACAGATTATAAATTTGTATTCAGAACAAGGAAGTAATCAGCATTCGATACACAGAGATTCATGGCAGTTGTTCAATTGAATTAGGATCTAGAGCTTACACAATAATCATTTTTGAAAGCAAGTAACTTATATCGTGATCAAAAGAAAAAAACTATATACATGTAACATTAAATTGAATATTATATTTATTGCCATGTATGGAATAATGGATGTGTTGGATTTGCTTTTGGAGTGAATATTTTGATAATGAAATTGACCTGCATAGGCTGATCTAGTACTGTATTGCATGATAGAAATACAATTTATGGAAAATATCAGGCTGTTGTTTTTTACAAGTAAGCAATCTGATCTACTAGGGACAACACCATTTATCAGCAGCAAGCATACACACAAGTTAGACTATTTACATTAGAGGACACATAGATCCATGCTTAAGTACTTTCACTAAGAAGGTTATGTTTGAGTCCCATGTGTGTGTGTTACAGTTGTGAATGAAACTTTATCTATATCTGGAATGTTGGTATGTGTTGCCAAAATTAAGAAGAATTTCCTCCTGCCTGCTTTTAAAGGTACAGCAGCAGAACTTCCAGTTTTGATATCTGATGATCTGGACATGCTAGGGTCACCAATTTTGGTAGATAGCTCTTGGGAGGGAAAAGTGACATGAGTTTGAGCAGCTTGTTCTTGAACTGCAGGGCAGTTTGTTTAAATATGTTAACTTTATGTTTATATACAGCTCATCAGGTACTTGTATTTCAATGGGGCAGTTAATATGTTTGTATTTCATTATTTCTTTCAACTTAGGCTACACCAATTTAATTTGTTGGTTCTCGGATTTGCCTTTTTCTTCATTTTTTCTGATTTGCAAAAAAATTCTGGATCTGAATTAACTAAAAAATGCCCATTTTTGCCCCCAACAGTTAAAGAAAGTCCCTTTCTTCCTAGTTGTTACAGTTTTTTCATCTACCAATGCAGTGGTTTGATGAAAAGTTCAAAATTCATTGTTTAAATTTTAACCCTGGCCAGCCTTTTATGTTGACTTCATGGCTCATATATTGTAGCAAATTGGGACTGCCCAGGTCTGTTTTATTTTTTACTTTTTTTTCACCCTGTCGCTTATTTTTTCTGAAAAAATCCGAGGACTAACATTTGGTGTGGACTTATCTCAAAACCTACAGAAAATTGAATATCTTTAATTTTTTTTTTTTCAAACCTGATCTGGTTCTGATTGCAAGGCCCCCATAGGTGGGCCCCCACAGGTGATCAGGTTTCTGTGACACAAAAGGCGTAGTGATGAACTTTGTTCAAAAACAACATCAGCTGACAACCTTGTGCAACACGCGTACCGTCGTGCATTGTGTAATTGACCAATAAGAACAAACCATGTTCACCGCCAGTATCAATTTGCATCACCTTAGGGTTGGGCTTATTTGCTTACGTTGGTATGGAATATTGTTACCAGTTGTGCACCTGTCTAGCACTGGTAAGTCAGAAGAATTGTGGTGTGGCCTCGTGCATTGGTGAAAGATCCTACCAAAATAGTCCAACATGGCCGAATCAGGTAATAAACCAGGGCCTTGAGGCCTGCCTTTCATGCTATTTCTTATTTTCCTGATATGCCTAAAAAAACTGCCGTCTAGTTAGGCTACTCCCTGTAAAGTTTGCTGAAAAGGTTGTGATTAGCCATAACATGTACAGGCCAGCTTTATATTATACCCTAAGACTTGACTCTCACTTGGGTATCTTACTGGATACTACAAGTTAAAAAACTATCATCTGACCTAGGATAAACTACACATTGTATGTACCTCAGGGTAATTGCCTTTTGTCATGTTTGATTAGGTTATGGAGTAGACAGTCTTGCTTGGGATGTATAACTTGAAGGTTTAATCTTGGTATAACAAGCTGACATGCTTTATAGAAATGCCAAGTCTCCATGCCATGGCCTTTGAATATTGCTATCTTTTTTTAGTGAAGGCCAATGTTAACAAAAAAAGTAATGATCAGAAAATGGTAGCAGTAAGAAAACAATGTAATCCAGCTAAGAAAGGACTTATCAAAATGATGGCCACAGGTCAAACTTGCTGTGGAGGCTTATAATGCTGACTCACACACTGCAAAATATGTTTCCAAGATCATGAATTCAATGACATTACCAAAAGTAAGCTCAAATGATTTGACCTTCAAAGTGGTTGTGAGTTTCTAAAGAACTTCTGGTTGCCATGGAGGGTATCGGGTTACCAGAGGCCCTGCCTTCAGTCCCAGGGGAGCCTTTGCCTTAGTGCTAACATTAATAAATTTGAAAAAAAAAAAGTTTGGAAACTAGTCAGCTTGATTGATCATGTCTGTGATGTTTTACATGATTTTAATTTTATTGCAATTATCATTAATTATTAGTATTTATTAACTATATCAATTTCCTGTTAACATAATATGAAATGATGTTACATTTATGAGATGATAACAATGGCTGATTGTGTGACGTGGTTGTGTCCCTGAAATTTGCCTCTGGCATGGTTAAATTAATGGTTAAGTTGTTTATCAACTGAAGGGGCGACTCTCAAGATTAATAAATAAATAAAATTGTTATTGACTCAGGTACCAATCAAATAGATAAGCAACATATATAATAACTGCAAATTATGGACGTTTAAAACAAGTTACACAGCCCAATATTCGGACAATTGGAGAACTGTTTACTTAGTTTATTTAGTAAGCAACCTTTACCACCACTGGTTTCTTTATGTTAGTTCTTTATATTGATTCTTATAATTTCAATATTCCATCATGCATGTTTAAATGCTATGCTCAATGTTTTAAATGTGTTGTTTTTTGTTCATTTTTCTTTTTCAAACAGAATCAGATGTGCGATCGCTGACTGACATCCGTGTAGAAAACTTTCGCAGATTTGAAGAATGTACTAACATTCAGCTTGACAGAGTGTCAACCTCTCTTTTGGGTGACAATGGTACAGGCAAGACTACAGTGCTGAAAAGCATTGAACTATTTGCAATACTATATCAAAACATGATAGAAGGCAAAGATGTTTGGCAACCTGCATCTTTTGCAAAACTGTTAGGTATTACAGATTATAAACTTCTTTGGCATAGCCAAAACACTAAAAAACCAATAAAGATTAGTGGGACAATGCTAAATCAGACAATTGAATTTACAATCAAGGAAGATTCGAAAGGTGATTTGAGAATTACCTGCAACATTGACAAAGAAAGACTAAATGAGATTGGATGCCCAACTGTTGTGTCCATTTCAAATGAGGGCGTGTTTAGCAAACCATTTTGCATTGACAAACAGGTAGCAGAAGAATCTGTTGGTTCTGAAGACATAGGAAGTAAGGCCGTACAAAAGATAAATGTTGACAATATCAAAGATATCAGCTGTCTACTAGGACTAAGTAAGTTTGAAGGGCCAAACAGAGAAAACTTGAAGGCTAAACTGGACTTGCGCAGTAAAGAAGAAATGGCTGCCAAGACCATGGAGCTCTTTGATGAAGAATTGAAAAGAGAAGACATGGATGTTAAAAAGTTCGAGATGATTGAAAATCAATATGAAAAATCACTCAGTGACAGTAACACGACAGAACCTGATCATGATGAAAATGTGAGAAAATACCTGGAATTGAAGAACGGCTACAAAGAGATGATAATTGCACAAACTGCTAAAAATAAGGCAATAATCATATACAACAAAATGAAAGCCCAATATGAAGATACTGAGAAAGGTTTCACCAAAGACTGTGAAAGGCTCAGTAAAGAGATTAACAGCCTACTTAACAGATTTGGCAGGAAAAAATGTAAGGTAGAGTTTACCTGGGATAGTGACAAGAAAGAACTTGACATAAAGGTAAAAGAAAAGGGTGTCCTACTTCCACTGCTTCAATGTGATGCAGGCTTGCAGCAAGTCATCATCATTATATTGGCAGTTCTTCAAGTCCCAATGCAGGCTACAGAGAAGCCAGTTTATCTACTCTTAGATGAGCCTGTTTCGTTGCTTCATGGCAATTTGGTGAAAAAGCTATTATCATATCTAAAGGACCAAAAGTTCTGTGTTGTACTGGCATGCCATGCAGTAGACACTTTAATGGCCTGCAATAGTATTGTGTCACTTGATGATCCAACTGGCCCCCGCAAAATCAAAATGGAAGTCCTCTCAGACTATGAATCATGGTGTAGTGATATTGCCAAAACCTCCACATTGATGTATTTATCCAAAATGTTAAAAACAAGATGTCTTGTCATTCTAGAAAATGAAACAGACGCAAAAGTGTTGAAGGCATGGATTCAGAAGCTTCATTATGCAATCGATTTAAAGGGCAAGTTTATAGTGTACCCTTGTAAAGGAAGACCAACAGTAGAAACTGTAATGAAACTGGTTAGGTCTTTGAATAGCCAATTTGAAGATGATACTGAGCAAACTTGCATGAGGAGCATGAGGATATTTGTCCTGGTAGACAGGGACTACAGGGCAATGGTGGCTAAGGACATGGAAAAAGAGAAATTGCAAAAGGAAATCAAAGAGTATCCGAAGTTCAAGGTTGAATGGTACTGCTACGAAAAAAATGAACAGGAAAACTATCTCCTGTCAGCTACAGCACTGAAGTCTTGGCGGGACGAACAGAAAAAACATAGAGAGAAGACACAGGAAGAGTTAAATGACATAGAGAAAGAGTTAAATGGCTACATTAATGATCACTTTGAGTACCTGACCATCATGAAGAAATATACAGAGAGCATGCAGGGGTATATCAAATACATGCTGGATCAAATGACTGAGAGTGGGAGCTCTAAAGAAGAGAAAAGCAAGTTCTCCAAGCAGGTATATATTCGTAACTCTAATATACATTGTCTGACTGAGTGATTATATAGCTTTGTATAATTTACTTACAATATGTTTATATAACTAATCATAAGGCCATATAATAATTATGTAACACATTATATTCTTGTTGAAATGCTATTATGATAGTTAAGTTTAGCATCATAATTGATAATGCCCTGTCTCCTCCAAACTAAAAAAAGTTTTTAAAAATTAGAAAGGACTTAAACCATTATTAATAATATTATGTTGTCGTGTGTGACTGTGTACTTTATATAATGCTCATCAAGTATTGATATAGTCTCAGCTATATCTAAGACTTCTTGATAATGTTTAATTGTCCTCCAGCAACATCATGATAGTGAAAAAGAGATAGAAGACTGGAGGTTGAAGCAGCGTTCTTCATTCACCGATGCAAAAGAAGTCTTAAAGAAATTTGGAATTATGGGGAGTACAGATCATGCAAACCTTATACGACATCACTTCCCTTGGGGTGAAATTGATCCTGACATCAAAGGATTAGTTGCATGCTTTTTGGAATTCTTCAAGCCGAGAATACCAACAGGTAACCATTTTGACAAAATACAAGTACTAGTGACATCAACAATTGTAGGCACTTAAAGTTAAAAATTAAGCATGCCTGCTACCAGAAGTAATTATAAATATAAAGTTAGATAGAGTTCAATCAAGAATTGGGCATTTTATCTCAATGACATATTGATGGGATCAAAACATCATGACGTGTAATACTATCTTAGTTTTTAGTAACTGATCATTGAAAATATAGTCATGTCATATTCTATTATGATCCAATAAATACAGGACTAAACATGATCTATACACTATTTTTGATGTTCATATATTATCCCCAATTTTTCTGTTGTTGAAAAAGTTGTACTTACTTGTAATTGATTAGGTCTTCTAAGCATTGCAAGCTGAAAAAGTTAGGCTTTAATTAAAAGAATGTAAATATGTTCTCTTAGTATGGCAGGGGGTACATGTAGAAGCAACAGAAGCTGAGGGTGTCACCCTGTGGAAATGCCCAACGAAGCTGTCCCAGGCTGGATTACTGGAAAATCCTGAAGAGGGATCAAATGCTTCTACTGTCATTGGAGTCCATCTTACCCACCTGTTACACCAACGAGACCTCCCTCTGGACACCAGCCAAGAGCTTTCAGAAGAGTGGAAAGAGCTGCTGCATGAGGCCATCGATCAGGGAAATAAACACCACAGGTAAGCCTCATTTATGGATGGATATGGAGAAATAAAGAAAGCAATAATAAACAATCTGGAAGTGGTCCAAAAAGTAATGGGCTAATAAGACTTTATCCTGCAATGAAGGAAAACACAAAACATAAACATTGCTTGCGTGAATGGAATGATTGAAACATGTTATTATATATAACTCTAATCTGATTCAGTTGCAAATTCCCCTTGAATGAGGATGACCACAATTTTCAATTCAAGACCAGTTTGGTTAATAATTCTCTGTCAACAAATTGGAAATTGCACTAAGTCTGATGAATGTGTCAAATAAAGGTCAAACCTTATGACTTCTATTGTCACCTTTCCATGATCAGCGACTACATCGCAAGAGAAGCAAGAGCAGACAGGACTCTTAACCTTGACGTGGAAGAGGCTGTACAAGCTGCTGGACTGCAGACCCAGCTGCAGATGGAGGAAGAGGAACAAAAAGGTCCCCTACACACACCACAAGCAATTGAACAGTCTTTGTCCTCTCTCAAAAATAAGCCCAACAGTGCTGCCTTCTATAATTTTTTTGCTGCAGGAAACACTGTGACTTGTCTAAGAATGACAAATGGTTTGACAGTCATTGACACACATTACCATGACAACGAACAGTGTGGCACCTATGTATACCATGCTACATGGGAGAATTTGAGTTCTATCATAGCATCTTGTAACTTTGCTAGTGCTGATCAGGAAGGGACAATCACTTTTCTTACCAAAAAGTAAGCAAAGTAGCAGATTCTCCTGGCTTAAAACATTCTATTATCATGGGGTTATTTTGTAGATAGTTTAAGTGCAAGTTCTAATTTACAGTTATTTGGGCCAGATACAAATGTCTCTTCAAACAATCCATCAGGAGAATCATCGTGTGTACTGTAACTTAGTGTAAGGATCTCTTGGGTTTCCAACTACATATGATCATGAGATCGCCTGATACGGTGGTTTTAGATTGGGTTTGGTTTAGTTTGAACACCTGGACAGTTTCAGACAACATTCATGGCAATGAGAACCCTACTAGTATCTATGCAAGATAAAGACATTCATTATGATACAATATGTACAAAAGCTCAGGGCAAATAGTGTTAGCATTAATACGAATGTCTCTAATTTTATAACATGTACATGTACAGTACAACTTGCTGCAATTTGTACACAAGGCTAGAGAAAATGAACATCTTTGTAATGTGATTTCATAGGGCAGTGAGTTATCAAGGAATAACCTTTTGTTATTTTGAAACATTAAATATAATATTATTTTTAATAAACAATGTTAAAATAGATAATGTAAGTAATGGAACAATGTGTATATACATGTACCTAAGGCTAGAGCAGATGACTGTATTTTTTAGCAATTTGCACAATTATGGAATCAGTGAAATGAAGAAAGTATTATTTAATTTTGTAACATTTTAAGGAAGAAGTGCAATTGTTAATGTTTTTCATATACATGTAGATATAAAATTGTACAATTTGTATATAAGACCCGACCCAGATGAGTGTACTAGTACATGAATTTTGTATGAAAACCACAGGAATTTAGTACTGAGTGATATGAGTAGTTTTTTAGTATTTTAACCAAGTTAAACTATAGATTATGAAATATAATTTGCATACAAGACCCGAGAAGATGAAAGTTTTATATGAATGTCTCTACTTTTGTGTCATATTATCAACAAAAATAAATAGCTGGAAATGGAATGTAACAATTACTAATACATGTATAGTCTATACAAGTTGAACATGTATATACTGTATCTACCTGGCTGAAGAGGCTGCTCTGCTTAATAATTTACTCTACTCATATAAGCATGCTCAACAGAATTTCATACATTCCATCCTATAGATAAATTCAATTACATTCTAGAAGGAGATAACCCAGTACTGTGTACAAATAGGAAAATATATCAAAGAATGTTAGTAGTATTAATAAGTGATACATCAAAGTCCTTAACAATTGTTGATTTATCCATATACATGTACTTAGGTTAATTCATTTGTATCCATTTGTTTCTTTGTATGTATAGTTGTAGCAGACCTTGCTGTGTTTTTGTTGTCTCAATAAAGATTGTATAAGACCAGAGTCAATGATTCTCAAGAAAATTGCAGACACTTTTAATTAATTAGCCAGGCTTTTACCAAACATTTGCCACTGTAAAAAATGTACAACATTCAACAGACAACGGTCACCACACAAATCTGCGACACAATTAATGAAAATAGAGTATGTAGCATGATCATGTGTGTATACAAAACATAATGCAAGTTTATCATTTCCCAAGAAAGACCAAGACAGGCACCACAGATCTTAAAAAAGGGGATATTATTATTAATTAGTAACAGTTAAAAGCCATTAAGTTTCCAAATAAAAGTACAAGCTGAAAAACTGGATGGGCTCCAAGTTCTGTATTAAAATGTAATATGGAAGACCTGGCAGTCACGGCCTATAGTCATTTCCTAAAACCATGAATCCTTCAACATACCCTTATAGATACCTATAGCTAGAGACTACATTAATATTGCAGTATATATTTTTATTGTGAAATTCCTGGTTTTTGACGTGTCCTCTTACACATTAAATACCACATGTAGTATGCGTTTTGTAAATTCTATACTTAGTCTAGTAATGTACTACAGAATTGTTTTGACCCTGAAATTAAAACTCCGTGAAAGTACTAAAAAGTAATCAGATATTAAAGACAAGTTCTTCACATCACACCATTAGGCCTCAAGTTCAAAGTACATGTATATTCCACTCATATCCTGGCCTAGTATCCATCTCCCTATTTCAGCTCTGTGGGCTCTGTAGGGCTGAAATAGGAAATTATGGTTATCAGGCTAGGAGCATGAGCAGTGAACGTGACCATCATGAGCAGGGAGATGCTTATGACCATGTACAACAGTCAATTGACAGAATCAGAGCAAGTCTGAACAGCAACATCCTTGGTCTGAATAATCACCATATATACTCTTGATCTTTAACCTCCTTGATATATATAAACCAAGGACATTATAATGCCCTTGATATAACTGTTAACGTTTTAATCAAGGAGTTCTATCAAAAAGCTCCTTGGTCAAGTTATACTGGATCATGACTGTTGTAGCAGGACAGCTACACTCCTGCTCTTTCCCTAACAGGGAGGAAGCACCTGCAGGAAGGATTTACAAACCTATTAAAGCAGTTTCTTTTCCCTAACATATTACCATCTGTGATAATACAACTCTACCGTCTCTGCAAGCCGCCAACTCCGCATTCAAGCCAAGGTCACCTCTTCTTCGACTTCTTCGACTTCTTCGACAGCAAAGTTGGTAGACGAAGCGCCGCCAGCGTCGAATTTCAGAACTGCAACCGCAGTGGATTGTGGGTAGACGAGCATCATCTATTTTTTCGCAGAGGGACGTCGAAAGAAAAGTTCGACTCTTAAAGACGGGATTTCGTCGCCTCCTTGGACCATTAGACGCTGAAACAGCAAGTACAAGATGTCTGAGAGAAAGGTTCTCAATGTAAGTGACGATGTACTTACTTTGTTAACAGATAATGGCGAGTAAACTGATGTATAGTTCAGCGTTGAATTTGAGGGAGGGGGGCATGTCAACACAAAATTTGTAACTCACTGGAATTTTATGACTGCCTATGTTACATATTGAAGACTTAAGACCTTGCAAGTGGATTATTAAAGCTGTACCACTGGGTTTCAGTGACTTGGGGGAACGGCATAAAACTCTCCTGTTTTTTTGGGTAGGCCCAAGGGTGTGGGGGGGGGGGGGTAGTATATGTTTGGCCATGCAGCTAAATTTTTGTGAAAATAAATAAAATTAATGCCCCTTTTTATGATAATTTACTACATTGAACATCCTAAGAAACTTTCAAATTACCTGAATTAAATGTTAGTACAAGTACATCAGCAGATACTAGTATAATTGTAACTGTGTTTTTGTTGTATTGTGTTTGTGGTTTATACATGTAGTTTATCAAAAGTTACTTACCACAAATGAATATTTAACAGATCCTGTTGATATCTTCACTGACTGACTTCATCATGCCATCTTCATTCACAGAAATACTACCCCCCAGACTTCGATCCATCCAAACTCCCCAAACTCAAACTTTCCAAGGAGAGACAGTATGTGGTTCGACTCATGGCACCATGTAATATGAGGTAAGTCGGTGATGAATTGCAATTAATTTGTATATGTTAAAATTATGTTTTGTTGCATGTTTTGTAAATTTCTCCATTCGAATACAAGTAGTTAAACTACTAGGTTGTAATTGCTTTGTGTTAATTTTTGACAGGTGTCAGACGTGTGGAGAGTACATCTACAAAGGGAAGAAGTTCAATGCCAGGAAGGAGACGGTACAGAACATGACGTACCTGGGACTCCGGATCTTCAGGTTCTACATCAAGTGTCCCAGATGCTGTGCAGAGATTTCCTTCAGGGTGGGTACACTCACAAAGTTACACATATAATTGATTATGCAAATCACTTTCTAATCTGCATAATTTGCATCTAATTATTTGCATCTGTACCCAAGCTACATACATGCCCAAAATCTTGACATAATCCATTCATCCTTTTATTCAAATGTTACTGACATCCAGTATGACTTGTGATTTGTTACCCTGAGTCATTGATTTCTATGATTGGTCGAGATTGGTCACCTGACTCATCCAAGATGGCTGACCCAGATGTCACAAACCAAACATGGCAGCCCCCATGGAAAGACCATTAAAACAAAATAGCTTTTGCTATCACCAACACTCACATCAAAAGAACTTTATTACAAGTAGCAGAAAAAGGTATTTTAATTGAAAACTGAGGTACGGTGTAATTGTTTGTTTACCCTTTTTTCAGACGGATCCAGAGAACACGGACTACGTAGTTGAGCAGGGCGCGACGCGGAACTTCCAGGCGATGGAGATGGTGGAGAAGGAGGAGGAGCGCGCTCAGAGGGAACGGGAGGAGGAAGAGCTGAACAACCCCATGAAGGTCAGAGGTCATGTTCAAACCTAAAAGTCAACAGGACAAATGATTTGTCTGGTTTTTCTACTTTTAGGTTGACACTTGTTCAGACTGGAAAACATTTAGTTACAGACTTTGTGAGAACTAAATACTCTGAAAATTTTTAAGTCTGAAATGTACAATTATTTTAGATTTCCCTAAAGTTAAGAACGTTTTGAAAACATTTCAAAACCTTTATTGGTAGCCCCCAAATATCTGGTTCTAACTTCTAAGTAACGTCTTTTTAAAATATTTTGACAGTTCTACAGGTACAGTACCCTCAATGATTTGCTCAACCTTCAGTAGATGCTAAAGCAGCCATTTGGCATCAAATTTGTATTGGGTATTGGGATAGGCAACAGGGGGAAGGTTAAAGTTAAATGACTATATCTAATATGGTACTGCATTGCTGTAGGTGCTTGAGAATCGAACCAAGGACTCCAAGTACGAGATGGACATCCTGGAGAACCTGGAGGAGCTGCGGGACTTGAACCAGCGCCAGGCAAAGGTGGACTTCGACACCATGCTGAAGCAGAATGCCCAGTCTGCCGAGGAGAGAAAGAAACAACAGGAGGAGGAGGAGGAGAGACAAGTCAGGTGAGAAATTGGTGACTCAATTAGCAGTTCAACCAATGATAGCATAGCAATTAGTAGTGCTGTGTACCGGTTCGCTGGACTCAGTTCCGGACTTGTAAAAACGTTTAGGTTCAAGTCCAAAAAAACCTGAATGGTAGGAACCAGTTCCGGACTTGGTTGGAAAAAAAACATGTCACATACCCCTTTCCTTCCGAACCTCATAAATCTGCCATAGATTGCAAAATCTGTGCTGCAAAATGAAGAAAACACTGCCATTGGGCATTGTTAAGTGTCGGCCTCCATGTTATGTGGCCACAGTTTCGCCCAGACAACATTGCAAGGTTGCCAACACGCAATTTTGTATATACTGTGGGTTTAGGTCCGGACTTACAAGTCCGGAACAGAACCTAAACCTTTGGACTTGAATCCGGACCTGAACCTAAACGGTGCACACACCAATTCTTCCGCGACAGGGGTCCGTGGTAGTGCGCGGTAAAAAAGTGACGAAAGGGTTTCGAGTGTTCAGGTTTGAGTTCACATTTCTCATAATCTGCTGCGAAATGGCATTAACTACTAAGATGGCTGAAAAGTATAAGAAGTGGTGTGTTTTGGGTGAAATTTGCTTTTGGATCCGAGGCTTACTTCCGGGTATCCCTCCGCCTTGAATGTGGTGCGGCGATTTGACCCAGATTTACGTTTCATGCGTTCTGTGGGTGCTCTTGCTATGCCTCGCGCGACGAGGTATTGCGAAAATCTCAGTGTTAGGATTTCCTTTATACTTTTCCTGCTTATACACAAAGGTTTTCTCTTTCCGACAATATCAGTCGTTTGGGTAGCTAAATTATGGGTGATGGGTTTAATTCCAAGTGAAAATGGCCAATTTTTCGCATGATTTTTCATAGGAAAATCCTTTTCTCCCCTAAAATTTATCAAAATTTAAAAGGTTAAAGAAAGTGAAATTCTGTTGTTATTGTAGCTAGAGAGATATCCTTCATTCCCATACACAGTGTTTTTTCTTCAAAATTATTTCCTGAAAGAGACGGTCGCTAGACTTGAGGGTGTGCAGAATCGAATTGAGTCCCAAAATAAACTGGGGTGTGCCCCCTAAACATGGATTTAGGTACACAGCACTAGCAATTAGCAGTTCAACCAATGATAGCATAGCAATTAGCAGTTCAACCAATGAGAGAGTGGCAGTTACCAGTTCAACCAATGATAGCATGGCATAAGCAATTCAACCAATGGCAAAAGTGACAGAAGGAGAAGGGGTGAGAGATTGGAGGTACTATTTGACACAGTAATCCATGGATACATGGTAATGTAAATCAAAACCTTATTTGTATGAAGTAATGAACTACAATTACACAAGAAACTTTAAATACTTTACATCTTAGGAAAACTTTCTTAGCATTCTTTGTTTTTCCACACACAGGGAGATCATGGGAGAGGCATATGTGGTCAGGAGGTTGGAGGACGACTCGGACAGCGATGAGGAAACCAACAAACGACAGAAAACAACAAACGGCATCAACAACAAGAGACCAACAGACTTGCTGGCAGAGGTTAGTCCAAAACTGGCAAAAGAACAATATTAAGTTTTCTTAAACTTTTACAAATTGACTTGAGTTGTAGTCTGCTATCTGTTGTCACTAATGCTTTGTCTCTAGCAGCAAATTTTGTCTTATTGCAATAAACAAAATCTCTTCAACCAAAAATTGTAATAAGTTGTAACTAAAAGCATTTTAGAACACAGATGCTGAGACCTTTGACCACCTGTCATGCCTGTCAATCTTCCAAATGCACCCACGTGCCATCAACCTAGTCTGTCCAGACAAAGATACACACAAACCCACAACACAGTAACCATAATACTTCTGTACCTGGAAGTAATAATACACTTTTAATGTACCAGTATGTTGCCTTAAGTCCATAGAATAGTCAATTGTTTTACATTCAGTGTTATGATATTCAGTTTTATGATTATGAGATTAATCCATAATCATGTAGTTAAAATGATGACTGTTTTTTTAAATTTTAGGGACCAAGTGAGCCACAAAACAAGAAGTTGAAAACATGGGAGAAGAGTGTTGGTTCACTGGTCAAGAAGTCATCCCTCTCCTCATTGGTTAAGGCCAAGAAACCAGCCAAGCAAGGACAATCTTCAACCAATGAACAGGTCCGTAATGAAACTGCGGCTTCATCAGTGATTCCAAAATCTTCACAGGAGAGTAAGACCAACTCGGGGGTTAAAGAAAGTTCCAGTCAGGATGGAAAGAAGGAAGGAAGCATAATTGAACGAGTTCAGAGTAACGTAAAGACTGTTCAGTCCAGTGGGTTGGGACTTCTTGGTAACTATTCAGACAGCAGTGACTCAGAGTCAAGCAACTAGTTTTGTATGAACACTTCTCTATGAAACTTTTACAGACTGATCTTGACCGTCCATCACAATTAGCAGTTCAACCAATGATAGCATGGCAATTAGCAGTTCGACCAATCAGAGAGCGGCTGCATGTCAAAATGAAATGTGTGCATTTTTATGTTTCATTTTACATTTCTACATTTTGACGGTAGTTATTTAGGTCGAGATTTAACCATATGTATATATCCAGCTACATATATGTGTCTGTGTTTCAATTACACATGTATGTATAAATGAGATACATGTATCTTATGTATATTGTCATTGCCTATAAAAGGAATTAAAGTGCATTGAAACAAAAATCAAACTCAAAACTTCCACTGCTCGTGATAGACGGTATATATAGTCTACAGACTGGGATCGAACTCACAACCTCTTGGTCCAGAGATAGGGTCACTTAAATCACTCGACTACGCATGCAACTAACGTCACATTGGACATTACAACAACCAACTAAAGCGTGGACTTTTTTTCCTCTAGTGATATGAGAAAGAAGTGTGTTTGTGTGTGGAACCCATGTTTGTAAGAAATGTTACCCGTAAACACACAACAAACATAACACTGCCGTGGAAATGTACAGATACTGAACACTCTGCAGCACGTCGGCAGAACGTACTGCACCAGCGCAAAACCCGTAATGTATTGTGCATAGCACTTCGGCAGAACGTTGTAGGTTGTATTAGAGCATATAAGGTTGACAGCCTGTCTGTAGTTTTCAGATGTTGTACAGGAAAAGATATTGTCTGCAACTGGCAAAATTCTGATGCAACGTTGACCAAACATCCAACGAAAAACGTGAAAAATCAGGGTTTTGCGCAGGCGCAGTACGTTCTGCCGGCGTGCTATTCCATGCATGTTTTGTAATGATGTGAGTTATATCGTACCTTATTACTAAAAAGAAATGTACATATTGGTTTCTTAATTCAATGTATAATAACAGTTCCTGAACCAGCTGTACTGAACTACTCTCCAAGCAGAGGTTTAGGCTTCGGCTTATTTTTGATGTGTTTTTATACATGTTGGGCTTTCTTTTTTGAACTGGTATCATTTATTAGCCTTCGGGTGGCATACACATATTGGATACTGCCCTGCCAATTATACAGACTTGCCAATTTGATACTGTCTCGCAGCCAACAAAACTGAATAGTATTGATATTGTTCAAAATGACCCGATTTAAGTAATCCTTAACAGTATGTCACATACGTACCGTTAGAAAACTACGATAAAACACTTTTGAAACTTAATCCATGGTTGAAACATGTGAGAATTAACATTAGATACACATGTACATAATATTGCATGTATTTTGTCGTACAAATAGTGTAACTTTCATAACTTCTAGTGAAATTTTCAAGAACCATAATGGCTATGAGGTGTAGATATTGTATTGATATTTTTCGTTTCTACACCATTTATTCTGTTTGTGAATAAAAAACAAAGATGTAGATATTAAAATGCAAGTTTGAATTTAGTTTGGTTTATTTTCAATCTAGGAAAATGGTCTCCAAGAGTGCAAAACTATTTAGATTAAGAAAGGTTTTGACATTGACTTTGACTTTATATATGATGACTAGGGAGCAAAAAAACGTATCTTAAAGGTGCATTTGAGATAACAGACTTTGAACAAGAAAGCAGTTACATGTAGTTACTCAAGCAACTGGATAGATTTTGGAAATATACGAATGTCAAAATCTATCCAGTTACTTGAGTAACTGCCTTCTTGTGTATCTCATTACCTGGATGTCTAACCTTCATCAACGTAGTCAGGCGAAGGATACAAAAAGAAGTCAGGACCTGTAACTATAATACGAAGCTTGCCATAAGTCCCATACCTTATCGTCAAACTTCAGAGGAAAGTGCGTTTGGAAGCTGAATGGCAGGCATCTTTCAATTACAGACTTAAAAGCGGAGTTCATATAACAGATTTGTATGGATGGGGAGAAACGCTGAAAGACGAGCGAGTGAAAAAAAAAGTGTGGTGAAAGAAATTGAAGAAGAGAAAACAACGATATTTCAAAAGGAATGTACTGTTTCCCCAAGATTTAAAAAAAATACATGTAGTATGCTCTTCTTGTCGTTGGTTTCTCCCCCTCTCTCTCTGTATGTATATGTGTGACTCTGTGTGTATATGTGCGTGACTGTGCGTGTGTATGTGTGTGTGCGTGCGTGCGTGTGTTCCCACGTTCTCCATCCTAGGTACGTCGCATGATCAGATAAGTGTCAATGGATCTGTTATCGTGACGAAATGTTTGTAGAACCCGGCAAGTTAAGTTAGCTTGCCTCCTTGCTCAAATAACCCGATATTTTGGAAACTTTCTCAACTCGACCAAGACGACTGGCAGATACCATCTGAAATGCGTCAGTCAACAACCCCCAAGGACAAGGAGTTTTTCGCACCACGGACTTTGAAAAGGTTCTTCTTTTAGAACCCTCCCCTCCACAGTCTCTGATCATGAGGTCTCCTTTCAACAAGACGGCGATCGCTGAGCGTACAACGACCAAAATTGGATTTTTGTAACCCTTAAACTTGAGTTCATAATTGAAATACGGTGCAAGATGTACAACTATGATTCAAAAGACAACGAAACAAACAAAACGTTACAGAAATAATTCTTTAAATGTTTGTTCGCTCAGCGATCGCTTAGCGGTCGGTCAGCGGTCCCAGCCTCTGGGTGTTACTGCTCGGTCACATTTGTCGCATGATCGTACGATATTTTGATGCCGTCAGAAATTTCAATCAGGCTGTGACAGAATCAACAACCAACAAAAGATCTAAGACAGCTTTTTTTTGTAACAAGAATTTTGCAGAACACATGCACGACTGGCCCAAGAATTCCTTCAGTTTTGCGATCGTACGATGATCGCACGACGTTTGTGATTCGGGGCCCTAACACACATCAAAGTAGTGAGTAACCAGACCCGCTGAGTTTGTGTGACGTCTTCATGCTCGACTACCGGAGACAGGTAAGGTGTCGGATCGGACAGGTGTACGTGTATTCATGTACACTGACTCAAGACGGCACCGAGACGCATCTTAAAGGTCTAGAGGTCATCGGGAGGCATCTTAGTGTTCTAAATGTAATTCCGTTCACACATTTTTCTTCCGCTTTCGTTCTTTTCTACTCAATTTCTAAGCATTCCATCCTTCTGTTTCTTTCACTTTTTTCGTTACTATAGTAGTCTATTGACTTAAGTAATCTATTTTTTTGTTCTTCCCGATTTCTTTGTTTTCCATTATGTATGTAGTCGGGTTTATATTACAAATTAAATCTTTGATGCTTTTGAAATGTTGAGTGCAACGCTATTAGCATCAATTGAAGCAATGGCATTGTGGCCTTGATTGAAACAAGGACGGTATGTGAAAGAGCGAAGAAACTCAACCAAACTCAAGTTTTGTTTCTTGATTTTGTTGCTGTTGTTGTTGTCAAAAGAATGTTTCTCATTAACTCTGCAAGAATTGGAAAACGCAAAGCAAGAAAAACTTGCATTCAAAGTATACTACTGCCAGCAAATATCAGTAAAGCAATTAGAGCCCGGTCACATATGTCATACTAACGTCGTAAGATCGCAATCTGGGGGCATTCTTAGGATAGTTCATTTGTCCTGGAAAATTCAGCCGTCTTGTTACGGAAAGGCTGTCTTAGATCCTTGTCGGCGGTTGGTTCTGTCACAGCCTGCTTGAAAATTCTACGGCATCAACATCGTACGATGACCTACGACAAATATGACCGCGCGTCGTTACACATGTAAAAGTGCATGTGGAAAACATCAGCAATTAGAAAGTTATTTACAAACGGATTTAAAAATGTACTATACACATTGCGTGAATGAAAAAAATCTGATATAAACACCGCAAATTAAAAACAAGGATAGCTTTACAAGTCAATTCAAATTTTCGTACAGAACAACAAAAAAGGTGCCCTAGAACCATTCTTGGCTGGTGCGGTCTATTACGGTACCTTATTCAAACACTGGGAGCCTATTCAAAAGCCTATTGTGGCACTTTGCCCTCCCACCGCTTGTACAAACAAAAAAGGGGGTTCAAAGAATGGCTCTTATGACCTCCATCGAGTGGGTTGTTTCAAAAGTACTTTGCACTTTTATGTCATCATCATTTCGGGCAAGTTGGTCTGTATAAGTTTGTTGGAGTCTCCCAACAAGCGAATGGTATGTAACGTTATGTGTTTCGTTTTTTTCCTCACAATGCACACTGAAAATGATCTAGAATTTATGTATATTTTTTAGAAACGACTGCTTTGAAAGCAAAAATTATTTTTGTACAGGAAGATGGTTTTCTCTGGAAGCTCGCGTGCGTAGGAGAGTGTGTGAACATCTTTTTTTTTACCACAAAAGTTTTTCAATCAAGACATTTTTGTTATCAACCGAAGTTAGTGACCAAAACACTAATAAAATTTCGTTCAAACGGCAAAAGCATTCAGATATGTGTACAGATTGCTAACTAGTTCTTTCAATTACATTCAATCAATCAAATCAGGTTAGATTTTTGTTCGAATGAGTTTTTTGCCTTTCCAGTCTCTTGTAAGCTACTGTCACACATTCAGAACCTTCCCACGACTTTGCTCCCGACCACTCCCCAACCAAGGTCGGCGCTGGGTTGGGATCGCATCCAAGCAGAATACGACTTTCCCGAGTTTGATTTTTTCCCCCAAATTTATAGTCAGGTGGCGCAGACGATTTTTAAAGACTAGTAGGCAACCTCGCCGACCAATTCCAAACCACAGATGATCTTACTCACGACAAACTCCCAACCATGGTCTGGAGAAGGTCGGGAGGCTATGGTCGGCTATGTGTAACAATGGCTTTCATGGACAAAAATAATGTAAAGTTAACATTTCCCACAAAGTTATTTTTATCATTTTTAGATCTTACGTTTTTGAAAAAAGACCTTTTCTCGAAAGATTTTTCTGGCACTACCACCAAATTTTGTACTGCAAGCTTTAGCCCAAAACAAAGCTGACGGCAAAAGTAAACGTGCCTTGACAGACCATTTACTCTTTGTCGGTAAACACGAACTTTTGTATTTTTCCATCCCCAAGTCGGTTGTGTTTGCTCCGTAGTTTATTTGTTTAGTATCGCGAGGGTACAGGTTTCACTTACATACCTGTCCTGCATAAATTAAGTCTCATTAGCATCTCATTACGCCTGCGCAGTGGCGTCAATCCTTGTTTCCTAGTTTCCATCGTACACTCGCAAGCTACACTGGGGAGGGTTTGTTCTCAAGATTTGTAAACTGCAGACAGAAACGACTGGAGGAGGCTAGAATTCATTTTCCTAGGACGTGACAAGTTGCGATCAAGATATCAACGAGGGAAAACAGTGCACTGATTTGTTTGAAGAAATCAAGGAAGTTCTTTTTTGCTCCACAGGTTGCAGTTATGATGTTTGGGCTATGATTTGGACTTAAGAGTATCTTCAACGATGCACAATGCTTGCTGGCTACCACGGACCTACACAGGGAGGTGTTAAGAGTGAGAAATTTTTCCCGACTGTTTCCCAGCGTAAGCTACCAATCGTCGTAGCGGCAACAGGCATGAAGAGCGCCGCCAACAAACAGAGCACGCCGCCTCAAACGGGCAGGGGTGCACAAGACGGCGCCATGCTACCAAGACTTGTCGACCAAGGATCCAAAATCGACTTCGGAACAATCTCACCACCTAAAGAACCCGAACAAGCTTGGCAGGCCTTACCCAAAGTAAGTATACCATTACAGTCTTTTATTTTCTTAACCTTTGTGTTACCATAGCAACGGATGAGCTTGAATTCTTCAAGATAACCTTAAGGTTGACCGGAGAGTTTTGTGATAACGTCATGAGATCGTTGCTAAGATGCTGCCATGCTTGTTTGAGTCTTAAACTACATTCTTAAGACGGTATTTGAGTTTAGCAGCAAGAAAATAAATGGTGCATATCTCTTAAGGGTACACTTTGAACTGATTTAAGTATGGTTGAGAATGTAGTGTGACTGAGAGTAATGCTTCAAGATGAACTTAAAGGAGAAATCCTAGAGCCTTAGCATACAGCACCTGTTGTTAGAAAATTGCACCTGTTGACAGCTGGGAAGATGGCAGGTGCACATGACAGGTGTACAGGTGTGACAAGTTCTATTGGAGCTGAAAACCACTTATAACTGTCATTTATCAGTTTGACATATACCTGTACTATAGTGTTGTCTTGAAGGTATATTTTAGATCTACCTATAAATGTATTAATGCCAAGAAAAACAAAATTGCAGCTTAGTTTGTAGTGCTAGAGTCCTTATTTATTTAATACCTTTTATTCATTGACCAGATGGAATAAGTACAGAACCAAAATCTCCCCCCTTCTAACCATTTTGCTTGAAATAATTGAGAAACATTCAGTGTTTGTGTGTATGATTTCTCGATGTTTGGGAAAAATCCTAAGGCTTAGCTTAGTAACATTTGCCACAAACAATGCTGTCAACTATGGCTGTGTACCTGGTACCTGTACCTGTAAAATTATTTAGGTACAGATCCAGACCTGAACATCAGATGTACCTGTACCTGAACCGAATAAAACACTAGTGGACACCATTTTTTATATGAAAGATTGGTAAATTGCATCTCAAAGATGATATTTTTGACAATTAACACTAAAATCAGAAGAACTTGTGTGCATATACTCCCTCATACATTTAGACAACAATTTACCACTAAAAAAAGACAACTGGCTATATGTATAACTCACATATGATTGGCTAAACTTGTTTAGATATAGGGACAGGTCTGGTCCTTATCTAAACCCATGTATACCTGTACCTACCTGTACCTGTACCTGTAATTTGTTTAAGTGCCAGGTAAAACACCTCACACCTGTAAGACTGCTCACCTGAGTGACTAGCACCTAGAAGAAAGGAGGACTTAAAGTGTTACCTGGCTTTTCATCCGTCTGTCAATTGGGATTTTAACCCTCTATGTGCTGTCAAACCCCGTAACCAATAGAGAATTGGTAGCCAAACGGCTACTTCAGTGTGTTAAAGGTTAAAGTAAGGGCCTTTGTGTTAAAAGAAAACAGAGTCTCATTGTTCTTGTGAAGATTTAATCAAAAGCTACAATTACTAATTAAAATAAGTTTGGGGATATAATCTATCCTATATTTGTCTTTAAAGGCACCCAAAGCGATTTCAGGGCAGTAAAACTTTTCAAAGTCAATTTTCTGGTTATTTTTTTGATATAGTAGTTAAATCAACCCTGTCCCATAGCATACTGATATCTGTAAGGCAAAAATGTGATGTCGCTGATGGAAAACGGTTGCTTCTTTTGTATCTAGGCTGGTTCTAGCTATTTATTGGCGGTACATTAAAAAAATTAGTGAGTTGTTTGATTTTAAACCACTACTTGTGCTAAAAAAAGGTCCTTCACACTTCAGATGTGTTAAACAAGGTGATTGTGCAAATTACAATGCTATAATTAGGTTATAGTGTCAGCTGCTTGATTTAAATCACCGTGTATGCTCAAGAAAGGTTAACGTTGTTATCTATTTCTTGGGCTCTAAAACAAGATAATTGTGCAAATGGCAGTCCGATAATTGGGATAGAGTGCCAGGCTTATCAGCCTTAATTATGACAAATGGACCATTGTGTTTGGAATGTGTTGGTATGTGATGTTATCTGACTGCTGTCACTATGTACAATTGATTCACCTGTGTTGCCTAAAGGGGCTGCTTTAGAATTCTAGAATTCTAGCCTTAAAAAAGTGCCATGATATGAAAAAAAACTGAATGAAGCATTGTGACAGTAGGTCTAGAACATATTAGTAGCACGCTTTTATATTTTCTAAATGGTTAACATGAACAGTTTATGTCATGTTTGAGTAAAACGTTTAAAATTGCTTATAAATATTAGTATATTCTGCTCAGTATACAGACTATCAGTGACTTTACAGGGCTTGAAATACTGAGTGCATATGCACTTTTGTGTACCCAAAATTGGGGCTTTGCACCTAATTTTTAACTGTGGATGCTTGACTAGATATTTGACAATGTGTGAGGGGTAACATTATGTACAATATATAAGGTAATAGTACTATGATACAATCTATGATTGATTCATTGAACAGTTATTAATAGTAATTACAGCATGTTCTTGACATTTAAGCATAAGAAAAGAACTTGTATTATTTGTTTCAAATTTTGAAGTCAGCTATACAATTTAATTTTCAACATCTGAAGAGAGCCAGTAACTTAAAGGTTTATGATGAGGTTTTGCTGACAAAATCTACTTTATTTTCATGTTATACATCCAAAATTTTCTCCGAGTGTGCACCTAAATTCTAACATTTTAGCTGCACCTGTGCACCCTTTCCTCAAAATAGATTTCCAGCCCTGCTTTAGTTCCTGCAGGATTTGGGGTCTATACTGAGGTCTATAATGTACACACAAGTGTCAGACATACAATGGGTTCTGTTTGGAGTGGACTCAGGCCAGTAGTCATGTCCACTCTAACAGGTGGCAGTTGACCCACTCTGCGGTCAGTAGTGCTTGACCGTTCAAACAGTAGTGCACTTTCAAGCAGTACTGATTTGTTGACTCTAGAATCTAAAGGTTTTGGGTTCGAATCCCTGGCAGGCTCCAATGTTATGCCCATGGGAAAGGCACTTTACACTTATTTCCACACTGGACTCAGGTGAAAATAAGAACCTAGGTTCAGTTAGGGACGTCCTCTCGGATGGGACGTAAAGCCAGAGGTCCCGTGTTTGAAAAGAGTCACATTAAAGATCCTACCACACTATATAAGAAGGTTCTTTATTCAACAACCAATGGGTTTTCATATTGGACGTTTTGGTGATGAACACATAGCAGCAAGTCCAAATCAGAACCAGTCATTGTTGCCCTGAAGAAGGTGACAGATGGTCACCAAAATGTCGGATGTGAAAACCCACTGGTTGTTGAATAAAGAACCTTCTTTTATGCTGTCTACCACACTTCCAAAGATTGTTCTTGAAATTGTGTTTTTTATTTCAAACACCTTGACAGAAAAGGCTACAGTAACATTCTATAATGATCTTTTTTTTTTAATTTCTCAGGTTCCTGTAGTGACCCTTAAGAAGATGTACTCGTCCTTTAAGTCCAGCAGTGCTCCTGCCGACCCCACCGACAACCTTAACACCCTGATGGGCCATGACGTACCAGGGCCGTTACCATGGCAAACTAGAAACTTCAGGTACGTTATGTTGAATCTTTATTATGGCAGTGATGTGCAACCTGCTTTGCCATATGAATAAGACAGGCAATAGACTGGCTATCTTTATGGATTTTCTCATATTATGATTTTTTGAGTAGTCATTTCTGTATTAGAAATAGAGAATTGACTAAACTTTTGGTAGCTACAAGGTCCTTTACAATACAAATTAAAGCAAAGATATAAATATTTCAAAAAGAGTAGATTTTTTTGACATTTTGTAGTTTTCACTTCTGTTTTTGCTGAATTATTTTGAGGGGTTATGCCCCTATGTTCTGACACTGCTATGTTCGGACACCCCTATTTTCAGATACCCCTATTTTCCAACACCTCTATGTTCTGACAATTCAACCTATGTTTCAACAACCCTAAACCCTATGTCGGAACATAGGGGCATCAGAATGTAGGGGCGTAGAATCAGGCATCGGAATATAGGATATCAGAACATAGGGGTGTAAGAACATAGGGGTGTCAGAACATAGGGGTGTCAGAACATAGGGGTGTCAGAACATAAGGGCATTGGCACATGGAGGTGTTAGAATTGTCCCTGTTTTGAGAAAGTTTTGACAAAGTGTGTTTCTGTTTCACAGATCGTCTACGATGCTCCGGTGTGTGCCCATAGCCCGCCGACATCAGGACATGTTTGCTGGTCACTCCTTCTCCATCGCTAAAACTAGACCTGTGGCCTTCCACACAGACAGATATATGGTGAGAAGTTTTAGGAGACTTTTAGGATTAACCTTTTGCACATGAAGTGGCCACTTGGCTACCAATTTTCTATTGATTATGGGTTAGGCAGCAGGGAGAAGGTTAAGCAGCAGATGGCAATAAATAAAATACACAGTATAGTCTATATCGAATCATGAAAATTTTTGCAAATGAATAAAATTCCGTGGATTTGTGGGCAGGGATTTGATTCCAGGGTAGGCACCAGTTCGGACATGTTGTAAGGGATTGCATTTGTCATTTTGGATGGTGAGGTAAAGCTGTATGAGTTTCAAGCTTCAGGCATTAGCCTCAAGTATCAAACCTCTGCACGTAAAAGAACCCAACACACTTATCGAGAAGAGTAGGGGTGACCTGGTGTGCTTGGCTATAAACACGAGCTGTAGCGAAGCCGCATTGCAGTACTAGCTACTCAAAAAAGCGTCATGCTTCACCTCAGTTGAGGTTGACTGCTTTACCTTTGTCACAGTGTATGATCATATATTGTATGATGATTAAATAAAATGTCACATATAGTGTAGATTGTTGAGGTTTATATACAACCATTACCGTGCTGTCTGAAAAAAAAGTTACAACAAAGAGTTACTGAAAGTATCCCTTCAAATATTTGACTAAAGCCAAGGCCACCTGCACAGTCAAGGTACGTTTAAAAATAGGTACCAAACACTGAAACTCAAATGTTTAAAAAGGTTACAATTTCCTGTCGCTGAAAGTGCAGTGACAGTTACAAATGGTTCCTTGATTATTTAGGAATAAAAGTAGCCTAGCTTAAGAGTAATAACAATGGTGGATATTTGTTTCTTTTGGGGGGTCTATTTGTACGAAGAAACTGACAATAGAAGTGTAAACGAGGGGTGAAATTTGTAACATTGTCTAATGTTTCAAGGTGGCTTTGCTTTTTGACGTACTTTCTTTCCCCTTGTTTTTGACGATGTTTTGGTTAGAAATGTGATCTGTATTGTTGGCATAGCAACGGTTGGGAAGGTCAGTGCCAATGTCAGAGTGTGGTAGCTCAAAGTTACCTGGGAAAATGTGCAAATGTGACCAATACTTCACTACCATAGGTACATGTAGAAGGGGTAGCCCCACTTTCTAATAGCTGCCCCAGCAATCAGAAAAATATTGTGGTCTATTCTTTCGAACTAATTTTTTGGAAAGTATGCTTAGTGTACCATTGCTGCAATTGACAGCCACATGTTACAACTGACAACCACCTGTTAACACACTACAACTGACAACCACCTGTTAACACATTACAACTAACAAACCACCTGTTAACACACTACAACTGACAACCACCTGTTAGCACACTACAACTGACAACCACCTGTTAACACACTACAATCAACAACCACCCGTTAACACACTACAACTGACAACCACCTGTTAACGCACTACAATCAACAACCACCTGTTAACACACTGCAACTAACAACCACCTGTTAACACACTACAACTGACAACCACCTGTTAGCACACTGCAACTAACAACCACCTGTTAACACAATACAACTGACAACCACCTGTTAACACACTACACCTGACAACCACCTGTTAACACACTGCAACTGACAACCACCTGTTAACACACAACTGACAACCACCTGTTAACAATACAATCAACAACCACCTGTTACAACAGACAACGGTTACATGTACAATGTGCTGTAGGCCATGCCAACAATAAATATCTTCTGGGCTACCTGTAATCAGTATTTTTTCTAATTTTTTTCAGTGGGATCCGAGCAGACTACCATCTGCAGAGGAGTAAGTATTGTTTATGAAATTATAGTTTTAATCAGTTTAAGTCAAAATTCTTGTGTGCTAACAGTAGTACACCAGTCCTATAACTGCTTCATTCATTCTTTTATTCAATCTATCATTCAGTCAACCTTTCAAAACTATCTTGATGTCATTGGAATTTATTTTAGTATTCTATTATATTGAGTATATAGACTGTTAGCCTGGAATCCATCCGTGAACGCTGTGTCTCTGCTCCGTTCCTCCGCTCTGCCTTCACAGAAGTTCTGAGACACAGCGTTTACGGATGGATTCCAGGCTAATAGACTGTTACTAACATTGCAACATTTTCCTTTGTTTGTTTGTTTGCTTGTTTGTTTGTTTGTTCTGATTGTTTGAAGCTCTCTCTGTGTGTGACTCTGCTGTGACTTTTCTACGTAGAGAACTCCAGCAAACCAGAGACAAATCAGGCATCAAGCTTACTGTTACTGGTCTTTCTCCACTGTAAGTTTCGTCTTTAGCCCACACCAATTTATGAGGGTCTGCATACCTTTTTCCATGAGGCATAGCATGCTATCTTAATTCACTTTTAACCCTAGCATTTATTCAATGTAACAGTAAAGCACTGTTGGTAAATTATTAGTAGAATGCCATTGATTGCTTTAATTGTACATAGCATGTTATTTGTCATCCTTAATTCATTAATTTGTTAGACGCTATTGACAAGTTCTTGGTATCGCAAAGTTTTGCCCGAAAGTCACAACAAAGCATTTGGTTGTATCTGTATTAAACTTTGCGGACTAGCTTTAACAGGTGCCCCATTGTCATGCACACAAAGAAACAATCCAATAAACTTGTCCCGAACACCTGTTGCAAGTTAAGCGTTGCTGGCCTCCTGAATTTATCATTTTAATGTTGCTAATTGCTTGTGTTGCTTGCCGGCCCTCACAAGCATTGCTAGTATTCCCACATGCAGACCCTCGTCTTTCCTTGGTTCTTGGACACTTCACCTGACGTTTTAGCAAGAAGACATATATTAGCAAAAACCCTAACCTTATGTTGCAATATAAAGGTGTTAGAACATAGGGCTATTCCCGATTATCACAATGTCTTGTCACAATGTCTGTTTTCTTAGACTGGCTCAGAAGGAGCGGTTTGAGAAGGAGCTGAGAGAGATGGAAGAAATCCGCGGACAGAAGAGGAAACGAGAAGTCGTGCCGCACCGCCTCAGGTTCAACATGTCCATGGAGGGGCGACCTGCGGAGTACACCGAGAGGTCAGTTAATAAGGACATGGTTAACTTTGTAAAACTGTAAAAAAAGGTAAAAGTTATAGGCAGCCTCATAGGCTTGAGGCCATAGGGACAGTAGGTCGTTAATCCACTAGTTTCTGAACATGGTATTGAAAGGTGGAGTCCATCCCTCTCCTTCCACAGCCTTTTACCTCCCCAACCGAAGTCAGGTACCCATTTTACACCTGGGTGGAGTGAGGAAAGTTGTGCAAAGTGCCTTTCCCAAGGACGCAGCGTCTTGTCGGGAATGCAAACCCTTGGCCTCTTGATCTCACTTGGCCACTCAGCCTATCATACCACCTGTTACAAATCAGTACATCCTATAAAAGTGAGCTCGAAAGTTAATCTGTGTTTAACGTAGTAGAATTCATTCTGAAGTAAGATATCATTATAAAGCCTGATAATTTTAAGAATCCAAAAGGTTAGTTTCAAAAGCCTACAACTATTGTATGCTAAATATACCACAAAGTCATGTTCTTGCCTGTATTACATCAGTCTGTCATAATTTATGACTCTCATATCCATCTGAAAATCTACAAAAAAGGAAAAAAGGAAAATATCTATCTGCTTCTTTAGTAAACCCTACTCTTCTATGTTTATTCCCAGATATGACATTGCTGCTGAGGTCCAGAAACTGAAGACTATCATCCTTCCTCCTGCTGCCAAAGAGACTTACATGGGGAGGGGCTTCAGGTTCCCGGAGTAAGTGCCTCTTTACCTCTGTTAAAGGGGGGCAAAACTAAATTTTTTTTAGTCCACTGCAGTATAATAAATATACCACAAAGTACAATTCTTATTTGTTTTACATTAGTCCATGACAGATTAGCGTTGTTACACCATTTCAAACTCGCACCTTTAATCTAATTTAATCGGTGAGGTCTGACGTCTTTTGACCCTTGTGACGTCAGGGTGCAGCCACCACGCATCTCACAGCACTAAGTATCCTGCACCCTGACGTCACAAGGGTCAAAGGACGTGAGACCTCAGTGATTAAATTAGATTAAAGGTGCGAGTTTGAAATGGTGTAACAATGCTAATCTGTCATGGACTAATGTAAAACAAGTAAGAATTGTACTTTGTGGTATATTTATTATACTGCAGTGGACTAAAAAAAATTTAGTTTTGCCCCCCTTTAATGGAGGTTTTGTTTCAAGTGTGCTTGTCTGTTTGTTTGCTTGTGTGTCTGTAGTTATTTAAATACAGTAGAGTAGCAGGAAGAGCTGGAGGAAATGGTGTAACTGCAGACTGACAGGAAGGTCAAATTGCAGGTTAAGATAGTCTCCCCACAGACTGGGAGGACGTAAGGTCGAATTGTAGGTCAAAATGGTCTCCCTGCAGGCTGGGAGGTATTGACAGTGGAATATGGAGAGAATCAATCTGATATTCACAGTACTGAATAAAACAACAAATTTACAACTCTAAATACAGCTCACTTTGTGTTTCAGGGACCACTTTACGAAGAGACCGCCCATAGTCAGAGAACCTAAAGGTAAGTGTGGATAATACCTTGTTTTTTTTTTTGATTTTCTCCCAGCTGTCCAATTTTTTAAAAAGTTTTCTCCTAGCTGTCCATAACCAAATGACTTCAATATGCTAAAGATTAAAGTTTGAAAGAAAAAAAATCAAATGGACCAAGAGGTAGGGAGTTCAAATCCCTGTTGTTGTTCACCGGACATGCCACTACTTACTATACAATAGGTTTGCATTCCTTAGAAGAGGACTTTATGCCATGGTCCACTGTTTGTATTTGATGTTGAAAAGAGCAGGTTGAATTTCCCTGTACAATGAACCTGTATACTGTAACAGTACATACTATCTATCTTCTCTGACTTATACATTTCTTGTAACATATCATACCTCCTTCATTGCAGTTCCAGCCCCACCAGTCAACAGTAGACTGTCTCAGCCTGAAGATGGTGACCTCCGGGAGTCAAAGGTCAGGCGACAGGTCACCATACGCACCCCTCGTAGACCGACGCGGGATATCCCGTCCGAGCTGAGCGACCAGGAATCACTGGACTCCGCTATTGGTGGGAGAGTGAAGAAGGAAACTATGAGACCATCCAGTAAGTTTTTACCAACATAAAAAATTTTGCAATTTACTTCACCCATGGCCAAGAGAGTGAAATGTTTTAAATTTACCTTTGTGTATGGAGGTTTTGTTTTTGGTCTGTTTGTTTGTTTGCTTGTGTTTCTTTGGTTATTTTTACATGCAAGGCATGTTGAGGACACTGTCAGTAAGTTAGGTCAAAGGTCCCAGAAAGGCCCTCAGAAAAGGTTATCTTATTTCCTGCCACATCTGATTGCCTTGATTGAGAATTTGTTAAATTGGAATATCAACATGACAACAGAGTCTAAAGGTAAAGTCTGATGTACCTTCAACTTGATAACTTAATTTTCCTTCCAGCCTTCTATTTTCATCTTGTCCTAACTGAGTTTTTTGCTTAAATTGTCTGAAAAGCAAGAAAAGTAATAATCATAGGGTACTTAGTAATACATATTTCCTTGTCCATGTAGGAAGACCTTTAGAATCTGCCCCTCCACCGGAGCCACCACCCCCTATCCCAGAACCAGAAGTGGAACATTCCGCCAGTGAACATGAACCTGAGGAGAGAGACAAGGAACCACAGCCTCAGTAAGGAGTGCTTCTTTTTTTGGTGACACCTGAAGGGTGGAGCCATTTGGTGGAACAATTTTGATATTACAGTGCATATTATAGTTCAGTGTTGCTACAGTAACTGTTATACATGTTCTATTAAAACATGTAATTAGTATCATTATCATCATGATAAATATCAAAAATTTATTTCCTCTGACCTTCCCTTCCAGACATGCCCCCCTCCCCCCTACTGTGGAGCCAGAACCAGAGCCAGCTGAAGCCCAGATGGAGATACAGAGTGTTTCATTGGCTGGGGATGTGGCAGAGGACAGGTAAGAAACCATTGAATGGTTGAGTGGCTAAGCTAACTGGCACAAGATAGAGAGGTCACAGGTTCAATTCCTGGTATTCTTGGATAGACGTTATGTCCTTGGGAAAGGCACTTTACATGCCTTTCCTCATGCCACCCAGGTATAAAATGGGTACCTCATGACTTCAGTTGGGGAAGTAAAAAGAGGAAGGAGAGGGATGGGCTCTGCCTTCCAATACCATACCCTAACGTTAGACACAGTAGATTAACAACCCCACTGTCCCTACTGCCTGAAAAAGGCTATGGGACTACCTTTACCTTTTTATACATCTGATGATAAACTGATTTGTTTTGTTCTTATCGTCCTGACAGAGTGGAGGAAGGAGAGGAACAGATGGACATGGAGCCCAGCATTGCTACAGCCAGTCCTGAAAAGGATGTCTCATCTAACCTGCTACAGGTACAACTTGAAAAAATTTCTTAGCTTTCTTGTCAACAAGAACTTCTTATAACATTACAAGGCAGGGCTCAAAATACCACCTGCAAGTTACTGGCAAAATTTAAGTTGTGGGTAGGGCTATTACCTCACTACAGACCACAAAAGGTCAGACACAGGAAATTAGGTCCAAGAATCTGTCAGAGAGCCATTAGGAAGTTGGCAGTTGGATGCTGGTAGGGTGCCAGTGGGAAAATCCATAGACATAAAACAGAGAAATTCACAATGAATAAAAGACGAAATTCGCAAAGTTTAAAACACTTCTGTCAGCAGGAATAAAATCTCCAATTTTGTGTTGTTTATTGTATTGATTGTTACCACTGGTGAAATGCTAAAGAAAGAATTGATGAAATGGTTTCTAATATGTTACCAGTTTGGTCAGCAGTTCTATGATGGTTCCATGTCCTAAATGTATCTTTGCAGACCACCAAACTGAGCAGACTGGTGACAGAGACTGAGAAGGCCATGTATGAGAGACAGTTCAAGAAACTGGACACCGACAAGGATGGGTAAGGAATACTGTAGATTCACTTACTTTTGCAGTGATTTTATTTCTCAGTAGGAGGGAAAAGTAGATTTTTTGGGTGTTTTAAATTTGCAGTTGAAACTCTAGTACAGCAGTACATTGAAACTGCATATGTGGAGTGTCAAAAATTGCAGTTAAGAGGACATCATGCAAAATGAAAACCATCGCAAAAGTTTTAAGTTTTACAGTATGTCACATGTTTGTGACATTGTTCATTGTCAGTAGTAGATGCTTCATTTGCATACCATGTAGTTCATTATGTAAATGAAGCCAGATCACACACTGTTGTTAGAAACATGCAAATACCAATTAAGTTTCCTTAATTTGCATATTTGTGACATTTTAAAAATGATGAAAAAGTGTTTCACACCAAAGGATGGCATTTCAGCACCTTGGTGCAGAGGAATGCCATTGGGCGATTTTTAACTAAAAAGTTGTAGAGGATTGTCTTGCACCAAAAAAAAACTTTTGTTTTAGCTATACCTTATAAAGAATAAAAGGTATTAACGTTAAAGGTTTCAAAAAAGTATGAAAATCTGTTGTCTAGCATATTGTAGCAAGCCTGTGTTACACAATCTCTCACGGTCAGGGGCTGATTGAGCCTCCTCTCTGAGAGCTTGTGGCCATACAACTCTAACTGGAGAGAAACATTCCCATGTTGTTGATGATTATATTTTTTTTATTTCAGACACATCACATTTGCAGAAATGAAAACACAGATGCCTGAAAATCTGTCCAAAGCTCAGAGCAAATATGTGAAACAGGTAAACAGCCATACTCTCACATATAATCAAAGGGAACCATTAGAGTATTTGAACCTTCTCTGATGCCATTGAAAAATTTACTCATTTTTTCGAATGATGAATTGAAAGTAAAGGTCAAAGGTTCCAGAAAGGCCCCAAAAAGGTTATCTCATTCCCTGTCTTCAATTTCTTGCTATATGCATCTCTGTTGCCTTATGGGACCCAGTGAGAAAATGTGTAGACAGAATCAGCCATGCAGAAATTTAATTATGAATAAAAGAAAATATTAACAAAACTGTGAACATTTCACCGAGTTAAGAGAGTTTTTTTGTCTTATTTTATACGTTTGACTGTAATTTTTCTCTCCCCCCCCCCCTTAGGTGTATGACATCACCAGTTCTTCCACCTTCTTTGGCCTGGAGGAGTTCATCAGTCTCAGTCTGCTGTGTGAGACCATGTCAAGGGTCGGGTGAGTACAGAAACTCCGGTGTGTGACCATACAACATGTAATCCATTCGCATTGTCTTTTAGATGATGTATTGCTAATGATAAAGCTTTACAATGGTCATATTAGTTTATTCTTACTACATTATGTATTATTACAAATTTCAAACTTACATTCACAAGTAGAAAACGCAGTGTGTCTCACCCTGAATTGTGTACAGTTTGCTTTATTTTTCAAAAAAACAAATACTACTTTTTTAACACAAAGATTAGGCCACACCATCTTAATCTCATTGTTGAATCTTGGATTTAAAAAAAAATAATGTTGAGCAGGAAAATTTTTGAGGGAATTTTAGTCTGTACTTTAGTGCACACAGTTTCTGGGAGTGAAGATTGTCAGGTTCAAGTTTTCCTCTTAGCCATCTCTTTTCGTCTTGCCCTCTTTTTTCGTCTTGCCCTCTTTTTCCAAGAAATGTTACAGAACTAAGAAAATAAAATGAGTGTGGTTTTATGAATGGTTGATGTTCCGTGTTTCACCATTATAGGAACACCATGCGTGAGATGTATGAACAGATAGACTTCTCAGCTCTGTCAGAGTCCATCTCTCAATATGTGGTGAGTAATACTTTTGAAGAGAAACTATACCCTTATCATGATTCTATTTACTTTTTTTACTCAGAACCTGTAATGACTGACACAGTGGTGTTTTGAAAGGCATGTTTCCAATGCTATGTTGAGTGTAGTTGTTTTGAACACATCCAATGCCTTACACCAAGTTTGCACTGGTTCACAAGTAACTTCAAGTTGGCATATTTAATGTTTACAGCGTGCGAAATACTAGGTTGCCCAGTTGCACCGTGCAACCATATTTTGCTTGGTGCAACATATTTCTATACCCAGGTAGCCCAGTGCACTACCTAAATTTTGTGTTAAGGATGCCCCTTTCTTCCATTGGGAACTGTTTATTTAGAAGTTCCCATGGAAGAGCTCATCACTTCAGGTAAGGGGAAACAACTCAGTCTGTGTCAGAAATGTATAAATTCACATTCCATTCTAACAAAGTTAATCACAATGTAGAAGAGTTGAAATTGGGGGCAACCTGGAATTTTGACGGGCAACCTAGCTTTCATCCTAGGTTGCCACTGGGCAATCTGGCTCAAAAAAGTATTTCGTACACTGTGTTTATGTCTGACGCTTTAAGTGATATTAAAGATATTTTTTCCTTCCACAGGAGTTGTTTTCCTCTGTAGACAGACAGCAGACAGGGTCCATAACTATGAACTCATTACAGGTGTGTATAATATAATGGTAAATCTTGAAACTTTTGTGACCTAAGTTTTATTTTGTAGTGGCATTTTGTAGCACGATCTGGTCCCTACTTGTATTTAACCCTGGTGTGTTTTTTCCCTAGGGAATCCTGTCTACAACACTAGGAAGAGATCTGCAGTCAGACCAAAAATTACAGGCACAAATTTACTCCGCTTTAGAAAAGGTAAGAACTGTGTATTACTAGACACAGCAATTATTCCTGAGGTAAGACCAGACTGTAAGGTTTGATCCTCTCACTCCGGGATGGATCCCTACTCTTTTCGATAAGTATGGAAGGATATTTAATGTGCTCGAGGTGTGACTCTCCTCAAACATAGGACCTCTGGCTTTACATCCCATCTGAGAGGACGTCCCTAACCAAAGCCAGGTACTCATTTTAACCTTAGTCAAGTTAGGAATTAGATGTAAAGCACCTTTCCCAAGAGCACAACATTAGGGCCTGCTAGAGATTCGAACCCAGGACCTTTAGATTTGAAGTCAACAACCCTTACATTAAACCACAAGACTGCTTGCCCACTTATGTAATCACCTGCCAATGTTTTGTTGACTGTCTGTCTTGTAGTACTGGTTGTGTAACTTTGTTAAAAAGTGATTTACTAGCCTGATGACACTATTCACGTATGCTTTCTTGTATGTTTCAGATTGAACACTCCCCTGTCACGTATATGGAGTACATGGCGTACATCCCATACTTCCTGTACCTCGAGGGCATGAGCGGGGCGTCCTGATCCGAGATCACGTCTGTCGTAGATCGTTGTTACAGTACAATTTTAATGTTGTAGGACCAAGGCCTAAAAGCAACATTTGGATGTCATTCTAGTTGGTTTGCAAGCATGTACCCAGAATGCATTAGGGTGTATAAGGTCGTATTCGCGCATTTAAGGATGGCATCCCGTGTATAGTTTTGGTGTATGCAACGGATGGATTTCTGATGCAATGTAGACCAATTCCATCAAATACTGTGATAAATTCTATCATAACTTCTGGACAAGAAGTCCAGGACATGCCTGATAATGGCAGTTTGCAATTGAAGTGCTATGTCAACCAATTGTCTAGTTGTTGTTGACAGTTCACTTTTCAACTGTTAAAATGATAAATACAAACAATTCATCAGTCAGCCTGATGGCATACGCACATTGCATTCTGGGTACGTGCTAAGGTCTGCCACAAAATTCTCTTGGTCGAGAGGAGAGTCTAGCAGAGTACAATCATCATGTGAACCAGGGAATGAAACAGTACAACTTCTAGAAATCCTCAAACTGATCAGGACTATTGTGTGCTGTGTATAAGTGTGGCTGTCATTGTAAATGTTGTAGTATACTCAGTAACAGTGCCAACTTTGTAGATATTTGTAAAAAAAACACAAACTTGTATAGAATCTTGAAGTTAGTGATCAGTATCATTCATACCTTTGCTGTGGTTAAAAGTTAATCAGAACAGGAGAGTAAAAAAAAACATACTCTAAAACTCAGTCCACTTATTTACATCATATGTGTATATCCTATACATTAGATAGGGTCCTTTTATGCTAGCCTGGTAACCGTACCATTGGGAGCTCCGTGATATCTGTACGTTGACATGATGTTGCCTGCCCACCAAGGCCCGCTATTATTCAGATGGCGATTTTTTACAGGGCTGGTTTTGATTATTACGGAACAGCCATAATCAGAAAGGCTGGCTGGAAAGATAGACTGTCAGAAAAGAGGCCTACGCGTAGTAGGACTGGGGCCCGGCAAAACACCCGGGTACCCCTAGCCGGCCTGTAGGAATGGTTACCGGGCTATCTTGTACTGCATGTCAAGTACAAAGTAATAGTATGGTATCAGAGAATTTCTATGTCCTAATGACTTAGTTATTAACTTAAAGGGTAACCAAGTATGGAAATATTATATAGACAGCAACTTATGGATAGTGGATGGTTAATGTTGGCATTGCAATTCATGACACATTTGCAGAGTACTATAACCATTTGGGTTTGACTATTGTTTCCTATTTTAACCATCAGTTTACCAGTAAGGTAAGACGGAAGAAAATTGTGGTAGTCGTTGCAACAAAGCACGTATCATGTCAGAAAATACTATGTACCATAAAAGTGACGGTGCCACCAGTACAAAGAGAGCTGAATAGACATACGAATCGCAAAGTTCTGGTACATTGTTTCCTGTGTCTTTACATTGTTGTTTCTGAGGGTAGACAAGAGTGAATGTTGCCTTGCAAGTGGGTAAAATGTTGTTAATCAACGCTTTCAGTTACAATGTATTTTAGCAACAGGCAAAGGGGCCTGTCCCTGGTGCTGAACAACAATCATCCAGGTTGCAATAGACCGATGTATCAAAAGCGACCCCTATCTATCGCTATTGGTACTGCAACAGTATTGTGTTGCTTTTACCATCACGCACTCTATACACCGAGTTGGAAAAATGGGCCAAAGAAAAGTTGGTTTTTATACCTTCGTGAGAACGATACACCAAATTAATGATCACAAAGCCTTTATGAAACACATGTGGCAAATTTTCAAATGATATTTTTGCCTTCATGATTAGAAAAAACAATACTTCTTAATTACTAATTCATTAGTAGACTGCATAAAACACCTGATACCCTTCCCCTCTACCAAACAAAGTTTGAAGAAGAGAATTAATTTACCCAAAAAAAGAAAGCCTAATGACTTATCGGCAGCCTTTCATATGAGTTTAGCCTTTTGTACTTTTTCATTATCCTGTTTGTAATTGGCCGTGTGAGAGAACACATGAGACCATCGGACCTTCATTACTACCATGTGCTATATAAAGCCGTTAGAATGGACAGACAGACTCAGACGACGGAGGATATCCTTTGAGACATCTTTTAGACACTTAGGATGTTACAACGTTGATGACAAGACCCAAGGAGGTACAATCAGACTGGACCTCATGCATTCCTGCGCCCAGGCTTTGCCTATTCAGAAGAACAAGACAGACGTGCCACCACAACGTACAACGTACATGTAAGTAGATGTCAGGTTAGAGATTTCCGATTCTACCGCGGTAGAGATCCCGATTGAGTCTAGCTCTGTCGACAGAAACTCCGATCACGATGCTAGGTTTGTGTGAGGGTGGTCTACCATCAATAAATCATAAATTTGAAGTCAATCTGTTGATCTAAAGTGACATGAATTGAAGTCTTGACGTATTTTTAAGGGAACATTTCTAAATCTACAGACTCCGGTCGGGATCTTTACCTGCAAAATCGCTATAACGACGGACACACAAATAAGGACACAAGCGGAGGCACAGAAAACAAAACCTCCGTACACGGAGGTAAAAACGTACAAAATACAGCAAAACACGCGTAAGGCAAAGGCTGAGCCTGATCCTTACTCCCGCTTGGAGATTAGACACACCCACGTATTGGACTTTGGGTTCTCACAAGTACCTAACTGCATAAAAAGTGGGATTTACCAATGAAGACACATGCCAAGTATGTCTGGTAGTGGTTGCTTTAGGCAGCGACAGTGGTTAGATAAATCCTACTTTATTTTGTATAAATACCGGTGTTACCGTTCCACCAAAAACGGGATTTACCAAAAGCTCTAACAATAGCGATAGATGCTAGGTAAGTCTGATAAGTTTTGCCAAAAGCAACAAATTCCAAATGCAACTGTTACTGGACTTACCTGTCCTTTATCACCGTTGTTAAATCCTACTTTTCATTCAGTGTGACCTTGTACCTTGGTCCATTAAACCAAAGTATCCAACCCTAAAAGCCCATGACTTTTCTACGAACCTGCCTGTATCCTTTCTCTCCACTTGAGCAAATACCGCGGTGTTTCAGACACATTAGAAAACTCGAGAGTGGGTAGCTACTGTTTGCGATAGGATGAAAATTTCCAGAGCAGCACGAAAAACAACGTCAGGTGCAGGCCTGGTCAGGTTGATGGAAAAACATTACATTTGGTGCCTTCAAATACAATATAAAACACGCACGTTTTAAATTGTTGTTAAATTTTGCTGGCATAATTACATATATAAACAAGTGTTATTTCAAATGCGAGGAGGCTGGAAAAAACTTATTCCTTTTCTTCACCTGATCTTAGGTTGACAGCCTACCAGTCAACTTGAAACGATACTTCAAAGCGTTCGGAGATACTCGACAGTTGACAGTCGGAAACGTTCGGAGATACTCGGAAGTTTACAGTCCGAACCGTTGGGAGATACTCGGAAGTTTACAGTCGGAACCGTTCGGAGATACTCGGAAGTTTACAGTCCGAACCGTTGGGAGATACTCGGAAGTTCTAAATAATACAGTCGGAACCGTTCGGAGATACTCGGAAGTTTACAGTCCGAACCGTTGGGAGATACTCGGAAGTTTACAGTCGGAACCGTTCGGAGATACTCGGAAGTTTACAGTCCGAACCGTTTGGAAATAACACAAGTTACATGTACTAGTACTCGGAAGTTGATCGTCGGAACCGTTCGGAGATACTCGGAAGTAGACAGTCGGAACCGTTCGGAGATACTAGTACTCGGAAGTTGATCGTCGGAACCGTTCGGAGATACTCGGAAGTAGACAGTCGGAACCGTTCGGAGATACTAGTACTCGGAAGTTGATCGTCGGAACCGCTCGGAGATACCCGGAGGTTGACGGTCGGGACCGTTCGGAACTTCGGAGCCGCCCAGAGCTGCTTGGGCGTACCAACTACAGTAGTCAATCGCTATAATAAGGGACAACAAGTCCGACCTTAGCTACAAGTGCTGCTACCAGCTGTACGTTACCTGTCCACAAGAAATAAACACGGCGGTACTTTTAAGCGAAATGAACGCATCCCAGGTAAGCGTTATCACCAAATTTTTTGTTTCTGTCAACGTTTTTTAGGGCGACAAGCGACGTCAAGACGTTTTTAATGTGTATATATATGGTGTCGTAATAACAAAAGTGGCGTATTTGATTAGTCTGGTGGTTACCTCCGGGTACGGAGGTATTGTTCTCGTAGGGATTGTAAGTGGGTGTATATGCTTGTCCGGAAAGAGTAGGTTGACAGCACGTGGGGGAAGATTGAGCGGCAGAATGACAGACCAAAATTAGGCCTCTAAAATACGAGGTTGCAGGCAATTACACATTCGCCTTCGGATGAGGTTACAATCCTTTGTAAGGGATATGCGGGACCTGTATCTGTATCTGTATAGCCGGTATAACCACCCTTCAGTGTAACACACCAGCGTCTGGATCTGTATAGCCGGTATAACCACCCTTTGGTGTAACAGACCAGCTTCTGTATCTGTATAGCCGGTATAACCACCCTTCGGTGTAACACACCAGCTTCTGTATCTGTATAGCCGGTATAACCACCCTTCGGTGTAACACACCAGCGTCTGGATCTGTATAGCCAGTATAACCACCCTTTGGTGTAACACACCAGCTTCTGTATCTGTATAGCCGGTATAACCGCCCTTCGGCGTAACACACCAGCTTCTGTATCTGTATAGCCGGTATAACCGCCCTTCGGCGTAACACACCAGCTTCTGTATCTGTATAGCCGGTACAACCACCCTTCGGTGTAACACACCAGCATCTGTATCTGTATAGCCAATATAACCACCCTTCGGTGTAACACACCAGTTTTGCAGGCACGCGGTGCGGCGGCAGCTGGGTACATTACACTGAACGACATGTTACACCTAACCTTTGAACATACAAGGAGGTTAATATATAGGATACCTCCTTGGCACATCTAAGTGTTGTTTAAAGTTATCTAGTGATGATGCCCCACACTGTACTTGGAGGCAGCAAGTTCCACTCTACGATAGTTAGGGAAAAACTACTTTTTAAACACCCCAATCCTTGCTTCGAATCTGCACACAGAAAGGAAACAACGTTGACATTTGAAAAATCAAGTGACATTTTGAACACAAGGTCGCGGATTCGTATCCAAACCTAACCGGCGAAGACCAAGTTAAACTATGTTTGGTACCAAGCTTAAACACTAATAGGAGAGGTTATAATACTTTGTATGGGATAAATTTGAACTTATTGTACACAAAGACTCGTTTGTACAGGTGACATTTGAAAATGTTTTTTTCCTTTTTCTAGATTTATTTCGCAATGGCAACTTGGACCTTCAACTCGTCTACGAACGACACAGGTGACTTCAACAACACGTCATATCCGGTCAAAGAAATCCTGATTCCTGATTGGTTGTCAGGTTTGACGGTCACGTGGCTGATCCTGTCACTCTTTGCCGTTGCCATGGGCAACATCATCGTCATATGCATCATCATAAAAGAAGACACGCTACACAAGTCTCGGTACTGGCTACACTTTAACCTAGCAGTCGCAGACTTACTCCAAGGCATCTTTACTATCCCCACAGCCGCGGCAAGCTTGGTGAACAAACAGTACATTTCAGGGGACGGTTGGTGTCGTTTTCAATACACGGTCCTTTTTATGTGTTTCCAGGCTACGCTGTTCACTCTGGTTGACATTGGCCTTGAAAGAACGCACGCTATAGTTCGGCCACTCCAACATAACGGTGTCGCAACCAATAGAAAAACTTTAGTGGCGATAATAATCAATTGGGCGATGAGCTTTGTCGTTGCAATGACTGCTCATATACCATCGCTGTATCCGGGAGAGCTGAACATTGACCAGAGCACGGTAGTCTGTTTTATACGGGAGTTTGTCAGCGACCAACAACTTTCGAAGGGCTTCGGCCCGAAACGAACCTTCCCCATGCAACTTTTGAGAATGGGCTTGCCTGCCGTCTGCGTTCTAATTATTCTGATCTGCTATTGTGTTGTTTTCTGGGAAGCACGTAAACAACAGGTGAACGTAAACAACAATCCCAACCACAGGAAAATATCTATTTTCAAAACCAACGCCTTTAAAACTATTTCTCTCCATATGGTTGTTGTTACTATTTTCGTAGTTGCTCAGTTCGTGAGCGGCGTAAGGCTCAAAACGCAGGAGGATCTAACAGTGGGTTTAGTGATCACTCATGAGACATTTATTGTACTATTTTTGACAGTGCCGTCCTTCAGTAACCCCCTTGTGTATAACTTCCGAAGTGAGGAATTCCACAAGGCGTTCCGAAAACTCTTTGGTCTGTCGGATAATGTGGTCGCTCCTTTTCCCTGAGCAATGAATAAGCTGTAAGTGCAAATATTCGAACCGACACCAAGCCATTCTCTCATTGGTCGAACCACTAATAGCCACGCTATCATTGGTTGACCTGCTAATTGTGATGGACAGTCAGGCTCGGTGGCTAACTTGATGTTCACTCTATTATATCCGAATGACAAACTGTTTTTTAAGGGTTTCCTATCAAATGTACATCTGATTTAATATATCTTTGTACACACTATTGGAATATACTTGTCTAATATCAAAGACCATGTACACATCATATTGAAGACAGTTTTCTTCCAAGTAACATGTTGCTAAAGTGTTTTTATGTCATAAAGTTAAAAATATTTTAAAGTTATTCATATCTATCTATGGAAGGAACACCGTCAGAAGCACAGTATTATCTTCTATAATGAGCTGTTTCATGGTTTCAAATGTGCATGCACTGTGAGTAATATCTCAATGTTGAAGGCCCCTAAAATGTAAACAAAACATGTCTGGCTATGATTCATACATGTCCAGTTAAATGTTTTGTTAACGTATCAAGGGCCTTTGGCTGAGACATATTACACACAATGCATCACATCATGAATGTGCAGTTGGAACCATGAACCAGCTTATAGTTAACCATAATATAGTTAGTAAAATATGTAAACAACGAAACAATGGACTTTAGTACATTTTGTACAGTAGACGTTTGATACAATAAAGTACCTGGTATGATATAAAAGATGGTTCATAGTGTTCTTTTAGTATGTAGTACTATCATGATTATTTCGTAAGATGGCCTCTCATCTCACGAGTAGCCCTTATTACATGTACTTCTTGGTGCGGAAGTATTGTTTTGGGTGGCTGAGTTGTAGGTTTATGTGTGAATAGCTTTGGTTGCATGGTGGGTGGAATGTGATTTTGACAGTTGACTGAAAGGGAGGTCATTCCTTAAAGGGACCCAGCACGTGCCGGATGGGTGTAAGGGCCAAGGGGGTGGTATGTGGAGGAATTCAGGAAAACCCAAACACTTCCTGGTGGTCTGTGAACTTGAAGGTCACGAAATACTTCCAGTAAGTCTGAAACCTCTAATTTCTAACTAGACTTCAAGTCTTTGGGTCTGTTATATTAGTCAAAGTATTTTCATGTGAAGACTGAACCCTCTGTTACTGGATTGCAGATGTTTGTGTTTCATCCTGCACCTCTTGCACAGAGGAACTGCTGGGCTGCTCCTGGAGGTCAGTGGATGGTGCAGAGCTGTGATGGTCAACACTTGCTGTGTTGCTGGCTGCAGTAGCTGACCCATGGCCGGGGCTGTGGTCATCTGGACCTATAACAGAAAAACAAACAAACAAAAGATTTATTAAATCCACCTTTAATTTGATATTTTGTCATCACTGTATGAATATCATCAGGCTTCCATTTTTTCATTTGAGGTGCCCATCTCAAAATGATCATCAACATATTGTTTAAACCCTGAACACTTTCAGTCCTTTGAAATGTTTTTGTAAGTTAGGGGTTTAGAGCAAAAATGCATCTACACTCAACAGGAAAAGTTTGGAAACTTAAATTCACGTTTAGAAGGGAAAAGGAGGTTTTAAGTTCACATTGGAAACAATTCTGTAGTAAACAGTACAAAACACAAATTTGCACTATCATGATTTCGCAGTAGGTCACTGTGAAAATAAAACCACCGCTAATATTTCATGATTTACAGTAGATACTAGAAAGGTAACATTTGGCAAATGCATAATGTTTACCTTCGCATATGGTCTGCTCTGTTAATTCTTACTCAAACCAAGGAGGTTAACCTCCTTGCTCAAACACATTCATATATGTGGTCAGACAGGAGTCTAAATCCCTCCTGCTATAAAATTGCAACATGATGTAACCCAACACCAGTTACCATGGTAACAGTCTGGTTCAGGTCATTGACCAGGTCAGAGGTCACTGTTTGGAGAAGAGGAGGAGGAAGAGGAAGAAACGTAGCAAAAACAATATGTTTTCCTTCGGTAAACATAATAAAAATGAGTTACTTCTGTCCTTGTGCTTATAGTCCATGTGCTTGAGGATGTCTGAGCTCTTCTTGGAGGTGAAGGAACACAGCCGGCACTTGTGTTTACGGTTCATCTGGTGGGTCTTCTGATGCCACAGCAGGTTACTCTTCCTGACCGACCTGTACCCACAGTCTTCACATACAAATGGTTTGGACCCTTGAGCCATCAACAAAGGTAAATAAAGTTACAAGGTGGTCTTGTGGTTAGAGTTGTTGACTTAGAATCTAGAGGTTCTGGGTTCGAATCCCTAGCAGACCCAAAGATTTGCCCTTTGGAAAGGCACTTTTATACCTATTTCTTCACCCGACCCAGGTGCAAATTCATACGTCCTCTAAAATGGGACATGAAGCCGGAGGTCCCGTGTAACATTTGAAATTTGTTACATACATTGCATAATATGCTGCAGTCGATTTTCATAAAACCCAGACCCTCAACCCTATAGTGCACTATATTTTCCAAATTGTCCATAAACAAGACTAAAAGTTTCTTGTTTGTACACTTCAACTGGTCTGTCTTTGGCATGGAATAATGACAAAAAAAACTTCTGTGACAAAAGTATTTTTGATTCTTTAACAATTTAAGTTCTTTGTACACAATCATCTGCCAACATTTCGGTGACAATCTGTTACCTTCCTCAGGGCAATACTGACTGGTTCTACTTTTCACTGCAGCTAGATGTCACTTTTGCAGTGTGAAAAATACAGTACCAAACATGAGTTTATGTGCCCCTTTAATACTACAGTCCATGACTGGAGAGTTTCTGACAGTCACTGAAACGTTGACAGGTGTACAAAGAACTCTGTTAACTAGTGACTTACCAACCCGATGAAACTATTCACCAGTCTAAAATATTTGAAGAAAAAAAAAAGTGTCACATTTACCAGCATGCTCCTGCAGCATGTGTGGCATGAGGTGGCACTTGTACGCCGTCCTGTACCCACACTCCCCGCACATGAATGGTTTCTCCCCGGTGTGTTTCAGCATGTGTCGGTCCAAGTTGGCTTTCTGACATGCTGAGTAGTCACACATGGAACACTTGTACGGTTTCTCTCCTAAATGTGGCGGGAAAAACATATTGAATATTGCTGGGAATTCATTTTGCAGTGTGGGGGTGGGGGGAGAAGGCATTTTCAATGTTTGAAATTTGCTGTTGAACCAACTGTACATGTAGTAACCTAATGCAATTAAGAACATATGATGAGATCATAGCAAGACTCACCCAGGTCAACAAAGCAGAAACAAAAACCACTGCAAATATCTTACAATTTACTGAAATGATTCTAAAGAGAAATAAAAGGTATTCAAGAAATAATTGGGGACCTAAAACTAACCAAAGCTTCACTACTATTTCTTTTAATGCTATATGCTACAAAATATAACTGGAACACAAGGCCTTAAGGTAGCAGAACACACTTATCTCCCAATGGGCATTCGTATGGTTAAGGACCCCAAGGTGACTCACTTCGACTAGGTGAAAATTATAGTAGGGTGCACTAGAGAAGCACGACAAACTTATTCATTCAAAATTACGGTATAATCTACAGAATTCATGGGAAAACAAAAAAAGTTATGGTTTTTTAACAATTTGACGACCACTTTGATATACCCCTCTGCGGAGGTCAACGGAACTGCAGCCGTCTCACCCAGGCGGTCAGCTGCATGCATCGCGCGCATTTATACACTGAACGGGCAGACTTCACAATTCTAATCATACGATCTAAAAGCCGACTTATCATACTACAATATTGTTGAGTTCATGCCTCCCTGCCTTTCACGTTAACGCCTTTACAAACGCTTCAAGATTGCGTCCGCACTACGTTTTTACCCCTACGTCACAGAGGACGGGGGTCGCGGAAGAATACTGTGTTCTGCTACCTTAAGGGGATAAGTTATAATACTAGTGCTACATGTACTCTCGGTGAGTCAAGCATTGATGTTTCTGACTTTAGAGATACATGTATACTGTTTTGGGGTAATCTGAACTTAGTTCAGTGTCTAAAAGTGGTCTCTTGGCGTTGGACTGGGCAAAATTTATAAAAGAATTGAAAAATATTATTTTCTTTTACTAGAAGCCCTCCATTTTGTTGTGACTAGTCTGTCATATAGCCTACTAAAACTATGAAGATCCTAAACCTTCAAAGACAAAATCTCACCGGTATGAATCCGCATATGAATCGAGAGTCTGTCATTTTCCCCAGTGTACGAACAGTGTGGACACTTTTGCTTCGTACCCCTCTTCTTTTTGGGCTGTCTACGAGGCTGGAAGCACATTAACAAGCAAACAGTTATTTACCTGATCTACCTAAATTTTCAAAGTGAGCAACTCAATTGAAATGATAATTGATACAGCAAATCACCTGATGCCTGAATCTAAAAGAATGTATTATAAGCAACTGTGTTCAATTTTTGGCACTGGTGCCTATAAATCTAACATTGTTTGGAGAAAGTAAGTTTGTGGCTATGGCTCTTTCTTGGTGTGATGCATTGTGGGTAATATGTCAAAGTTGGAAGCCACAAAGTCATAAACAAAACATGTCTGACTGTACTTTATCCATGTCCAACTTGTTTATGTCTCAGGGGCCTTAACTTTGAAATATTGCCCACAATGCATCACACCACACATGCACAGTTTAAACCATGAAGCAACTTATTAGACAAAAAGCATATACATGTACTTGAGCATGCATACAGAGCTACTGACAGAATTCAGTAAATTACAGAGAGAATTTGTTTACTCTTTGTTGAAAATAGGAAATATATATATACACAGTGTAACCATAAAAATCGTGTACCCCAAAAATTAACTTTGGATCTTTCAGTGCCTCTCGAGTCATGACAAACTTTGGAGGCTTTTCCTGGGTTGCTATTCTCTCAGTGGCACTCCCCCCTCCGGAGGAACTTGGAATATCTTTCTGTGCTGTTCCACTTCTGGTATCACCCCCTCCTGTATCCCACGATGCTTCCTGCTCTGCTGTTCCATCTACTGTGTTCTCCCCGTCAGAGGAATCGTCGGACATTCCTGGAATTTCATCTTCCCAGTCCATGCTGTCACTGTCATCTGTGTATTCCTTGTCGCTTTCTTGCACTTCTGTTTGTTCATCGTGTGGCTCTTGCTTGATCAACTACACAAGAATTAAAAATACACATTTCATTGGTTGATGTATACTATTAGATACTGACACAATTTCTCTTGAGTGAAAAGGACTAAAAGAGAAGATGATGCACTGTCAGTAAAAAAAAAATTAAAACGGATCATAATGTACAACATGATTAATAAAGGATACCATCATAAGACAAAGCAGTGTACGAAATACTTTTGTTAGATTTGCAATGTGCATTTATACATTTCTGAGTTGTTTCCCTTTACCTGAAGTGATGAGCTCTTCCATGGGAATTTCTCCATAAACAGTTCCCAATGGAAGAAAGGGGCATCCTTACCACAAAATTTAGGTAGTGCACTGGGCTACCTGGGTGTAGAAATAGGTTGCACAAAGCAAAATATGATTGCACGGTGCAACTGGGCAACCTAGTATTTCGCATGCTGTATTTTAAATTTTGAAATTGTTTCTAGAATACCAGATTGGCTTACCACTAGAACACCTATCAACTACGTACAATGTTGTCTATCATATCAGGTAAAAATGTGTTAAAGTAATAGAAAAAAAACCTTACTCTATTCAAACTTTCTGGGTTAGGTGTTTCGTCAGCTGCACTGCTGGAAACTGTGTTCACAGCAGTGTCAGATCGAGATCCATCTAGATCGTTGGATCCAGATCCCTCCAAACTGTTGGATCCAGATCCCTCCAGATCTCTTGTAACTTGATCCACGATTTCTTTCAGCTTGTCAGAGGCACTGGCTGGATGGACAGCTGTTTCTGTTCTCATGGCAGTGTTTTTTGCCTTCTCTCTGTTGATTCGCTCATTCCTGGTCCGTGATGATACGCGTCGTCTCATTGGTTCAGATGTGTTGTGAGTGGATGGTGTCATCCTCTTATGGCCTTGTGTTAAACTCTGGTCCCCCTGGGCCACTGTAAGATTTTGGCTACCTGAAGCCCCCTGTTGGACCACCCATACTATGGGTTGATTGGAAGCAGCCTCTTTGACATTACATGACTCAGAACCTGTGAGAAATAAAAATAAAATATACAACAAGGGACAATGAAAAAATAACAGGAAACAAAAAATGAAAGACTTCACATCTTCATGAAGTATTCAAAGTTGTTGTGAAATCCTTTTTTTAATTCATTATTGTGAATTTATTGATAGTTCTATGCATATTCTACAGTCACCATCTCTGTGGAGAGACCATTTTGACCTCTACATTGTACTTCCAACTTCCTGTTAGTCTGTGGTTACAACATTTCCCCCTTTTAGCATATGTTACTATGAGTGCCTCCAACATAATATCACCAAAGGTTCCCTGTAAACTCAGCATGCTAAAGGTTAAAGAATTAACCCACCTGTGAAGGGGTCGTCTGAAAGTGAACCACGCCGTCTGTCGGAGCTGACCTTCTTGGTTGCCATGCCAATGTTCTTGAGCTCCTCTACTGCGTACTCTCCCACCATCATGTGGTGAAGGACCTTCACCAAATTCTTCCTGTTGGTGGAATCTGGATGGCATAAAAAGATGTTTTTATTATTAATATAATATTATGATGTACGTGAAATCTTGCAAAAGGCAGCTATAGAAAATAGCATATCAATCAGCTGCCTTTATCTATAGTTTTGTTGCATAGCTCTTTCCACAAAATCTTCATAAAAAATACATAAACACACACAAAGACACACACACACACAAAGGCTGGACACACACAGACATACACACACATAGGCTAGACAGACAGATTGAAAGACACACACACACACACAGAGACATACACACACAGGCTAGACAGACAGACAGACACACACACACAGACATACACACACAGGCTAGACAGACAGACACACACACACACACACAGGCTAAACAGACACACACACACACACACACAGAGACATACACACACAGGCTAGACAGACAGACACACACACACACAGGCAGACACACACATGCTAGACAGACACACACACATAGGCACACACACACACACATAGGCACACACACACACATAGACATGCATACATGCACACAGGCTAGACGGACTCACACACAGACACACACATGCACACACACATATCTGCACATGCACAAGCACACACACTCTCTCTCTCTCAAACCCACTCACACAAACAAACAAACAAACAAACACACAGACCTGCCATTACGTCCACATTTCTCCGCCTCAGTTCCACTAGAATTTCCTCCACCTGAAGCCTGGGCAGTACAGCTAAAGTCACCTCCTTACTCAGGCCACAGATAGAACTGTCCGAGTCTTCTTCATCTAGTTTCAATATTAATAAAAAAATCAACAGAGCAAAACAATCTACATCTAGCTGTTATCAATATACTCACAAAAATACCAACTCTTGTTGTATTCAACCTGTAATAATTGCAGGAAAAATTTAGAATCAAAAAGTCACACTTGCCCGAGTGACCACCTTGCTAGCCATCTGGCCATAACAACCACTAATTTTCCCGACTTTTTTCCCGTTGACGTAAGCATTAAGGGACTTGTCTAAGCCGACCACTTGTCCAACGCGACCGCGACTGGCACTATTTGGGACCGCACATGTACATGGCCCATTTCTTTGCCTATGATGACCATGTTATTTTCGCGCGTGTTGTGGAAAACGTTTTTTTATGATAACTATGCATAATGTTTACCTTCACATGATCTAGCCTAACTACTCTCTGTTTATTCTTATCCAAACATATTCATATATATGGTGACCATGAGCCTCTCCAACTCTATCGTGCAACTTGCAACATAATGTAACCCAACACCACAGGGTGTCTGCTACAGTACCAGCTACAAATGTACTATGGTGACAGATGTCTGGTCCTGGTCATTGACCTTATGTGTTTGGAGAAGAAGAAGAAGAAACAGAGGAAAAACAATATGTTACCTTTGCAAAATCCCACAACCAAGAAATTAAATTGTTGTTGTCAACAAAGAAATAGAAACATCTCTCAAACCCTCTTCAGCCTGGGCAGCCATTTCATCAGAACTGTCACCATGTCCCTGACTCTCTTGTTGGATGTGGGCGTAGCTTTCTGTGCCGAGGTTCGAAGCGCACGAGACCATCTCAGCGCTTTCTGGAGAGTCCACTGCTCGTGTACGCGTGTTATCCAACACGATAACGGAACACACGCTATTTGGCGTACTTGACGACTCTGCACAAACATAGAAGAAAATATCAGCTGCCATTTTTTGTTTTTCCACTCCCAAAAGCTAGAGGGCTCTGCTCTTAAAAAGCAATGTGGCCCCATGATAATGAAACTGGGAAAATCATTTTTTTTAAGTTCAAGGTTCAGTCCTACCTTCCTCCTCCTCTGTTCTAGTGTCCAGTAGACCGCCAGGCCTGGAGGCATCGCCCAAGAAGGAATCCAGCTCCTCAAAGAACTCCCAGTCACTTTTCGCGGCTCCGCTATGGGCAGCTACCTCTTTGTGCTGGCGGTAAACGTGCTTCAGAGCCTTGACCTTTGTGTTCACCTGCTTTCTAGTCCGGTTGTAACCCTTCTCCCGCAGCCGTTGTGCGAGCAGTTCGTATCCCTTTTTGTTGTGTGTCGGTTCCAGTTCACGTAAAATCGTGTCGTTGTTCCATAGGCCAATCATACAGCGCGTCTCTTCGATTGTCCAGATACTGCCGATGTGATTGGGTTTGGGAAGCATGGCTGGGCTTGATGTGTGTTGTGTGGTTACGCCACTAACGGAATCAACATCCTCATCATCCACAACTTCACCATCTCTATCTGTATTGAAAGGAAGAAGATAGCAACATCATTAGCATATACATTTCCTCATGCAAATATAGCCCCTGCAGTTCAAACAAACAGCTGCTAGGGGGCCCAACTCTATACCACTTCTTCATAAAATCAAGAGCTAATCTTCTGTTGACCACAGCATGACATTTAGTTGTGCAGAACACGAGATATGAAAACCATAAGTTCTGCTGCAGTACCTTAATAAGTCACCAGGGGGCTTATAAAATTATATAAATTAATCACTAACCATTTTTCCAGTACCTACCCAAATACCAAATATCATAAAGATCCATTCACAACTTCTCAAGTTATGCTGTTCACAGACAGGCACTGACAGATCTAGACATATACAGCCCCAAAAATATAACTTCTCAGTGAAAAGGCTCTTTAAGAATAAACTTGAAGAAATTATATTTCAGTCCTACCTTCCTCCTCCTCTGTCCTGGTGTCCACTAGACGGCCAGGCCTGGAGACATCACCCAAGAAAGAGTCCAGCTCCTCAAAGAACTCCCAGTCACTTTTCCCAGCTCCGCTACTGGCGGCTGTCTCTTTCTGCCTGCGATAAAAGAATTTCAGTGCCTTGACCTTGGTATTCACTTGCCTTGCAGTCCGGTCGTAACCCTTTTCCCGCAGCCGCCGGGCGAGCAGTTCGTATCCCTTTTTGTTCCATTTCGGTTGCAGTTTACGTAGAACCCCGTCGTTGTTCCATAGGCCAATCAAACAGCGCGTCTCTTCAGTTGTCCAGATACTGCCGATCTGATTCGCTGTGTTGTGCATGGCTGGGTTTGTTCCGTGTGGTGATGTACATGTAGTTGTGTCACTTACAAAATCCATTTCGTCGTCTTCCCAACCATCTGTGTCTGCATTCAAAACAGGAAGATACCGGTAGCACAAGCATATACATTTTCTCAAACAAATGCAGCCCCTGCAGTTCAAAAAAAGCTGCTAGGGGCCCAAACCTATACTTTTTTATAAGATCAAGAGCTTCTTTTGTAAAAATTATAACCACAGCATGTGCAGAACGTGAGATTTGAAAACCAGATGTCCTGCTGCAGTACCCTTTTAAGCCACCAGGGGCCCCTAATCTAATCATTTCTTTGTTTATCCAGTACCTACCCAATTACCAAATATCATTATGATAAAGATCCATCCACGGCTTCTCAAGTTATGCTATTCACAAACAGACACACGGATATACACACACTGACAGACATACAGCCCCTAAAATATAACCTTCTCAGCGAAGAGGCTCTGCTTTTAAAAATAGAGTCATCTTGATGTTGATGACATTATGTTTCAGTCATACAGTCAAACTTGTCTAAGATGACCACCTAGGGGACCGAGGAAAAGTGGTCTTCTTAGACAAGCGGTCTTCTTATATACAAAAAGCATGGCAACAAGACAAGACAGAGATACAGATTGGATTGATAAGTACATTGTATATCAAACATGTCCAAGACACATGAATATGGATACAAAATATGGAAAGCTAACAAAGGTGACGACTAGAAAAAGTCATGGACTCATGGACACTGTACGCTCTACCCACTTACATTGTACATGTAACTTACCTTTACATGCCTTCAGCAGTCACAGTAGACAATCAGCACTGTATTTTTGGGGAGCTATACTTACCAATTTGTTGTAAAGAACAACAGACATCTTTCTTATGCAAAATAAAAAAGCACAATATTCTGTAACAGATAAGTTTAGATTTTGTTACATTTGAATGTGGAGAAGAAGAAAACTGCAGCAAAATTTCTACCCATTTCACAATAGACTGTCCCATTGACCCTAAGTAACCCAGCCGGCGCCATTTTACATTGCGCAAAAGTAGTAGTAGTAGTAGGGGTGGGCCGGCTTACTCTCTCTTGGCAGCCAAGGGCTGAATTGTGAGGAGCTTACAATGGTGGTGGGGCTTAAGCTTAATCGCAAGGGTCTGGAGCGGCTGCCATTCGGCGCTAACTCAGGTGACCTCAATACGACCCCAAGTGCGGCCATAGGACTGTAGGTTTGAACCACTCACACCGGGAAGGACCCCTACTCTTTTCGATAAGTGCGGTGGGTTCTTTAACGTGCGTGGGGTGTGGCTCTCTCCATACACGGGACCTCCATTTAACGTCCTATCCGAGGGACGTCCCTAGCCGAAGCTAGGTACTCATTTACACCTGAGTGAAGTGAGGAAATTCGTGTAAAGTGCCTTTCCCAAGGGCACAAGATCGGTGACATGGGTGGGGATCGAACCCGGGACCTCTTGGACCCGAGCCGAACGCGCTACCGCGTAAAATAAAAGATTTTCATGCTGTCGAAACCAATGGCAAACTGACCGATTCCATCAAAATTTCTCACTAGTTATCAATATCATCAAAAAACGCTTTCCGCCACGCGCTTGAAAATGACACGGTTGTCATAGGCAGAGATTGGGCCATGCGCGGTCCCAAATAGTGCCAGTTGCGGTTGCGTTGGACAAGTGGTCGGCTTAGGAAAGTCCCTTAATTCTGACTATGAAAAAAAAAATCAGGACCAAGGCTTATAGTAGTCGTCGCTTGGGCAAGTTTGACTGTAAGTGATGCAGGCTTTTGTTCACTGAAAGAAATTGGGATCGAGAAAAAGCGGTTGTTATGGCCAGATGGCCGGCTTATAAAAGTAGTCGCTTGGGCAAGTTTGACTGTACCCGGTACCTTCATCCTCCTCTACCCTGGTGTCCAGTAGATATCGATGGCCAGGCCTGGAGGCATCGCCCAAGAAGGAATCCAGCTCCTCAAAGAACTCCCAGTCACCTTTCCTGGCTCCGCTATGGGCGATAGCCTCTTTGTGCTTGCGGTAAAGGTACTTCAGGTCGCTGATCTTTTTGGTGACCTGTTTTGTCGTCCGGATACGAGTGGTGTAGCCCTCTTCCTGCAGCCGTCGGGCAAGAAAATCGTACACCTCTTTGTTCCTGGTCTGTTCTAATTTACGGAGAATCCTGTCGTCGTTCCATAGGCGGATCAAGCAGTGCGTCTCTTGGCTGCTCCAATTATGGCACTTCTGATTGGTTGTGGGCAGCATGTCTGCGGCCAATGGGCTTGGTTCGTGTGGTGCAGTCACGTCACAAGTGAAATCCACATCCTCCTCTTCACCAACTTCAACATTTCCATCTGCATTCAACACAAAAAACAAGTCACTAGAATTCTGGGACCTCTTACCTTCATTAAATGATAGTTATGATACTAACATTTATACAACTGAGAGTCTGAGTTAGATGTATCTAATGTTTCTTAATCTTATTGATTGTACATAAAATCATTATATGAATGCCAAATGATCTGGAATTTACTTCAATTTTTCAATTTGCATGAGTTCAAGGCTGTTTATAGAAGAGTCCATTCTTGCAGGGGGATGGATTCAGGAAATTCCATTTTGGAGTGGGGTGATGTTGGGATAGTCCATTTGTGGGTAGAACTAGAAGTAACTAGTAGTCTAGTGATGGTCCATTTCTCCAAAAGGTTGGAATGGAAGAGTCCATTTTTGCACGGTGAGGGAAATGGGAAGAAATATGTTGTACTTGCTTGCAAATACATGTACCATCTTTTCTAGTTGATTTATTTTGATGTGTTTTAAACCACTGAGTTTTAAGTAGCCCTTTAGGGTAGAAAAGTACAATATAATGATGGTTCTCAATAAATTTCTCTCCCCCCTCTCTCTCTGTACTATTTGTAAGCACAAAATTCAACCAAAAACATGAAAGAGAGAGGGTCTGCACTTAAAAACAAAGTTGTCTCAATATTAATGAAATTATATTTCATATGTCCTACCTTCCTCCTCCTCTGTCCTGGTGTCCAGTACACGGCCAGGCCTGGAGGCATCACCCAAGAAGGCATTCAGCTCCTCAAAGAACTCCCAGTCACCTTTCCTGGCTCCACTACTGGCAGCTGTCTCCTTATTCTTGTTGTAGAAGTATTTCAGGTCCCTGATCTTTTTGTTTACCTGTTTGGTAGTTCGGGTGTAGCCCTGTTCCCGTAGTTTTCGGGCAAGAAGATCGTAGCCTTCTTTGTTCCTGGGCTGTTCCAATTTACGGAGAATCCTGTCGTTGTTCCATAGGCCGATCAAACAACGTGTCTCCTCACTGCTCCAGTTCTGATTGGGTCTGGGGAGCATGTCTGCGGCCAATGGGCTTGGTCCGTGTGGTGCAGTCATGTCACAAATGAAATTGACATCCTCCTCTTCCCCAACTTCAAAATCTCCATCTGCATTCAAAACAAAAAGATGGCAACATTATTGGCATATAAATAAAGAGACTCTTTCTACACAACCAAGTGTTTTATTCAGCCGACGTTTTGGTGACCGTCTGTCGTCACCGAAACGTCGGCTGAATAAAACACTTGGTTGTGTAGAAAGAGTCTCTTTATTCAGTGACTTACCAACCTGATGAAACTATTCACGGATTATTGGCATATACATTCAACCTTATCACGTAAACCACTAGAGTTCTATGACCTCTTACCTTCGCCAAATGATATTAACTTTTATACAACTGAGAGTTTGAGTTTGACGTGTTATAAATGTTTCCTATTGGGTATACATGTCTATATGAAAGCCAAATGACCTGGAATTTACTTGAATTTTTCAGAGTCCAATCCATTGTACATGAGGGTGTTTTTTTGTTTATTTATTCCGCTTACAAAGAAGCCAGGGTTTACCCAACTAGTCAGGGACATGGGGTGTATTAAGGAAGAGTCCATTCATGTGGGGGTGTGTGTTGAAATCAGAAAATTCCATAATTTTGGAGTGATGTTGGGATAGTCCATTTGTAAAGTAACTTAGGTATGGTCCATTTCTCCCAAAAGTTGATATGAAAAAGTCCATTTTTGCATGCGGAGGGAGATGGGAAGAAATAGGCTGTAATTGCTTGCAAATGCCGGCCTCTCTAGTTGATCTTGATTGTGTTTTAAACCACTGACTTATAAGTAGCCCCCTATCTCACTGTTTCTCTCACATCAATATTTGCAAGCACAAAATTCAACCAAAAACATGAAAGAGAGAGGCTAGAGACATTTAAGAACAAAGTTGTCTCAATGAAATTATGTTTCAGTCTTACCTTCCTCCTCCTCTGTCCTGGTGTTCAGTAGACGGCCAGGCCTGGAGGCATCGCCCAAGAAGGCGTCCAGCTCCTCAAAGAACTCCCAGTCACTTTTCCCAGCTCCGCTACTGGCAGCTGTCTCCTTATTCTTGCGGTAGTAGTATTTCAGGTCCCTGATCTTTTTGTTGACCTGTTTTGTAGTCCGTATGAAACCCTGTTCCCGTAGTTTTCGGGCAAGAAGATCGTACACCACTTTGTTCCTGGGCTGTTCCAGTTTACATAGAATTCTGTCGTTGTTCCATAGGCCGATCAAACAGCGCGTCTCCTTGCTGCTCCAGTTACTGTTGTACCGATACTGATTGCGCTGCATGTCGTGGCTTTCCGCCATGATCATCGAACAAACGAATCAGAAACTAAAGACGGCAAAAACAAGAAATAGGAGATTTCAGAAGAATTTGGGGTTTTCATGACCTCCAAGTTCACCCCATTTCCTGTGTCTGACCTTTTGCTTTGTCATTTTGCTTCTCAATCTTTCCCCACCCACGTGCTGACAACCTATAGCTACTCTCAAGCTTACCCCATATCCTGTGTCTGACCTTTTGACCTGTTATTCTGCCTGTCAATCTTCCCCAACCCACATGCTGTCAACCTATTGAGTCCAGACAGACAGACATACAAATCTGCTCAGCCACCTTAAACAATACTTGAATGAGTGGTTCAAGTTAAAGTTCAAGTTTAAGAAGGAGCTTGAGAGAAGGTAATTTGCATATGACCCCTGGCCCCTTGCAGCAGGGGAGAAAGTGTCCTAGGACAGGTCCATATGCCAACGGTGTCTGTCTGTCAATTTGTCTGTCTGTTTGTTTGTTTGTTTGTTTGTTTGTTTGTTTGTTTGTTTGTGTCTCCGCATACAATTTGGTCAGCATAACTCCAGAAGCTATGGATGGATTGAAAACTCGTGTCTGCTTCCCAATTCCCAAGAAGTGGCTGAAGGCCAGGCAGGACTAAAACCCCGGAAAATACAAAAATGTACCACAAAATTGCCGCATGAACTGGAGAAGCGAAGAATTTCAGATGGGGTAAATTATGGCATTTATTGCTATAAACTGGGCTGTATTCATAATTAATTTATAATCATCTGGGAATTTAACTTATTAATGTTTGTGTCAGAGGGGGGACTGCAGGAGGGGCCACCACAGGCCAGCTGTCGTAGGACACCTAAACATCCTAGTGTAAATTGGGTCATGATGCATTCTTCCACGTATAGACATTTTCGTGCCCCCCTCCCCACAAGGCGTGTGAATGTGTACATTTTCTGCAAACATTCTAAAGTAAACAACTGCAAATCTTATTATAGCGCTTGGCTTTCGGTGTAAACATGTACAAAACGTAATGTAAACATTGTGTTTGGTTTCCGTTCTGAATTCGGTAAAAAAAGAAATCTTGGTTGTTGCACAAAAATAATTTTGGCCGACCATATTTTTGCGCTGCCCAAAATACAAATCTCGATTTTCAAAGACTAAACGGGGCGCCAAGCGCTGAAAAATGGGCTAAAATACATCTTGTACGATAGACTAGAAACTGTACGACCTACCTCAAGTTGTAGTTAGGGTCCTTAACAAACGTGCATGAAATATTTCAAGAGCAAGAAGCTCGAAAACTGGAAAAACTAGATCCTAGTTGGGGGCCCTCAGGCGCGAAGTCGGGACGTACGTCACCACAATCCGATTTTAAAGGTCAAAGGTTACAAAAGGTCGGGTCAAGTTTCCTCTGATTTACACTATACTGTCGCAAGACGAGTATCTGCCACATGAGCACGAAACGTGCACTGCACAAGAAAGAATAACTTTATTGCACGACAATCGTAGTTATGACAAATTGTATGGAAGTTGAACTATTGCTTATACATGTATCTAACAAGTCAAAGAGACTAATCTACTTTAAAATTTATAAACAACAGTGATATCTAATTATTCTAATATTCTACTAACTCATAAACAAAGTGAATACCGCAATGCTATATGTATCGGGCTTTTCGAGTTTTCCTACATCCAAATAAAACAAACAACATTTTTAATGCATGTCGGTGTGACTAAGCACCCTCATCATGCACTCAAATCTAAACTAAATCAGACTTTTCGGAAGACGGATTTATTTCATGGAAATTAATCTGGATTAGGCCACACCAAGTAATATTTATGGATGACGTCCGCGCGCGCATTGATTTCGGCCTGTTCCCAGAAAAAACAAACAAGAAATTCCGCTTCCTGTATTACTATGACCAAAGAGTCACAAAAGTGCTGCAAATCGCAAGATAAAGGGAAGATGGGATGAAAGGAAAGAAACAGAACAGGACGACAACTGCTGTTCCACTAATTTATAGCTATTTTCATGACAAAGAAAAGACTTGTTGGTTGTTACACTGTGTTCTCTCATTCAATTTGTGTCATAACATTTGTCGTCCCTTATAATATTTCAAATCTAGGCATCTTGTTTTTTCGGCCCATCTTGGTTTTTTTCCGCGCTCTCGCATTAGATTTAGGGTCTCCAGAGGACGTCATCCATAAATATTGGTGTGGCCTTATAGAAAATCAATGAAAGACGCTGTGACATATATCCTTTCTTTACATTTTTTCATCCTCTTACATGTAGCCTGTATGCTTCTGTAAGGTGTTGGCAAGGTACTCGTGTAGTATTTTAATTTTCTATAATTCATAGGAAACTGGCTATTAAATTTCTCGTAATTCGTAGCGAGGTGGGAAAAAGTTTGCTAATTTTCTGAATTCTATCACGGTTTAGCTAATTAGGTCTCGTCCCCAATTGCACTTCTCAAACAGTACCTTCAAGTTGTTTTCCTATGTGAAGTACGCATTTCTTTTGTAGTGACAAGGTGGTCTTATCGCGACAAGGGTTGTTGACTCAATAAACAGTGAAATTACAGGGTTCGTTACCCTTTAGCTGGGTTTCCAATGTTGTGCCCTTGGGAAAGGCGCAGTTACACCTATTTCCTCACTCGACTCAGGTGAAAATGAGTACCTAGCTTTGGTTAGGGACGTCCTCTGGGATGGGACGTAAAGCGGAGGTCCCGTGTTTGAGGAGAGCCACACCGCGAATGTCTTAAAACTTTAAAACGAACCCACTACACATATCGGTAAGAGAATGGTCTTACCTGGTCGTACGCAGCTAAATTGTACCTAACGTTAACGTATAAAACTGCTGAGTTTCTCTACTAGCTTTACCGGTACATGATGCGGACAAAGTAAATTAAACATTACAGGTATCGTATGTGCAGTGACCCCATTGTAGTACTTAGCTAATTTGCATTGAGTTTGCGTGGGAGTCATTAAAGATTACCGGTACAAGGTCATCCGCCATCTTGGATTCAGGTGCTGTCCCGGGGGCCTTGATACCTGTTGATTGTCAAGCTAATTTTTGAGCCCAAAATCGTTCAGAAATAAGGTAGGTGGAAAAAGAAGGTCACCTAAGAACTTTATATTCAGGCTGGCACGCGTAAAAGTTGTTTTAAGTGATGGGGGTGTACCAAACTTTGTAGACAATCCGAATGCACAGGACGTGCGGTCACATTTCTTCGTACGTCGTTGTACCTTTTGTAGTAGGATTTTCAAGCAGGCTGTGACAGAACCAACCACCGACAAGGATCTATTATATTAAAGACAGCCTTTTCGGTAAAAAGACAGCTGAATTTTGTGCGACACATGCGCGACTGTCCCAAGAATGCCCTTAGTTTGCGATCGTACGACGATCGCACGACGTGACCAGGTGTGGGAGCCAAAGATCAAAGGTTACAAACGGCGTGCTGTGATTTTACAGTAACTGTTCAGGAAGGCAGTATACATAACTTTGTTTTAGATTAAGGCGGTCCCCCCAAATGAAGGTAACTGAGTGCCTAGTGATGTTAATTGTGACAAACAATTCCAATATAACGTTAACTCCACGTTTAGGGTGAAATATTATCTAAATGTTTTTGAATCGTGAATGGTTGACTTTTTGGGGAGGGGTGTGTGTGTGTATATTAGCTCAGGACTATTACTATTAGAAGAGACGCTGAGCATAACTAGGTTTTGTGCTAAGGACCCGATCTTGTTAGTTCTACGATCGTTATACGACTCTTCAATATGGCATTCTTGGGATGGTCGTGCATGTGTCGTACAAAATTCAGCCGACTTGTTACAGAAAATGAATGTCTTAATAGCCTGACCCTTGTCGGCGATTAGTTCTGTCACAGAATGCTTGAATCCTATGACGTGAAAGTCTCACGACGACCTAGACCTACGACGAATGTGACCAAGCTAGTCTGATGTTACTAGAGAAATTTTTCGTTAAGGTTTTTCCTTTCCAGACTCACCATTTGAAATTTATTTATAATTTATGACCTATTTACTTCTTCACAACGTCAATGTAAGAAATCTCTATAAAGAATTTCGTAATCGTTTTCGACAGCAGGGTTTTCTCTGACATTTCTTCACTTCAGTTCAGGCGAAGGTCTGTCAGAAAAGCCCAGCGGTAAAAAAATGCAAGTTAACATCCGAACATCTGCTTGGAGATTTTTTGAGCAGCTCATTCAGTAAAGTGGCTGCAGTACATCCGACCTCCGCTAGTCAGCATGGCAGAACAAGCCTAGAGGGTTATGTTTTTAACAGCATAATTTGTAGCGGTGTTTGTTTGTGGTTTAGCAGCATAACTCAAGAAGGTGTGAATTGATTGTCATGGTATGTGCTTAGGGTCTTGGCCGATCATTCCTTGAGGCATTCCTTGGTACTCCAGCAAAACTTCTGGTTTTTGTCTTCTGAACAAGCTATGTTTTTTTTGTTGGTTTCCTTTTCATTGCCTCTGAGTAGGGAAGTTTGTTTTCAATGTGTGTTTGCCTGTGTGTCCGTAGTTATTTGAAAACAGTAGGGTGACAGGAAGTGAGGGGGAAATGATGTAACCGCAGACTGACAGGAAAGTCGAATGGGGGGATCAAAATGGCCTTTGCAGGCTGGGAGAAGCTGCATAGTACAATTTGAGGTTACCCCATCATTATCTGTGTTCAGTTTCTTACGATATTTATGTCTGTTACCATATAGAAGCCAATATGGGAAAATTCACATGCAAAATCAGTGAGAAGTTCACAATAATGAATAAAACAAGGAATTTACAACAGCTCCAAATACTTCCAGGACGTATGAAATATTTCATTTATTGTTAATTAAAATGGTGCATATTCTTATTCTTGGAGTATTAAAGCATAAAGCATGCATAATCCTGTATTTTCCAGTAAAATGGCCACAGCACCAAAACCACTACATGGTCTGTCTCGGGACGTTACCATGGCCGTGCTACCCAGGTTGTACCTAGAGGAGGTGGTCCTGGAACTCAGCAGAAGGGACATCAACATAGGGGGCTTCCACACCGGGAAGGAACACCTGGTCAGCGTGCTTAAGAACCTGATGGCACGGGAGTATACTGACTTGGAACTCGAAGAAAGCCATACGGACAAAATGGGTTCGAGAGACGCCAAAGACAAAACGCCAGGGAAGGAACTCGATTTGGGTAAGCAGGATGACTCGCGATCAAACGCGCAGCGAATGCCGGGAACTACGCAGACAGCCAATGAGCGTCATCCAGGTAAAGAAAGTATCGTGCAGCGTCCCGCGAATATGTTTCTCTCTGACCAAGTTGGCCAAAATAAGCAAAAGGATGGTAACGTTGAACCTGACGACAATGATTCGTGTAATAAAGGCAACGTTTCAAATGAAAAAGACAAAAAGCTTGCTGCAGAAAGCAACCAATCACGTGCTTCCAAGAACGATCGCATCCAATCAGCGAAGATGGCAGCCAAACGCACGTTTTCTGAGGTTGAAACAAAGTATTTTGATGTTCTTCCAGACGACGTTAGACACCACTTACAGTTCTGTGAAGCCAGGGTGGTGTTAGAAAGGTTAGAACATGAGAATGGCTCTGGTTTCTTCCGTCGCAAGAAGAGGCGGACCCAACAGATGCAAATGACATCATCTGTGACGTCATCTGTAACGCAGCGCAAAGAGAACTCATTGGACAACACAGTGCCAAATATGGACAGTGACGAATCAAACGACTTCCTGCTTGAAGCTCAACAACTCGGTTACAAGACAAGACTGAGGTGGAACACCATCATCCAATCCGATCTGCAACCAGAAACTGAGAGCAAGCCTAGGGCAACAGCGAAAGGAAAACAGAAGATTGGAACGACATCTGGCGGCAGACAACCGCCCTCCATCGATAGCAAAAAGAGCAAGCAACCGGCGAGTCCCGTGCATGATGAAAGAAAGAGAGTTCAGCCGCATAAAGAATCTGAGCCAAAGACATCAGCAAAAGGAAAACAGAAGGTTGGAACGACATCTAGCGGCAGACAACCGCCCTCCAAAGATGGAAAACGCAAGCAATTGAGTCCCGTGCAGCAGACTGTAAAGTCTACAAGGAAGAAAGTCCAGAACCTCAAAGATTCTGAGCCAAAGAAATCTGCAAACGGAAGACAGAAGATTGTAACGACATCTAGCGACAGACAACCACCCTCCAACGACGGAAAGAGCAAGCAGCTGACCCCCGTGAAAGAGAGTGTGATGTCCAACATGAAGAAAGTTTGGTTCCCTGAAGAATCTGCACCTAAGACAGCCCTAGAAGGAAAACAGAAGGTTGCAACGACATCTAGCGTCAGAAAACCGCCCTCCAACAGTAAAAAGGGCATACAACTGACCCCTGCGAGCGAAAGTGTATTGTCCAAACTGAAGAAAGTTCAGCTCCCAAAAAAACCCGTGCCAAAGAGATCCGCGAAAGGAAAACAGAAGATTGGAACAGCAACGCCGGGAAAACCCTCCAAAGATGGAAAGAGTCCTAACCCCGAAGATGCCCCGGTTCGACCAATCATACGCAGGAACCGTACGAAGCACGTGTATGTGTGTGAAGACTGTGGGTACAGATCTAAAAGCAGGTGCCACATGATTGTTCATATCAGAAGACACATAGGAGAGAAACCCTTCGGCTGCTGCCTCTGCAGTTACAGGGGGACTTCTGAAAAGAACTTACGAGTCCACATGCAGAAACATACAGGTTTTTATCACTTTTTGTCGACTTTATCTTTTTATCAAAGTTCGAGACTAGTGGACTTTTGTACTGTTAAAGCTTTTAAAGTTAAAGGTTAGGTCTTTGTTTAAAGTTAAAACTTTTGTTACAACACGAGGGAGAGCTTTCAACCAGTCACTCTGGTCTTCTTCAATAGACTGACCCAGTGAGACTTGTCATGTGACTTCTATGAAGTGTGACGTCAACACTGGGGCAATCAACGTCACTTGACTGAAAAAAATGGAACCTTTATGCATGCTTTACGGTATGTTTAAATTTTTTCATGCAGTGGTGTCATCCTTTCCGTTGCAGTATATAGTAGAGGGGATTCATTCTTCAAGCTAACCGACATTTTGCACACGCAGTCGTCCCTCAGTGAGACATCTGGAGCCGCATAGTTCCCGTTTAGAACTTTTATTCAGCCTGTCACACTTCCTTTCCGTTGCAGGTTTGGAGAGGCCTCACGTGTGTGAGTACTGTGGTTACACCACGGGGTCCAGAAACGCCCTGGTCAAACACATCCGGACCCACACGGGCGAGAGACCGTACGTCTGCAACATCTGCGGCTACAGCGCCGCGAGCACCTCCAGGATAGCCGACCACATCCGGACACATACCAACGAGAGGACCCACCACTGCCCACAGTGCACGTACCGGGCGAATCGCAGGGACAGCCTGGAACGGCACTACCTAACGCACACAGGGGATAAACCCCACCATTGTAAGCTGTGCGACTACAAGTCCACTCAAAAAGCCACGCTAAATCGACATGTTGTTCTGATGCACGAGAAGCGCAAAGGTGTAAAAGACAAGGAAAAGGTGAACCAGGTGAACCGTAGTGATGTTGCAGAAAAGTCTGAGTAGGACACAAATCTAATGCTTTTAAAACACTTTTAACAAGCTTGAATGAAAATGTTCAAAATTTCGTAGAAATATTACATTAGCATGTTTTTCTTTTTCTGTTACATACAATAATTCTTTTTCTCAGTCTTAAAATCTTCATGTCAAAATCTGAGATAATGATCTCTTATTAAGTTGTTTTTGTCCCATTGCCAGGGCAACAATTTGCCATGGCAACAATAGGAGTTGAGCTACAAGAAAGGCATTTTGATGGGATGTGAACCAAGTAGGCATTTTTCATTTCATGTAAAACATATATGATATTGTACGTTAATTATAAAGTTAAGGTTTTAGTTTACTATATTTGTATTTTTAATTTCTACAATGTACATACTAGAAGACAGTGTAAGGATACATGTACTGCAGTCACTTTTTGTATATTTCTATATTCCTTCCATTGAATACTTTGACGATTCCATTGTGCCAAAAGCTAGACACTAAGGGCCCGGTCACATTCGTCGTACGATCATCATACGATCGCAAACTGATGAGGACATTCTTGGGATAGTCGTGCATATGGGGGGAACTCTGGTTCCTGAGGGTGAAGACGGGACCCAGTTTAAACTCGTCATCTGCTAGAGGCCATGTCCAGTATATACAGTCCAGGGGCATACCTGTGAGGTTGTCAGACTACATGTAACTAGTACACCTGTGTTAACTAAAAGAATGTGATCAATCCCAATAACTTACAATCCTTTAACAAATCGCTTAGACAACAATGTGCCATTGCTGTTGAGACTTGGAATTATAGACATTTATTAAACATGTATTTTCATACTCCTGTACTCGTCTATTCGGACAGTGGATAACGTCCCACCAATGGCAGGAAATCTCCACAGCTAGTTCTGCAGGTGAGAAATCTCGAGCCATGCACGAGACTTTGCAGTCGAAAATTGACGAGTTCTTCCCGCTCAAGTCCGTCAGTCTTCATAACCAAGATAAACCATGGATGACCCCAGCCATTAAGTCGCTAATCCGCTCACGTCAGCAAGCCTTCGCAAGAAGCGACGTTGCCACCTGGAAACTACTTCGAAACAAAGTTCAACGTAAAATCAAAGTGTCTAAAAAGACTCACTACAACACTAAAATCAAGGATCTTAAAAACCAACATGCTTCCCAGTGGCACAAAGAAATCAAAGCTATGGCCAACATGACCCGAAATGAACCTGTTATCAACATTGAAGGTTTGAGCCCTAGCGACTACCGCGCCACAGCCGATAAGATAAACAAAACTCTATCTGCCGTAATCCAGTCTCTCCCACCACTAGACACATCTCTACTGCCGGCTTACCTACCTGCACATCCAGCACCAAACGTCAAACCATGGGAAGTCTATCAAAGACTGCAGAAAGTGAAAACTAGAAAAGCCGCTGGACCTGACGGGATCCCGGCCAAACTCGTAAGGGAATTTGCATATGAATTGAGCACTCCCCTCGCCGATATTCTAAACTCGTCCCTTGAACAAGGCACAACCCCTGCGGAATGGAAGCGCGCCATCGTGGTCCCCCATACCGAAATCCAGACCCCCATCGGTCAAAGAGCTTCGTCCGATATCTTTGACTTCCATTCTAGGCAAAGTTGCTGAGAGTTTCGTAGCTGAGTGGGCCGTGTCAGATATCTTACCTGAAGTGGACCCTCAACAATTCGGATGCCTTAAAGGCAGGTCCACAACCCACTGTCTGTTGGATTTAACTCACGAACTATTCAAGGCCACCGATCAGCCTGGAACCTCATGCTCTCTTGTATCCACTGACTTTAGCAAGGCATTCGATCGGGTCAGTCATAATATTGCCATATGTCGTCTGATCGAGTTAGGTCTCCGCCCATCGCTCGTCAGGTGGATATCGGACTTCCTGACGAATCGAACACAAGTCGTGCGATATCACGGGGCGCTTTCGGACAGTGCTACGGTAACCTGTGGCCTTCCACAGGGAACCATTCTCGGGCCCTTGATCTTTATCGCGTATATTAACAGCGCATCACTGCAAGCTTCATCCAAGAGATGGAAATTTGTGGACGACCTAAACCTGTTGGACGTACGTCATCCTTCCAGACCAACGTCATCCTTACAACAGGACCTGGCAGACCTCGATAAATGGTCCCACGATCAATGTATGATCTTGCATCCCGGGAAATGTAAAGTTTTACATATCCAGTTTAGCAAAGTTGCCCGTCCCCTCCCTTCTCTCCAACTTAACGACATCGAACTCAAACAAGTGGAAGTATTGAGAGTCCTGGGGGTCATCCTCCAGGCAGACCTCAAATGGGACGCCCACGTTGAGCACGTATGCAGCAGAGCAAGTCAACGGTTATTCCTGCTGAGGAGACTAAAACACTTCCATGTTCCAAAGGAGGATCTTGTAACTGTTTACACATGCTATGTTCGCCCTATCACCGAGTACGCCGCCCCAGCCTGGCATGCTGGCCTGACAAGCGCCCAGAGTCAGAAAATCGAGAGAGTCCAGCGAAGGGCTGTCCGAATAATACTGGGATCTGACTACACTAACTATGCCGAAGCGTGCACCCTTGTCGACCTGCCAACACTCCACACACGTCGATCCAACTTAACACTGAAGTTTGCCAAGTCTCTACTGACCTCCAAACTGTACAGACACTTCCTTCCACCCATAAGAGAGAGCATCAGCAGTCGCCAAACCCGCTCTTCGAGCAAACTGAACTTACAACGCTGTAGAACTGATCGCTACAGAAATAGCGCGATTCCGTACATGACAAGGTTGATAAACAATTCAATGTCTTAATGTTCTCACATGTTGAATAATGGAATGTTGTGATTGTACAGCAAACGACCTTACTTGTCAATAGGACCCTGTTACTGCATTTTTTTATCTCATATATGTCTATGTCAGAGTTTATTGTATTATATAAAGTTAACTACACATGCGGAATGACCTTTCGTAGTATGGTGCCTCTGGGGGAGACACCCAGTAACTTTCCTGATTTGAATATTGTCTTTATCTGTATTGTGATTTTAATGATTTTAGATATTTTAAGCGAATCAATATAGCCTGCCAATTTGTACACGAGTCTGTCAATTCAGCCTGTTGGCTGCCATTGGACTTGTCTTTGATTTTAATAATAAACCAGTCTACTACTACTCCTGACCAAACTGAACCGTATTTGGGAACATGCTAGTTTATATACAGAATATCCAGATTAGGATTTAGCTCAGTTATAAACCTTGTACAATGTAGTACAAATAAGCAATCCAAACAAACGCATTAGTAATATTCATGTCTCTGTATTGTTTGTGGATGTAAGCATGTATGTAAAGCCATAGACTCAGCTCGTTGTAGTATGGTCTAGAATCTACGATGACTTTTATCATCTATCTTTTGAATTACAAAGTGCGAAGTGCAAAACGTACATGTGTATTTGTCAAACACCAAAAACAGTATTATCCGTTGCAATAGATTATTTTAGAGACACCGATGAGTAAAAATTATTACAATCAGTGTGCGATATGGCCATACGTTTGAAACCTATTCAAAGCATGGTATAATTCAGATGACCCCAAAAAATTGCATGAAATAAATGAAACTTGTATAATCCACCGGTACCACTTTACTCTTTCTTGTTCTTTTTCGGGCTTCACCTATTTTAGAAATTACGACGTACAATTGAAACAAGTAACATGATTGTAACTAATGTTTACTGGTCACCATTTATATATATATATATATATATATATATATATATATATATATATATATATATATATATATATATGGTGTTTATAAAGCTATATATAAAGCTATATATAAGTTTATAAAGCTATATAATAATATATATATAATATATATATATATTGTCCAATATACGTAAACGCCGAGTACGTGTCAACAACTTACAACTCTATACTACACGAAGCATGGGTGTCAGCTATCTTTTTTGAAGAAAGTCTTTAAATTTACAGTCGTGGAATTAGATTTACAATAACTCTTGACCTCAGATAACACAATACACAACAGAACGCCTGTACCAATGGTACCACAACTGCCAAACCCACAACAATAACAAATGCAGTTCTCGTCCTATACTCTTCTTCATATCTAATCGGGGGATATAGGAAAGTTTCTCCATGATTTCCAAGCCCTCCTAGTGCCCAATACAGGATTGTAAAGGGTGTATAAGTAGCTCCTACTAAACATGGGTACACAAAATGGGACATCTTTACTGGAATGCCGCTTAGTAAGATGTCTATGGTGACTACAATACTGTTCACAAGGTGTTCCATAACACTGGAAAAAGTTCGCGGCGTAGCGATGAGAGATAGGTACATCGCGGTGACCCAAAATGAAGAACCGTAAGCCAGGTTAGCAAGAAGCCAAGCAGCCTTGTAGCAGCACGTCAGTTTTGTACCGTTCTCTTGTTCGCGCGAAGAACTCTGGGTACGGTCGTCCGCCAAGCTGCAGTACCGATGTTTAAACGCTAGGGCGGCGCTGTAGACTAGATGGGCGGTAAGAAGAATCATGCTCCAGTGAGTGAGTCTTGCAAACCACGCCCAATTTTGTTTGGACACGGCGTCTAAAAGAGACCAGACGTTGAAGGAACCCCAGAAGGCGGCCACGAAGATTCGATAAAGGACGAAAACCGTCTGATTCTTCAGCACCTGTGAAGGAAAAAAGTTTTGTGTATTGTATTTTGTGACAAGAACAAAACAAATACATTGTAAAACGAAATTGGAAATTTTAGACCTCGGGGAGTGTTTTGTGTTTCATGAATGTATTGGAACTGTGGAGGGGATTATATGACGTAATTTAATCAGGTATTACACACAGTCAATTCCCACTTCCTGAACTCCTCCACGTACTGCCCACCTGGGGCATGCTGGGTCACCTTCAGGCTTAACCTCCCTGTCAATCAAGTAACTGAATATCTACCTACTTTCCCTGCAACCGTCCCTGCTGGACAAGCATACACACAAACCCACAGACAAAGAAATCGGAGATTTTAGACTTTCGGGTGGGTCCCTCATGCAATCCTTGGCTTTCTGAAGTCTGAATTCGGACTCCCAACCTTTTGACCTGCCCTTCAATCTTTTTACCCCACTCACATGCTGTCAACCTACTCTGTCTGGACCAACTGTTGAACAGACACACAAACCAACAGCTCAGCCACCCAAAACAATACTTCCGTACCCGGAAGAAACAATATCTCTGCTATAAATACTTACCGGTGAGGTATAAAATGCTGCTCTGTCGTGGTTGTCCAAAGAAAACAGCCGAGCGCAAAAACTCACAAGTCGGAACATCCTGGCGCCTTGTGGATATGATTTCAGCACTAGGTGGTCTCAAACCTTGTCAATATTGAAGTTAACGCATAGACGAGAGACGTGGCGATTTTTCAACCTCCCAGACAACAGGAAACAGATCTACTAAAAGAATACCAGCGAGAGTTCGACCCGGAAGCTGTTACCTGGGACCACGAGGGACCAGTCTTCATGCAAATGAATAGACACCTGAAAACCAGTCTTTCCACCTGTTAATTCCTTGTCTCCTAGCCCGAAACAAAGCATATCACATAGTTGATTGAATTTGTGTTGTGTAACAGTGCATATGTTTGTGCCAAATTTCAGCATTCAAATATCATGGCACAGGGGTTAGAAATATACATCTATATACAATTTGACAAACAGACAGACAAAAAATGTACCTCCATTTTCATGAAGGTCCAAAAAACAGAAGAGTTGCGTTGGCCGGGAATCGAACCCGGATCTACTGCTTGGAAGGCAACAATGCTGACCATGCAATGCCTTTGCGTTCACAACTGTCATTGTCTTGTATTTTACGGTTCTAAGGACGTACGAAAGTGTCATATACATGATAGATGCTTCATTTAGTTCCCACATACGTATACAGCACAACAATATAGAGTTTGCAGAAGAAGGATTAAGATTTAGGATGTATAAATAAAATATTAAATCAATAAGGATAGATAACATTTAAAGAGTATATTATTCATGTGATTTCAACCCTTGATCTAATCAAGAATGTTTCTGAAAGATAGATAGAAATAATTATAAACTCATAGCTTGGTTTAATCGATACTCTGTGAATGTGTATTGTACAGCCGGTACAGGCACCCTTGGGCGTAGCACACCAGCTTTGCAGGCACGCGGTAGCAGCTGGTTACCTCTAAGAATACATGTACACTTGTTACACCCTAACCTCTACCAGGCTTTAGAGGCGGCTAGAAATTCAAAGAGTAGGAATTTGCCAAATAGATAGATAACATACCAGGGGAGTTGGTCCGCTAAAGGAGTACAGTTTACCGCTGTACTTAGAACTGTTTTATCACCATGACCTGTATTTAGCTTGTAGAGTATAATGCATAAACGTATAATAAAGGTTTTTTTATTCATCCATTAATCTACAGTCGTGAAATTAAATTTACAATAACTCTTGACCTCAGATAACACAATACACAACAGAACGCCTGTACCAATGGCACCACAACTACCATACACACAACAATAACAAATGCAGTTCTCGTCCTGTACTCTTCTTCATATCTAATCGGAGGATATAGGAAAGTTTCTCCATGATTTCCAAGCCCTCCTAGTGCCCAATACAGGATTGTAAAGGGTGTATAAGTAGCCCCTACTAAACCTGGGTACACAAAATGGGACATCTTTACCGGAGTGCCGCTCAGTAAGATGTCTATGGTGACTACAATACTGTTGACAAGGTGTTCCATAACACTGAAAAAATTTCGCGGCGTAGCTATCAGAGTTAGGTACAGCGCGGTGACGCAAAAGGAACAGGTGTAAGCCAGGTTAGCAAGAACCCAAGCAGTCTTGTAGCAACACGTCAGTTTGATACCGTTCTCTGAGGTCCTCTGTTGGCGCGAAGAACTCTCGGTATCGTCGTGTGTCAAGCTGCAGTGCCGATGTTTCCACGCTAGGACGGCGCTGTAGACTAGATGAATGGTTAGAATGGTCATGACCCAGTGAGTGAGTCTTGCAAACCACACCCAATTTTGTTTGGACACGGCGTCTAAAAGAGACCAGACGTTGAAGGAACCCCAGAAGGCGGCCACAAAGATTCGATAAAGGACGAAAACCGTCTGATTCTTCAGCACCTGTGAAGGAAAAAGTTTTGTGCATTGTATTTTGTGACAAGAACAAAACAAATAAAAAGTAATTGGAAATTTCAGACCTCCGGGGAATGTTATTGGAACCGGTAGAGGGGATTATATGACGTAATTCAATCAGGTATTACACACAGTCAACCACTTCCTGAACTCTTCCACGTACTGCCCACTTACTCCCACTTGGGCCATGCTGGGTCACCTTCAGGCTTAACATCCCTGTCAATCAAGCAACTGAATATCTACCCACTCTCTCTGCAACCGTCTCTGCTGGACAAGCATACACACAAGCCCACAGACAAAGAAATCAGAGAATTTAGACTTCCGGGTGGGTCCCTCATGCAATCCTTGGCTTTCTGAAGTCTGAATTCTGGCTCCCTACCTGTTGACCTCCTGCCCTTCAATCTTTTACCCCACTCACATGCTGTTAACCTACTCAGTCTGGACCAACGTACTGTTGAACAGACACACAAACCCACAGCTCAGCCACCCAGTATCACCGCTAGAAATACTTACCGGTGAGGTATAGAATACTGTTCTGTCGTGGTGGTCCAAAGAAAACAGCCGAGCGAAAAAACTCACAAGTCGGGACATCCTGTCGCCTCGTGGATATGATTTCAGCACTGAGCGATCATAAACCTTGTCAGTATTCAAGTTTAGAACGTATAAATGAGAGATGTGGCGATTTTTCAACCTCGTAAACAATACGAGACAGAGACAACCAGTAAGAGGTCGACCCAGATGTTGTTACCTGCGGCCACGAGTGATTTCTTCATGCAAATGCATAGACACCTGAAAACCAGTCTTTCCACTTGCTGAGTCCTTGTCTCCTGGCCCAAAACAAAGCACATCACATGGTTGATGTAACAAAAATGCACATGTTTGTGCCAAATTTCAGCATTCAAATATTATGCGACAGGGGTTAGAAATATAACGTTACATCTAAAATATTTGACACACAGACAGACCAAAACAATATCTCATTTTTCATGGATGTAAAAATTAAAAAAAGAAGAGTTGCGTTGGCCGGGAATCGAACCCGGATCTACTGCTTGGAAGGCAACAATGCTGACCATTACACCACCAACGCCCTCACAATCGCATCTGTCCTTCTGTTGTATTTTACGGTTCTAATAAATAATAAGGTCATAACAAAACGTCATTAAAGCTTCATTTAGTTCTGCCATACATCACAACAATTCATAGTTTGAAGAATAAGGACTATGTATAAATAAATAAATAAGGATAGATAACAACATTTAAAGAGAAATAGTCATGTTATTTCAATACTCGGTCTAATCAAGGAGGTTGCTAAAAGATGGATAGATAACCTCATTGGTTGGTCTAATGATATCTATGATATCTGTATCTGTATAGCCGGTACAAGCGCCTTTGTACCACCAGCTTCAAAGTGCACTCGCTGTAACAGCTGGTTACATCAAAGTAACAGCTGGTTACATCTAACAATATATACGTGTACACTTGTTACACCCTTGCCTCTACTAGGCTTCAGAGGCGGCTAGATAGGATAGAAATTGGCCAAATAGACAGATATTTGCCTGGGGAGTTAGTCCGCTAAAGGAGTACAGTTTGTCGCTATACTCCAAGAACTGCTTCACCATGATCTGTACTTATAAGCTTAGCATAAACGTCTTTCGTTCATTCATTTAATCTACACTGTACACTGACTACAGTCGTGGAATCAGATTTACAACAAGTAAAATCGGCGATTTTGTACCTCCGGGTTTGTTGTAATTTCTTTTTGTATATGTTGTTTGTTATATATAGTTGATAGTGTTAATGAAAGGTGTGTCGGGTAATGGTTGGGCGTTGGCATTGTAACTGGTAGTAAATGCAAGAGTTTCTGATGTAGCATGGTGAGATATGGAACATAACTGTTGATCGGTTTGTGTTATTTTGTAGTGTGAGTAGCTTGTTATGTTATGCGTCCTTCATCAACGAACAAAATTTTCTTCTAACCTATACTTAATAACGTGACGGTCTAAACTATGCCTAATCCACTATAGCGATATTACTTATGTTAACAACATATGCGGTATCTGTCTTAAATTTGAAAAAATAGCTATAAACTTTAAAGGCCATGTCGTTGTGAACCTTGTAACTGATGGCCACAAAACCTTCGTCTGACGGCGGTGTTATGTTACAGTTGTTGCTATAACTGGCAACGTCCGACTGACGCTAGACTGACTGCTAATTACATCTAAGCTGACTGACGGCTAATTACATCTAAACTGACGATGTTGTGTATATAACGGTCATGATGGTGTAAATATAACAGATGACTGTCTATAACATTCAACTCACATCATACCGCGATAAAAAAAACTAACGGAATACTATACCTACCTAAACCCTTTTTAAACACGAAAAATAAAAATGTATAGCATAACTTTAATAAACAAAAACCAAACCACATTACATACAAAAAAATTAAAACAACATTTAGTTACAGAATGCGCTATATTCGATAACTACTAGCGATACAACGCAACCATCAGGCCTGGCAACCATTAAAAATAACGTTAACTACATGTAGTCCACACTTCTGACAGCTCCGCACGATAGTGTCAAAAACTAACATTTGAAACAACAAACCACCAACCCATTTTCATCTGCAACTTAAAACATAAACCTACAAACTTATGAAAGCCGCAAGGAACACGGAACGAAACACAGAATGACAACCAGAACAGTAAAATCAAACGTTAAAAATAACGTGTAATACAGTAGCTTACCACTGCCGTCAACTGCACCAAGTTGCATCTGATCGCCTACATCTGAAACAACTAATCTCCGACCCCGTCCCGCGCCTACGATCTGACTAAAACCTAATTTCTTTTTATCGGAACCACACACCCCTCTGTCAGACGCCTGATAAAAATGGACGCACCCGGCTATACCTTGACAACAGCCAAGTAATTTATGCATAACCATTTTCAGACAAAAGGGGGTGTCCAGGGGCCTCCAAAAGGTTTCATTTCCACGCCCGAAAACACACATACAACGAAAAAAAAGGAACGTGCCACAACTGCAGCCTAACAGCAAAACGTATACCGAGTCCCACAAAAATCCGCCCACCCAACCGCGAGATATAGCTGCGAACATGAAAATGACGATCAGTCGCCCTACCCTTCCGCGGAAGGATACCTCCTTCCCCGGAGGTAATAACTCTTGATCTCAGATAACACAATACACAACAGAACGCCTGTACCAATGGCACCACAACTACCATACACACAACAATAACAAATGCAGTTCTCATCCTATACTCTTCTTCATATCTAATCGGGGGATAAAGGAAAGTTTCTCCATGATTTCCAAGCCCTCCTAGTGCCCAATACAGGATTGTAAAGGGTGCATAAGTAGCCCCTACTAAACCTGGGTACACAAAATGGGACATCTTTACTGGAATGCCGCTTAGTAAGATGTCTATGGTGACTACAATACTGTTGACAAGGTGTTCCATAACATTGGAAAAAGTTCGCGGCGTAGCGATGAGAGTTAGGTACATCGCGGTGACCCAAACGGAAGAACCGTAAGCCAGGTTAGCAAGAAGCCAAGCAGCCTTGTAGCAACACGTCAGTTTGGTACCGTTCTCTTGTTCGCGCGAAGAACTCCGGGTACGGTCGTCCGCCAAGCTGCAGTACCGATGTTTAAACGCTAGGGCGGCGCTGTAGACTAGATGGGCGGTAAGAAGAATCATGCTCCAGTGAGTGAGTCTTGCAAACCACAGCCAATCTTCTTTCAACACGGCGTCCACAAGAGACCAGACGTTGAAGGAACTCCAGAAGCCAGCCGCCAAGATTCGATAAAGGACAAAAACCGTCTGATTCTTCAGAACCTGTGAAGGAAAATGTTTTGTGTATTGTATTTTGTGACAAGAACAAAACAAATAAAAAGAAATTGAAAATTTCAGACCTACGGGGAGCGTTTTGTCTTTTCGTGAATGTATTGGAACCGTGGAGGGGATTATACTAGTATGACGTAATTTAATCAGGTATGTGAGGTATTACATACAGTCAACCACTTCCTGAACTCTTCCACGTACTGCCCACTTACTCCCACTTGGGCCATGCTGGGTCACCTTCAAGCTTAATCTCCCTGTCAATGCAATCAAGCAACCGAATATCTACCCACTCTCTCTGCAACCGTCTCTGCGGGACAAGCATACACACACTACCGGGGGTATTAATGTGATCTTTATGTGAATTTGGCAGATAAACTTCAAGAAATGTGAAATGATGTGACTGATCGATAAAGATATGTGAAAGGGGGATTTAATAAATGTGAATCGTGACATGGGGATACTAAACAGCCACTTTTTGTATCTTTATATGTGTCATTGCCCGCGGGCCAATTTGCTCACTGTCCCCTGATCAAAAGACCAAAAGACCTAGAGGCTCCGTCGACTTCTGAGAAATCGAAGCCCCCTTTTTTTGAAAATCAAAAATCATTCCACTTTTCAACCATTATCCATATGAGTTCATGGTTCACAATTCCAAAACAATTGACAATATTTTCCACTGTAGTCACATTGTATTTCATATTTTTCAGTTTTTCCATGAAATTCACATACTAGTAAAAGTCACATTTGTACAGCTGGTAGGGACACAAGGCCACAGACAAAGAAATCAGAGATTTTAGATTTCCGGGTGGGTCCCTCATGCAATCCTTGGCTTTCTGAAGTCTGAATTCTGGCTCCCTACCTTTTGACCTCCTGCCCTTCAATGTTTTACCCCACTCACATGCTGTCAACCTACTCTGTCTGGACCAACTGTTGAACAGACACACAAACCCACAGCTCAGGCACCCAAAACAATACTTCCGTACCCGGAAGAAACAATATTTCTGCTATAAAAACTTACCGATGAGGTATAAAATACTGTTCTGTCGTGGTGGTCCAAAGAAAACAGCCGAGCGCAAAAACTCACAAGTCGGAACATCCTGGCGCCTTGTGGATATGATTTTAGCACTGGGTGGTCTTAAACGTCAGTATTGAAGTTTAGAACGTATAGACGAGAGACGTGGCGATTTTTCAACCTCCCAGACAACAGGAGACAGATCTACTAAAAGAAAACCAGTGAAAGTTCGACCCGGAAGCTGTTACCTGGGCCCATGAGTGACTTCTTCATGCAAATGCATAGACACCTGAAAACCAGTCTTTCCACTTGCTGAGTCCTTGTCTCCTGGTCCAAAACAAAGCACATCACATGGTTGATGTAACAATGCACATGTTTGTGCCAAATTTCAGCATTCAAATATTATGGCACAGGGGTTACAAATGTACATCAGATATATACAATTTGACACACAGGTACACACAAAGAACAATATCTCCTTTTGCACGGGCCGGGAATCGAACCCGGATCTACTGCTTGGAAGGCAACAATGCTGACCATTACACCACCAATGCCTTAATGTGCACTTTGTATATGTCCTTCTGTTGGTTGATTTAATGGTTTGTCCTTGTTTACCACCGTTACACTACCATCATGTGTGAGATTAAAACCCACCACAACTTAGAGACAGATACATATTTTATATTTCATATAACTCTTACAGTTACAATCGCCATTTTTAGTTCCTGAATGAGACAATTTCCACAAATATTTCCACAAATAAAACCAAACTAAATCTAGCCAGAGCAGTTGCTAGTGGATCAAGCCTTACAGTCCGGTCTTACGCAGCTTGTACTTATTGTACAAAATGGGTGTGTTACGCCTGAAGGCGGTTTACCAGTTATGCGAAACAAACAAACAAACAAACAAACAAACAAACAAACAAACAAAAAATTACAAAGAGGTTCTCAAACCGAGAACTAAGAAAATAAGTGTTGCTTACAAATTCCAGTTAATTAGTGAATCATCTAATTATCTAAACTAAGGAATGGTATAGCTCTAGATTTATGTAGAATACTTGACACTGTACATTGTACTTTCCTGTCACCTTTTTGATACACATGCATCACTAACATTTTAGAGATCCATAATTTTGTGATTATTGTTTCGTAACCAATAAATTTGTCCTGCATTTTCTTCAACCATGTGTGGCAGAATGCGTCTTTGCTATACTTTCTTTTGTAACAAGTGAAAATATGAGTAGTCAATCATATTGAAATTAGCTGACTGAATTCGAAATAATAGTTTTCTGTATTTTTATAAATTTGTAAATATCTTTGAATTTGTAGAAGCTATATGTATATATGGTCATTGCTAAGCCACCCAAATGAGGCATGACGATGCACGTGTAATAAATTCTAAGCAACAAACTCAAAAGAGTGAAAAGCAAAAGGAGCTGTCCTACAAAAGAATGCAGAATTGACCAGCAGATACTAGTACACTTCATAAGTGTGATGGTATAAATGCCAGGTAAGTCTGATAACAGTTGCTTCAGGTTATATAACCCTTGCCATTCTAGATTTCCTGTGTGTATTAGTGGCTACGGGTAAATCCCACTGTTTGTGGAATGGGCCCTACATTTATAACTCCTGCTATTATACCTACTACATGTAGTATTACGTGATCATGTTCTAGTTAAGTCTGAGAGGTACGTCTGGGAATACTGTAATTCACTTTGTGTTCACGGTAGCAAAGTTTCACGGTCTGAAGAAAATGGACATGTTCACGGAACTTTATCTTCACGGTGGTGGCAAGTGTAGGGAAGGGGCAAAACACAAATGATTTGATAACGGTAATGATAAGTTCACGGTACAGAAGTGACAGTGAAAACAGTGAACATAACAGTACAGTGAAAAAATCAGGAATTACAGTAGCTGGCTAAACAACTGCGATACATGTAGCCTCCTTTGCCGGCGTTCCGGGACCGGTCGGCTCTTTTTTTTGGGGGGGGGGGGAGGGGGCGATTTTCTGATTAAACGTAGATCGCACGCATTAGAAGCTCCGGCCGGCCAACCCTAGTATGCCTCCCCCCAAAAAGAGCCGACCGGTCCCGGAATGCCGGCAAAGGAGACTACGATACATGTCAGATAAGTTTGATAATGGTTGCCCGACGCATCAGATGTCAAAAGCAACCATTACCAGCTTACTTGACATTTATCGTAATATTGGAATGCAGTGTTATTAATGCCAATGCTTAGCAGATGACGAGTTTGAACTGGGTCCCGTCTTCGCCCTCAGGAACCAGAGTTCCCCTCTCGATCAGACTCTCCACGAACTCAAACTCCATCAGCTTGTCGCCCAGGTCGTTTGGGATCCCGCCATACTTCGGGGCAGTGACAGCCTAAAGTTAACGAAAACAAACGTCCGTCTATTGGATAGTTGCTTTTATTGAGAGTTAATGAAACAGGCACGCCATAAAACCAGAAAGAAAAACATAAAATGACACATGAATTAAGTAATGCCTTTCATAATAGATGTGCATGAGTAGAGTATACATCATATCATCAAGCCTGTTTTAATACTTCCCTATATATGTTTTGCTAATGACATTAGCTACCGGTGCAATAGCTCAATTGGTAGAGTGCTCGCTTTGTAACCGGGAGGTCGTGAGTTCAAACCCCGGCCGGGTCATACCAAAGACTTTAAAAATGGTACACACTTCTTTCTCTGCTTAGCACTCAGCACATATGAGAAAGAGTGTGGGAAGGTCAAACACACAGAACTACCAGCGGACCAGCCCCCTGCTGTAGTGCATTGCACTACTGTGTGTCGCCCAAGGGCTACAGAAATGGATAAGGGCACGGGAGACCTTTCTTTTCTTTTCTTTCTAATGACATTAGGTCAATTTGGACTCTGACCATGTTGGAGTGCTAATATTAACTGATCACTAACAAAGAAGTTTCGATATTTGAAGATGCTAATTAAAGCTTATTTGTAGATGTTATACCCCTACCTTAGAGTCATCACCCATGACCCCATCTACGATAGCATTGGCGGCTTTCGAATTCCCTGCCAGCTTCTTCCAGACTATCCCTGGCAAGCTTGACATCACATTCGCGGTCCCTGTCAAGACGTAATCACACCACAGATGACATTAGAGCAAACAGCTAAGAATGGCTGTTAGCCTGTTAGCCTGGACGCGTACTAAAGATCGAAAGGCTGGCCATGGCATCCAGACTAGAATATTGTATCCTCAAAAATTTGAATACATGCTTTCTGATTGTTGCAGTCATAGTTTCAATCAACCTGATTGAAAAACAATAGAGAACACTCCGTAAATAATTTCATCATGCGGTCCCTATGATGTAACAATGCCTAGTATGTATGTCACAATTGCACTACGTTCGGCAATCCATTGTTAACAGTAAAACTAGCCTAAGTGCACTGTGAACCAAGTAACAGTGCACTGTGAACTATATAATATTTTAGTGCACTATGCACCAAGTAATATTTAGCGTCAGTGCACAGTAAACCAGTCAGAATTGCCCTGATGAAGATGACAGACGGTCATCGAAACGTCGGCTCGTGAAAAATAAATGGTTGTGATGAAAGAACTTTGCTATTCAGTAGAGAACACTATTTCCACACACTAAATGCCCGTAAACCCTATTCAGACCGGGTTTTTATGGTCATGCATGCTGGAACGGAGGGGTAGGGGTGGGGGTTGTTGCCAGATATATTCTAGGAAACGTCTGTAAGTTTGATAGTTCTCTAATGGACCCCCTCCCTGTCTGAATAGAGGGAGATCACCTTATGCCTATTGTACCCAACCCGCCAAGTTACTACTAGTAATTCCTTACCTGCGATACACTTCTTAACGGCCAAGAAGAAGTCAAACTCTTCCTTGCGGCAAACATAAGCCAGGAAGACGTCGTAGGTCCCGTTGGTGTTGGCGCGCACAAACAGGTAGTACCTACATAGGTTGGAAGTGAATGACGTAGAGAATTATAATCCTTTCATATATTAGTAATTGGGATTTTAAGTTTTAGTATATCTTTTTGCGCTATGTTCAATAGCTGTTGCCATACATGCACCATATACAATTATCGTGCAATAAATTTGTTCTTCTATATTCAATGTTTCAATCACATAGCGAGAGGCAAAAAAAAAAAAAAAAAAAAAAAAAAAAAAGAAAAAAAAGAAATCGTAGATATCAGACTTGCGGGAAGTATTTTGGGTTTCCAGGATCTCCAAGTGCACCCCCCCCATGTTCTTTGTCTGACCTTTTGACCTGTTATTTTACCTGTCAATTCTCCCCCACCCATGTGCTGTCAACCTGCTATGTTGTGTGACAAAGATACACACAAACGCAACCAACCACTCAAAACAATATTTCCGTACACAGAAGTAACCGGAAAAACATTTCAGGTGGTTGAACAAACAAAAGAAAGAAAGATAGCTACTGACCTGTAGAATTTATCGTGGAAACCTTGCTGGTTTTTGCCCTTGTAGACGTCTGCCCGTCCACTGGCATGCATCATCTTTGCCACGTTAACTCGAGACTTTTAGAAGATAACAAGTCAAGGTTAAACTAACTCAAAACGTTTGGAAACTTAAGTTTGATCAGTGGCATCCACGTTCTTATAACTACGTTATCAATTGTACGGTTACTTAATATCAATGGAAAGCATATGCATTACTCTTTACAACAATAATTCGTAGACCTCATACATCAATAATTCGTAGACCTCATACATCATCACTTTTTTTGGTTTGTCTCATTGGTTATGGAAATAAGGTTACAATTGACATAATCTCTTTTAATTCATGGTTTTCTCAACTCCTTGTACATATATTCGATATGTAAAAGTCCTATATATATATCCTTTGTTAGGGTTTGATTTCAACATTTCATTATTACCTCCATGAAAAAATGGAGGTATTGTTTTAGTGTCTGTGTCTGTGTGTGTGACTGTGTGTGTGTCTGTGTTTCCACAGATTTGTGCTAAGCATAACTTAAGAAGGTCTAGATGGATTGTGCTGATATTTGGTATGTGGGTAGGTCTTAGAAAGACAAAGGTCAAGGTCAAATGTGGGCCTCCTGTTGGCTGACCTTGGTTCTGCAGTGGAACTTCCGCTTTTTGTACATTTTGTCCTGGATATGCTATCGTTTTGATATTTTTGTGGCAGATATCTTTTTGTGTCAGAAACAAGTGGTGTGAGTTTGAACCCCTGGCAGATAACCTCACCTGAACATCCTTCCTGAAGTCCTCAAAACTCTCGTCCACACAGTCCACAATCAGGTCCAGACCATCTATGTCCAGCTGGGTGTAGGACTCTACACTGAACTCCTTAGTCAGGGACTGCCAGCCACATTCCTTCAGCGCCTGGAACATTTAACCAAGAAAATCATCGTGGTGTAGTGTCTAGGCTAGGCCTAGGGAAAAGGGTCGTGTTTCAGATTTCAGTGCCGAAAAAAAACTAGGGTCGGTAGATCGGGCTTCCCTCTTTTCTCTTTTTGTAATGTTTACCTTCATAGAAGGAAAACATATTGTTTTTGTTCTGTTCCTTCTTCTTTCAGTTCTTCTTCTCCAAACAAATAAGGTCAATGACCTTGACCAGACGTCTGTCACATGGTAACTTCTGCATGCTGTAGAAAACACTCTGCTGTGTTGGGTTACATTATGTAGCAGGACAAAGTTGGAGGGGCTGCTCTCCATATATATGAAAATGTGTTTGAGTAAGAATTAGCAGAAAAGTAGTTTGTTGACGTACATCATGTGAAGGTAAACATTATGTATTTGCTTTGTAAATGTTACCTTTCTAGTTTTTTTTTTAATTTGGATTTCGGCTGACGTGATAAAAAAAATCAGGACCAGGGCTGTCTCCAGGACACGCCGTGTGCATGAATACTAGTATCTTATCCGATTTACTCAATAACTTAGGAACTTGCCTCTGAGAATGCATGAAATAATGTTTCAAATGAAAAATTTGATGGCCTTAAATTGTCAACGGTCAATCCCCAAAAGGGCTAGGGCCGGGGCGGGGGTGGGGGGTGGGGTCATTGTGCTAGGGTCCTAGGTCCCAGTGGTGGGTGTCAGGTGAGCGAGTGAATGAATGAGTGTGTTCGTGCGTGAGTGAGTGAGTGAGAACAAATGAATGAAAGCAATTAGCTGGAGTCTGAACAAGTTGAAAATCATTGAATTTCATGTGATTGCCTACCGTTTTTATTGCCACACGGACCTCCGCGTCAAAGCGTTTGATCTTTCCGCTCAGTGTTGCGGTTGTCTGTTGTTCCACCAGTGCCATGGCTGCTTGTTCGTCCAAAGAAAAGCATGTGATAGAAAAACTGGTATTCAATGCTGCAGTATGTGGATTGACAATTGATTATGGAATGGCTTGTTCATATCAAGTTAAAGACACGCGCAAACACACGCGCAAACACACAAAGGCACACGCACATTCACACACACAAACACATACACAGACATACACACACACACACGCACACACAGACACACAGACACACACACACACACATATACATACACAAATGTACACAGACGTACACGCACAAACACACACAGGCACACGCACATTCACACACACAAACACATACACAGACATACACACACACACACACGCACACACACACACACACACACACACACACACACACACACACACACACACACACACACACACACACACACACACACACACACACACACACACACACACACACACACACACACACACATAGACACATACACACGCACACACATACACATGCATACAATGCACGCACATGTAACACTGAGGTCCTGGGTCACGAACTAACACAATCATGACAATTGTATCTTCCCTCCTCAGCTCTGATTACTCGCTGATTGGCTACTATTGTTAGCCAATCAGGGCTTACCTATCAGACTAATCTATGCAAACTCCTCCTTCCATCTGGTCCAATCTGGTCATCTGGTCTAATTACCCTAATTACATGTGTCAAAGGTCACGTCCGTTACACACACACACACATACTAGTATGCATACAATTCACGCACGCAAAACACACAAAAAGACATACACACACAGACAGCCACACACATGCACACGAACCACATACAGGCATCAGGATGTGAAACTAGTGCCTAATGTTACACAACCTATGACTCACCGTGAAAGGTTTCATTTTCATTTTCCATCTGCTTATCATCCAAAGGGGGGCTTCTTATATACATGTTGCTGTTGTCTACATAACCTCCCTTTCCTAAATCGTTCTTAGACTACTGCTACTTTAATTTAATAGGCGTACTAAATGCTGCAAAATAGGCGTAAAGCACTGAGTCAGGTCCTTACATCTGCTTGGAGATCAACCGTTTACCAAATACAATAGCCGTCAAACGTTTCACTCAGCACTCAATTACTATTGCCTCAAACCCACCACCCGATCCTAGGTCCAAGAATGTGTAATGGGGACTTTTTGGGCTCGCTCAACGGTCGATATTACGTGGAAAGGAGCCCTTGACCGTCTATTTTTCCTTCGATTCGTGCATTGTTTATTAAACAGTGACTTAAGCATGCGTCCAAACCTACTAGCATGGTAACGCCGCGGCCACATTTGTCGTAGGCTGTCGTGCTCTACATGGGAACCAACAACTGACAAGTGTCTATACTACTAGTAAACGGGGTAATTAGTATTACTGAACGATTGATCAATGCCTTGAACACAAGGAGAGAGTTTCTTACCTTGAAATCAGTCTTCTGAACAGTACTGTAGCCCGCAGAAAGTTACACTGCCAGTTGGAGTAAGACAGCAGAGGGTGTTATGCGTACAATCGTCAGACCACGTAGTCAAATACTGTGGGAAATTGTCAAAAAGTCCCGTTTATTTATGGTACATGACTCATTGTTAGAAACTACGTCACCGAAACTTTGGGGAACAGGTAAAAAGTCCCGTTTATTTATAGTAGATAACTCATCCATAGAAACGACGTCACTAAAAATGGGAAACATGATATGTGAAACGAAAAGCTACGCGATTGTTCCTAGCAAATGATCCATACACTACCAAACAATTTGGATGGAGTATTTATTTGGAGCAACCTTTGAACTTAGGATCAGGCGAGCGAAAATGTTGGAAAAACAAAGCAGGTGCGACCGAATGAACAATAGTTTTCCAGCCTGAGCGTGGGTTTATTGTTACATAGCAGTTTTACTTTTGTAAGGTCAGAGGGCAAGTTGACTCAATGTCAACAATGAGTCAGAGGGGGTTACCGTACATGTACTGTGTGTGTGTATTACGATCAGTCCTGTTGTTGAGCACCGGTACGGGGGACGTTCTTCACAAGCGTTTCTGCCTACCTTTCCTCACATTCAGACGTCGAATATGGCAGCATACTGGCCTGCAGTGAAAGAAGCATCGTTGTCCGGCAAAATCAAGAGATTTCCCCAAAAAGAACGCCAACTGTTGAAAACGGTATGAGCAGTTTTTAAAAATCTTTCTTCACGCCGCGAGTGGTGAAACTATGATCAAGTAAATACAGTATGCATATTTGATTAAGATCAGATAATTGTGAAATCTGTTTTTTAAACTATACCTGGGTATAGTTTTGAGGAAAATTAGACCAGTCCTATATGTTGTTGCATGGTAGCCTCATCAGATTAACAAGTTGGTAGCCTCCCACTCGGATCCTAGGCCTTTTTTTTAAAGAAACTCAATTTTATTTGTTGCTTTGTTTTACTAGTACTGGATAAACCCAACAACTTGGATGAATTTTGGTTCTGTGTGAGTGTTTGTGTGTGTGTGTGTGTGTGTGTGTGCGTGCGTGTGTGTGTGTGTGTTTAGTTGTGCTTTTTTAGGGGGGCGGCATATTGGAAGGTACCAATAACACACAACACGGCGTTATTCTGTAATCAACGAAGTAAATGTTTTCGGTTTTCTTCTGCATCGACACAAAGACCCTACGATCACATGGATGGCAGTCTCTGACCAAGGACTTCAGGATCAAGACATGTACAGACGTAAGGAGGGAGCATCTTGTAGCCGTTGCTGAAGGCGTGGACGGTGCCTGTCCTGACTTCAAGAAAGATGTGAAGGTAAATATAATATAAAACACACTGCCAGCTTTCCCTTTGTTGTGTTTTGAAAAAAAAAAAAGAGAGAAAAAATTGGAGATTTCAGACTTCTAGGAAGTATTACGGGTTTTCATCTTCATTTCCTGTGTCTGACCTTTTGACCTTCTGCCATTCTTGCCTGACAATCTCCACCCATCCACGTGTTGTCAACCTACTCTGAACAATAGATAAACAAACCCACAGCTCAGCCACCCAAAACAATACTTCCGTACTGGTAACTGTCAGGGGCCCACAGTGGGTGTGCTATATACCATGACAAGCATAGGGAATACTGTAAGGTTCTCACAGATATAACCTTTTGGATAATATGTCTGACTCACAGATCTATATTTTCCTTGAATTGCGAAAACACCCGCACAATAGTTTTGTGTGTGGTACAGTTGTTGTGTACCTTGCTCAGGCATTTGCTACCTTTCTGTTCCCTTCTTACTAACTTACCGCTTGTATTTGGGTGTAGCCTGTGTTACACACCTACCTTGCTATTGTTATAATTCTATTTCATCACCGTTTACCACATGCAAATGAAGAAGGTTCTCTTTGCAAATGTTACGGTTAAGATAAGATACGATTTTTTTTACACAGGTTCGGCTCGAGTTGGTCAAGAAAATGCACAGTAACGGGGAAGTGCATGTTTACAAAGGCGGAAATCATGAGGGGTCCAAACGTGTGTTTTACAGGTACATACTTTAACACTAGCAAATTTACATACAGTGCATTAGAAGTCTAAGTCTTGCATGCGCTTATCCTGGGTAATGTAACATCTATTTTACATGTGATCAAATGCAATTATAGTTTTCGCAATGTAAGTGGGAATTTATCTTCGCTACAGATACTTCATGTTCGTGCGAGCCAACACGACTGGGACCTATGACGTGTTCCTGGCTAGTCTGTGCCGCAAGGAGGAAGAGCTGGGCTTCTTCGGAATGCTAGGGAAGGCCCGTATGTACATGGATTTTTACCTCCCAATACGAATATTATTTTTGGTGGGTTTGTCTCGGTTTGCGTGTATGAAGTTGTGCAAACAGAGTAGGTTACGTTAACAACACGTGGGTGGAGGAAAGATTACCGGCAGCATGACAGGGGGTCAAAAGGTCAGACACTACTGGAAATAGGGTGAACGTGAAGGAATCTGGCTGGGAGTTAGCTGGAATTAAAGGTCGGCATGGGAGGGAATTCAGGAAGCTGAGGATTTCATGTTTGCTTCCCGGAAGTCTAAAATCTCCGATTTGTTGTTTTCAGTTTATAACATGCTGTTCCCCCAAGCCCTCCTGCTCCAGATTGTGTCCGACATAGCGCTGGCACAGGTAGCACAGGTACTTGCTATTGGCAACATCACTGCAGATGACGTGGTGCGTGTATCTATAATTACATTCATTACAACACTGTGGAATTCAAGTGAAACGTCTTTAACAAAAAACTGAACTATACAACTGCATATATAAGAGACTGTGATAATAATCTACATGTAATTAACAATTTGCTTACTTTTGCGTGTCAAGATATAGGCATATTGTATAACACTGGGTCGAACTGGTACAAAGGGAAGGATGTTGTTTGTGTATGACCTAGACATCGTTTCTTATGAAAGATAGGCCTTATTTTTGTAATACAAACCAAGGAAACCATTCTTACTACTACTTTACCCACAGTTACATGAAGTAGGTTCTATTCGACCTCCTTGTTTGTGTGAGACATAATATAACATATATTTTGTCGTTTGCAGCCGGAAGTTTGCCTGATATCCGTGTCGGATTTGGCACTGTCACGAGGCGCAGTCCCCAAGGACCTTGGAGACAAAATCATCGAGTTTGAGTTTGTGGAAGACCTCATTGACAAGGGCTTTCTCATTGCTAACGGAGACGGCTCACACATGACTTTGAAGTTTGGATAGTCAGCATATCTTGCTTTAATCAAGGACATTATAATGTCCTTGCTTTAATATAGAAATCAGCTTCGAAGGTAAGCGGTAGCAGCTAGTTACATCTAACACAGTTACATGTACACTTGTTACACCCTAGACTCTACGCTTCAGAGGCGGCTAGATAGACAGATAACATGCCAGGGGAGTTGGTCCGCTACATGTTTGTCGCTATACTCAAAGAACTGTTTCACCATGATCTGTACTTATAAGCTTAGCATAAACGTATACTGTAATAAAGGTCTTTCGTTCATTCATTAAATCTACAGTCGTGGAATCAGATTTACAATAACTCTTGATCTCAGGTGACATAATACGCAACAAAACGCATGTGACAGTGGCATTGCAACTGCCAAACACACAAGAATAAAAAACGCAGTTATCGGCCTATATTCTTCTTCATATCTGAGCGGCGGGTAGAGAAAAGTTTCTCCATGATTTCCAAGCCCTCCTAGTGCCCAATACAGGATTGTAAAGGGTGTATAAGTAGCCCCTACTAAACATGGGTACACAAAATGGGACATCTTTACTGGAATGCCGCTCAGTAAGATGTCTATGGTGACTACAATACTGTTGACAAGGTGTTCCATAACACTGGAAAAAGTTCGCGGCGTAGCGATGAGAGTTAGGTACATCGCAGTGACCCAAAATGAAGAACCGTAAGCCAGGTTAGCAAGAACCCAAGCAGTCTTGTAGCAACACGTCAGTTTGGTACCGTTCTCTTGTTCGCGCGAAGAACTCTGGGTACGGTCGTCCGCCAAGCTGCAGTATCGATATTTAAACGCTAGGGCGGCGCTGTAGACTAGATGGGCGGTGAGAAGAATCATGCTCCAGTGAGTGAGTCTTGCAAACCACACCCAATCTTCTTTCGACATGGCGTCCACAAGAGACCAGACGTTGAAGGAACCCCAGAAGGCAGCCGCCAAGATTCGATAAAGGACAAAAACCGTCTGATTCTTCAGAACCTGTGAAGGAAAAAGTTTTGTGTATTGTATTTTGTGACAAGAACAAAACAAATAAAAAGAAATGGAAAATTTCAGACCTACGGGGAGTGTTTTGTCTTTTCGTGAATGTATTGGAACCGTGGAGGGGATTATACTAGTATGACGTAATTTAATCAGGTATGTGAGGTATTACATACAGTCAACCACTTCCTGAACTCCTCCACGTACTGCCCACTTACTCCCACTTGAGCCATGCTGGGTCACCTTTAAGCTTAACCTCCCCGTCAATGCAATCAAGCAACCGAATATCTACCCACTCCCTCTGCAACCGTCTCTGTTGGACAAGCATACACACACTACCGGGGGTATTTATGTGATCTTTATGTGAATTTGGCAGATAAACTTCAAGAAATGTGAAATGATGTGACTGACAGATAAAGATATGTGAAAGGGGGATTCAATAAATGTGAATCGTGACATGGGGATACTAAACAGCCACACTTTTTGTATCTTTATATGTGTCATTGCCCGCGGGCCAATTTGCTCACTGTCCCCTGATCAAAAGACCAAAAGACCTAGAGGCTCCGTCGACTTCTGAGAAATCGAAGCCCCCTTTTTTTGAAAATCAAAAATCATTCCACTTTTCAACCATTATCCATATGAGTTCATGGTTCACAATTCCAAAACAATTGACAATATTTTCAACTGTAGTCACATTTTGTATTACATATTTTTCAGTTTTTCCATGAAATTCACATACTAGTAAAAGTCACATTTGTACAGCTGGTAGTGACACAAGGCCACAGACAAAGAAATCAGAGATTTTAGACTTCCGGGTGGGTCCCTCATGCAATCCTTGGCTTTCTGAAGTCTGAATTCTGGCTCCCTACCTTTTGACCGCCTGCCCTTCAATCTTTTTACCCCACTCACATGCTGTCAACCTACTCTGTCTGGACCAACTGTTGAACAGACACACAAACGCACAGCTCAGCCACCCAAAACAATACTTCCGTACCCGGAAGAAACAATATCTCTGCTATAAAAACTTACCGGTGAGGTATAAAATACTGTTCTGTCGTGGTGGTCCAAAGAAAACAGCCGAGCGCAAAAACTCACAAGTCGGAACATCCTGGCGCCTTTTGGATATGATTTCAGCACTGGGCGATCATAAACCTTGTCAGTATTGAAGCTTAAGTTTAGAATGTATAAATGAGAGATGTGGCGATTTTTCAACCTATATACAACACGAAACAGATAGAGGAAACCAGTGAGAGTTCGACCCGGAAGCTGTAATACCCGCGGACACACAGAGACTTCTTCATGCAAATGCATAGACACCTGAAAACCAGTCTTTCCACTTGCTGAGTCCTTGCCTCCTGCCCCCAAACAAAGCACATCACATGGTTGATTGATTTTGTGTTGTGTAACAATGCACATGTTTGTGCCACATTTCAGCATTCAAATATTATGCGACAGGGGTTAGAAATATAACGTTACATCTATAATATTTGACACACAGACAGACAATATCTCCTTTTTCATGGAGGTAAAAAAAAAAGAAGAGTTGCGTTGGCCGGGAATCGAACCCGGATCTACTGCTTGGAAGGCAACAATGCTGACCATTACACCACCAACGCCCTCACAAGCAGTCTGTCCTTCTGTTGTATTTTACGGTTCTAAGGTCATAACAAAACGTCATTTAAGCTTCATTTAGTTCTGCCAATTACAATACAACAATCCATAGTTTGAAGAATAAGGACTAAGTATAAATGGATAAATAAGCTAGGATAGATAACATTTAAAGAGAAATAGTCATGTTATTTCAATACTAGGTCTAATCAAGGAGGTTGCTAAAAGACGGATAGATAACCTCATTGATTGGTCTAATGATCTATGATATCTGTATCTGTATAGCCGGTACAAGCGCCTTTGTACCACCAGCTTTGCAGGCACACGGTAACAGCTGGTTACATTTAACAATATATACGTGTACACTTGTTACACCTTTGCCTCTACCAGGCTTCAGAGGCGGCTAGATAGGATAGAAATTGGCCAAACAGACAGATATTTGCCTGGGGAGTTAGTCCGCCAAAGGAGTACAGTTTGTCGTTATACTCAAAGAACTGCTTCACCATGATCTGTACTTATAAGCTTAGCATAAACGTCTTTCATTCATTCATTTAATCTACAGTCGTGGAATCAGATTTACAATAACTCTTGATCTCAGGTGACATAATACGCAACAAAACGCATGTGACAGTGGCATTGCAACTGCCAAACACACAACAATAACAAATGCAGTTCTCGTCCTATATTCTTCTTCATATCTGAGCGGCGGGTAGAGAAAAGTTTCTCCGTTTTTCCCAAGCCCTCCTAGTGCCCAATACACAATTGAAAAGACTCCAAATGTAGTACCTACTAAAACAGGGTACACCAAATGTGATGTCTTTACTGGAATGCCGCTCAGTAAGATGTCTATGGTGACTATAACACCGTTGACAAAGTGTTCCATAATCCCGACAAAATATCGCGGCATAGCGAACAGAATTGGGTACAACGCCGTGACAAAAATTGAAGAACCGTAAGCCAGGTTAGCAAGAAGCCAAGCAGTCTTGTAGCAACACGTCAGTTTGCTTCCGTTCTCTGTGGTGTTTTGTAAAGAACTCTCGGTATCGTCCTCTGCCAAGCTGCAGTACCGATGTTTAAACGCTAGGACGGCGCTGTAGACTAGATGGGTGGTGAGAAGAATCATGACCCAGTGAGTGAGTCTTGCAAACCACAGCCAATCTTCTTTCGACATGGCGTCCAAAAGAGACCAGACGTTGAAGGAACTCCAGAAGCCAGCCGCCAAGATTCGGTAAAGGACGAAAACCGTCTGATTCTTCAGCACCTGTGAAGGGAAAAAAGAACGTTGGTTATGTGCATTGTCTTGTGTGACCGGGCCACCTGTTACAGGCCAGACCAGTTCATCTTCTTGGTTCTCAGACATTTCAAAGTAAAAAAACACAGCAAGATGTAAAATAGAAATTCAACAGGAAAACTTGATCATGACTGTATTCGCTTCCGGATACTATGAGAGTTCAACAAACAAACAAACAAACAAACAAACAAACAAACAAACAAACAAACAAAACAAAGAGATTTCAGACCTCCGGGAAGTACTTTGTGTTTTCGTGAATGTATTGGAACTGTGGAGGGGAGGGAATTGTATGATGTAATTTAGTCGGGTATTACACACAGTCAACCACTTCCTGAACTCCTCCACGTACCACCCACTTACTCCCACCCCGCGCGTGCTGGGTCACCTTCAGGCTTAACCTCCCTGTCAATCAAGTACTCCCACTCTCCCTGCACCGTCCCTGCTGGACAAGCATACACACAAACCCACAATCTCAACCAAAACAAGTAATCAGAGATTTTAGACTTCCGGGCAGTATTGGAGGGTTCCTCATGCAATCCTCGGCTTCCTGAATTCCTGCTGGTTTCCAACCTTTTGACCTCCTGTCATTCTGCCTGTCAATCTTTCACCCCACCCACATGCTGTCAACCTACTCTGTCTGCACCAACAGACACACAAACCCACAATACTCCCATACCCGGAAGAAAGAATATCTCCGCTGTAAACACTTACCGGTGAGGCACAAAATGCTGTGTTGTCACGGTGGTCCAAAGAAAACGTCTGAACGCAAAAATTCACAAGTCGGGACATCGTGTGGGCTACCAGGCTAAGACATATGCAGTATTGAAGAACCCGGATAACACCAAGAGACAAAAGAAAGACACGTTAAACTGGGAGTATCTAATAACCTCAGTTGTGCGCAAATGCAGAAAACCGGTCTTTCCACTAACCATGCCATCGGTAACCTGGGTGCCAGCCTCGTACCGGGCCGTTAGCCATTTTTCTTCGGCAGCCAAAAAGAGCACTACGCCCGGGAGAGATTGAGCCCGAGGGGAGTTGGCCGGCATATTCCTAACCCCTGTGCCATGATAGCTGAATGCTGAAATTCGGTAGAAACATATGTGTCCTGTTTTTGCTAGCTATATAGGAGACAAAAACTGAACAGGTAGAAAGACCGGTTTTCGTCACTTTACATAATTAACATGCATGAAAAGGACAGCGCCCCGGGTTACGATTAACAGATCGAACTGGCTCAGTTTGAAGAGAGTCTTTCTTTGCACTTTGTTTCCTCAAGGAGCCTTGGTTTCCTGTTGTGTAGAAGGCTGAAAAATCGTCATGTCTCACTTTAATCTTCAATATTGACAAGATTTAAGAATGCTCAGTGCTGAAATCATTATTCTTAAGGCAGTACCATGTCCAGATTTGTGCGTTCGTGCGTTCAGCTGTTTTATTTGGACCACCATGACAGAAGAGCATTTTCCACATCACCGGTAAGTTTTGACGTGTCAACTCACTGACTTTAAAGTTGTTGTATTGGAAGCAGAGACATACTAGAAAAACAAACACTAGCATCTACTTTTATTCGAAGCTCATTTGTTAGCCTGGATGCCAGACTGTTCTCAGGGCTAATATACAGGCCCAGGTCAGCCTGGTCTGTAGTAAAATTTCCTTGGGGACATGTTGGCCCTGGAGCCGAGGCGCTAGCCTGTTTACTTACCCTGGGAACAGTCTGGGACCCAGGCTACTTTGTTTGAGCATAATTAGTTTACATGTCCTTTCAAAAGGGCCAAGGACTTAAAGCCGGCGGCTACGTGTATTATAAGGGTGTCGATGTGGCCTTGTGGTTAGGTTTGTGACTTAGATAAGTTAGAATCTAAAGGTTCTTGGTTCGAATCCCTGACAGGTCCCAGTGTTGTGCCCTTGGGAAAGGTGTGTTACACCTCAAGGCAGTTTACCAGTTTAACAAAGCAAAGGGTTACTGTTGTTTTGGGTGGCTGAATTTTGTGTTTGTATCTCTGCCTGTGCTGATAGTTTCAGTTGCATGGTGGGTGGGAGGCGATTTTGACAGTTGATTGGTAGGGAGGTCACACTTAAAGGTTACCCAGCAGGCACTGGGTGGGAGTAAGTGGGTGGTATGTGGAGGAATTCAGAAAGCGGTGTAATACCCGATTGACTTACATCATACAATCCCCTCCACAGTTCTGATACAGTCATGAAAACCCTAGCCTGGTCACCAACTCTACAGTATTGGGCAGCCGGAGTGTGTACTGCCTCCCCCGTAGAGGCAGTAAATAGAAAAGCCGGCAGAAGTACTATCGCGTGCCAAACAAACTCCGGCTGCCCGATACACACCAAAGCCGACCCGTAGAGATGGTAACCAGGCTATGAAAACCCAAAACATTTCCCTGAAATCTGAAATAGTGAAATCTCTGATTTGTTATTTTAAAATGTCTGAGAAGCTAGAAAATAAATTGGTTTAGCCTAACAGGTGTCCAAGTCACACAAGACAATACATGTACACAGGAAAATTACCGGGTACTATTATTTTTTCTTTCACAGGTGCTGGAGAATCAGATAGTTTTTGTCATTTATCGAGTTGTGGCGGCCGGCTTCTGGGGTTCCTTCTACGTCTGGTCTCTTTTGGATGCCGTGTCAGAAAAAAAGTGGTTGTGGTTTGCTAAAGTCACTCACTGGGCTATGACGCTTCTCACCGCCCATCTTGTCTTCAGCGCCGCCCTAGCAGTTAAACACTGGTACTGCAGCTTGGCCGAAAATGATCCCCAGAGTTCTTCACGCCAACAAGGGATTACAGACGACGGTTGCAATCTGACGTGGTACGACAAGACAGCTTGGATTCTTTTCTATCTGGCTGCCGCTCCTTCGTTTTGCGTCACCGCGCTGTACCTCACGCTAATCGACACACCGCGATACTTCGTCGGATACATGGAACACATTGTCAACAGTGTTTTAGTCATCGTAGACATCGTGCTAAGCGGTATACCGGTAAAAATGTGCCATTTTGTGTACCCAAATTTAGTAGCGGCTGCTTATGCAGCTTTCTCAATGGTATATTGGGCACTAGGGGGTGTCGGAAAAAATGGCGAAGCTTTCATATACCAGCCGGTCCGATATGATGAAGGGTACAGGATGAGAACTGCATGTTTTTTCGTTGTAGTGCTTGTTGTTGTGGTGCGAATGTTCCATGGCGTGTGTTGTGCCTTGTGCTATTTGAGATCATGGATTGTCGTAAACATTATTGGCAAACAAGGATGAAAAGGGATACAAACCAGGCTAGATGTTGGCGAAGTTAGAATCAGTTGTTTTTGGTTGGGTGTATGCAGGTTCCAGGTGTATGTGGTGAGGGGGAATGGTGTAACCACAGAATGACAGGAAGGTAGAATTGGAGGTCTAAATGGTCTCCCCACAGGCTGAGGAAGTGAGGTTGAATTCCAGGTCTAAGTAGTCAATGACATTGTATGACAAATAACTTTGCATCCTATGACAAGATAAAGAAATGTTAAGATAGAAAGAAAGAACAGAAAGTGTTAAACATGCAAGGAGGCAGATAATTTTTTGTGTGTTTTAATTTCAAATTATTTGTTAATTTATTAGTAGTTGAGAACCTATCTGTTCAATTCCAAAGTCCAGGACATACTCTTGCTGTCTAATTTCAAGTGCTTAATTCATTAACAAATAAAAACAAAGGTGAATTTATTACTTATTGGTCCCATGCTGCTTTTTAATACTATTGCACAACATCAGTTATAATAATCATAGAGAAGTACTTGAATGTGAAATGATATGGAAAAAAATCTCAAAGATAATTAATAGAATCTTTTGCTGCCTGTGCACCAAATACTGGAAGAAACCATTATGGACAATAGGGGTTATGAAAAATTGATTGCACACATGCATACAGAATTCTTCACTTTTCAATGTCCATTTAATATAGTTTCCTGGCTATTTATATGTAAATCATTTTGCACTATTGTTGTTCAATGAGGCATTAAAAACAATGATAATGGACCCCCTTACATTTAATGGTTGGTCCCTGTGTACCAATGCTACATCACCGTTACGCTGCCGTTTGTAAGATAAACCCACCACAACTAGAGACAGATATTTCAGACTTCATCTAACTCTTATAATCATTATTTTGAGTTCCAAAATTGCATTCTCCCACGGCAGAGTCCCACCCGCGCCAATACGAATTGCCTTAGGAGCGACTCTGCCCTCCCAGCACGGAAAACCTAGTATTTGGGGCGGAGCCTATAACGATCTGTCAGCCAATACAGGAATACAGCACACGGCTCTCATAAGCTGGGTCGTAACCGCCGCCAGGAAGCAGACAGCTCCAACTTGTTTATCTGGTACATGTTGTACCACATGTAAGTCGCTTGGATCTGTGAATAGAGGGCGGTCGCAGGATCGCTGAATACCGACCGAAAACACCTCAAATCTACAAACGAACAGGTTTTCTAAGCACGACATGATCAGGCTATGCCGGTAAACAGGCTGCCGGTAAACACGCTTGCATGTCGGCCATATTGAATGAGTTCCAAATAAGGCAATCTCATTCATATTTATATCTCGTTATAGGCTCCACCCCAAATACTAGGTTTTCCGTGCTGGGAGGGCAGAGTCGCTCCTAAGGCAATTCGTATTGGCGCGGGTGGGACTCTGCCGTGGGAGAATGCAAAATTGCTGAAAATCACTTATCTGCAGCTAGCTTTCCTCCCCTTTCTGGATTATGTGACAATTTCCACAAATTAAACAAAATTGCACCCTTGGTTTAGCCATGACAGTTCAAATTACAAAGAGGCTCTGATCATCAACTGGAGAAAAGTACAGCATATCCATGCTTACAGGGACCAGTAAAAGATTATAAGTCTTGTTAGTCATCTAAAGTTTTTGATACAAAAAATATTGTAGTCGTCTATTTGCTGCATCTCAAATGCTTTGTCTTGATTGGTTACTATAATCATAATTATTGACAGCTACTAATACTGGGTGGAGCTTCCAAATTCTACTTTGATTGGTTACTACAACTAATGATTGAAAGCTACAAATGGTAGCTAGAGTTTCTAAATGCTACTTTGATTGGTTACTACAATGATGATTGACAGCTACTAATACTGGGCAGAGCTTCCAAATTCTACTCTGATTGGTTACTACAAAATGATTGACAGCTACAAATGGTAGCTAGAGTTTCTAAATGCTACTTTGATTGGTTACTACAATGATGATTGACAGCTATGAATGGTGGGCGGAGCTAATTCCAGCCAATAGGCATCTTACAAAAGACAGCGTAACGCTAACCCCTATTCGTCCAGCAAGGTCAATGTCTGACTCCCCGTGAACGACTGACTGGCGCCCAACGACAAGGGCGTGGCCACGTGACCTGCTTCCACACAAAGCATGCTGGGATACTCGTCGTCTCCGAAGTCTCCCATAGCCTTGGCCTTGTCGACCCAGGGGTTCCAGACCACGGTGTCAGGAAGGTTGGTCTTCTCCATCAGGACTTTACCACCACCAATCACTCCTATTCACAATTAATATACGCAATATTAGTGACTAAAAATATCAACTTCAGCTCTCACAATTCTACTGAATTTCTTGTTGATTATGCCTAAAATGTATTTTCCCACTGGCTCCCATAAGGCAACAGACATCCATATAGCAGGAAATTGAAGACAGGAAATGAGATAACCTTTTCTGAGACCTTCTGGGACCTTTGAACTAACTTCCTGTCAGTGTCCCTGATGACCCAGTCCTTTCTAGGATCCAAGAACTGACACTTATTTGCCCCTTTTCCTTGAAGACAGCAATAAAATGAATAGTCTATGCACATGAGTTCAAAATGCAACAGTGCTCCTGGACAGAAATTGCATTGCCTCCATGTCCCAGTTTCTTTAGTATATTAGAAAGTCTTTAATTTTAACAACAAATCTGCACATTGGGCCTGATACTTCAAGCTTAATGCCACTAGTACTGGACAGCTATAACACATGTTGACCAAACTGTTAATCTAAACCCTATACTGACCTGTAACGACGTGACTGTTGGGGGTGCTGGCGTAAGTCCGGTCAACTTCTCCCGCCACCGTCACAAGGTCACGGTCCTCTGTGAACTTGGCGTCTCCGCGTACCTACGGTGAAAAGAATCAATGGAAATCGAATTTACAACACTCTTGTATATAGTGACATGCAAGCAAATGATGCTTTAACATTATTTGAGAGAGACGCTTTGATATGTGATTCTTTTGATCTACTAACACCGGAATGGACACCTACTCTAAGTGTGGTGGGATCTTTAACATGCTTGAAGTGTGGCTCTCCTCAAACACAGGGCTTCCGGCCTTATGTCCTATCTGAAGTTTAGGGTACTCGTTTTCACACCGAGTCCAGTGAGGAAATTTGTGTAAAATGCCTTTCCCAAGCGTGCAACATTTCGAGAACTGATTGGGATTTGAACCCAGGAGCTCTTGATTCTAAGTCAACAACCCTGACCACAATACCATTACCACTTTGCTGCTCACCTTGTCCACATACTCCAGCCCCTTCAGTCCGGAAACTGTTGCCTTGGTTACGTCATCTGTCCTGAAGTAGGTGTGCAACAGGGTGGTGAAAGTGAAAGGATCCGCACCTGTGTTGTCCACCTGTATAAACAAAGAGCCATCGTGAAAGAAAAACAAAAACAAGAAATTGAAGATCTCAAGATTTCTTGTTTTATTCATTAGGCCACACCAAGTAATTTTTATGGATGACGTCCTCTGGAGACGCAAAATCTAATGCGAGAGCGCAAAAAAAAACACAAGAAGGGCCGAAAAAAACAAGATGCCTAGATTTCAAATATACTAATCGAATGAGAGAACAGCCAGTGTAAAAACCGATAAGTCTTTTATTCGTCATGAAAACAGCAATAAATCAGTAGAACAGCAGTTGTCGTCCTGTCCTGTTTCTTTCCTTTCATCACATGTACATCTTCCCTTATCCCACTGATTTTGCAGGCCTTATGTTAATCTCACAATTTGCGGCACTGCCGTGACTCTTTGGTCATAGTTACAGGAAGCGGAATTTCATGTTTTTTTTTTCCGGGGACAGGCCAAAATCAATGTGCGCGCGGACGTCATCCATAAACATTACTTGGTGTGGCCTTATTGTAAATTTCTCACTGATTCTGTGCATTTTCCTACTGGCTTCCATAAGACAACAGACATGCCTATAGCACGAAATTGAAGACAGGAAATGAGATAACTTTTTCTGGGATCTTTGACCTACCTTCCTGTCAGTGTCCCTGACATGCCTAGTAGTATGTGCAAGCAGATTGAATCTCCTTGGTATGTGAAAGTAACTTTAGACAAACTTATGCAAACACATCGAAAACAAAACCTCTGTAACATAACTTAGACTCTAAGTTAGAGATAAAAACAAACAAAATTTGTGCCTTTCATCACCTATGGAGTTGGATCAATGTGACCAACATCAATTGCATATAGGATCTCAAATACATGTAGCAAAGAGGTAACCAAACTGGTCCAAATTTCACTGCTTTTTTCAGGGATTATTACTGATTTCTACACCCGGAAGTATGAAAAATTGTTGCGTATCTAAGTACGTATAAAGTGTCTTACCTTTAGAGTCGTTTTGAAGGTTTTCTCGGTCAAGTACAGCGTGTACGTCAACTTGAACTTGTGGTCCCACATCTTCCTGGTGTCCTTGTTGTCCGACAAGGTGAAGACGGCAGTCATGCCTCCAGAATCGTCTTTTTCGGGCCTCTTGTCCAACTTCCAGCGCGAGATCCTTGCAAACCCATGCTGGGGTCCAAGTTCCCATGGACCAAAGTTGGGGAAAACCAGCGGTATGCCGCCTCGTATGGCCTTCTTGTTGTCATAAACGGCACTCTCGCTGACGAAAAGGAGTTCTTTGCCCTGTGTCTTCCACGCCAGGACTGTAGCACCGTGTAAGTGGACTGTAACGGTGGTTTTGTGGTCTTTGTCGAGAACCAAAGTTACAATATCTTTCACGGCGGCCATCTTGAATGCACTTTGACCCTTTTCCGCAAGTGGGCGTTTGGGGATGGTGCGTTAACATAGTGGTATCAGGGAGTCTCCTTGAAGAGATTTTTAGAGGGAATTTTCCTTTTCTAAGTTCTTTAACTTCCCGGTTCCACAAGAAAACACACACAAACAGACAAATTACACACATTTGTAAAAAATGGCTTTTAATCCCATGATTGTCATGATTAAATGTTCGCTGGCGTAGGTTTGGCTTATTGCAACATATTGTGTTTGTTAAATTGTTTCATCAATTAACAAACATGCTTCAAAACTTAATTATGCAAAATAAGGCAAGATACTGCAGGCAAGACTGCCATTGGCAAAGAAAAAAAGGATTTTGAAGACCTGAAAAATACAAGTACATTGCAAATAGTAATACCAAATTGTATGCATATATCTACAGTGTCCTTCGGAAGATCACCATAATTATAAAAACTGACTTTGAGTTTTCCTCCCAGCCTTCTGTTTTCATGTTATCCTATACTTTAAAATGTATTAGTACCAAGAAAATATATTGTTGTGAGTTAAGTTATAATAATACATCACTTAATCTGTTAACACCATTTAAATATAAATAATACTTTTTGCCTGAAAAAAAATAACTACAAAGGCTACACTTAACTCTTTACGGCTGACTGACGCTATAATCTATACAATTACAATGCAAGGACGATCCTTAGCAGAAACAGGGTTATAGTTCTGTAGGTCGTAAATGCCCCTTGTCCCATCTGGCGCGATTTACCGCGGCCTCTACCTGCGGCCAGATGTCTGCGACGGCGTTGTATGGTGGCCAAGCGCTGATGACCTTCCCATTTTTGTCCACCAGATACTTCCAGAAGTTCCATGTGGGAGGGGCTTGGGTCGATTCTGTTGGAATGAGAACAATTTTTTTTTCAAGCAGTTGTTACCTTCGTGTATGGAGGTTTTGTATTCAGTCTGTCTGTTTGTTTGCTTGTGTGTCTGTAGTTATTTGAACACAGTAGCATTACAGGAAGTGAAGGGGGAAATTGTGTAACCACAGACTGGAAGGTCAAATTAGACATCAAAATGGTCTACCCACAGAGGGGGGAAGTGAGGTCGAATTGGAGGTCAAAATGGTCTCACCACAGGCTGGGAGAAAGCGAATGGTAAGGTGGAGGACTCAGGAACTGAAGGTTTGCATGTGTGCGACAGTGGAATATACAGCGAATCAGCAAGAAATTAACAATAATGAAATTCAAGAAAACAAGAAATTCACAACAACTCTAATACAGTACTCTAAATACGTCACAAAGGTGTGAAATCTCCAAAGAGGACTAAACGACTGGAAAATATTCCGTAAAATTTCCTTGTATCAAGGAAAACAGTTTAACATTCACCATAAAGATCTACATGTATATTCATGCTTACCTGTCAAGTATTTGAATGCGGGATGAGCTTCTCTTCCTACAACATCGATTTTGGAAAACAAGGGAAAGTTGGCTTTGTACATGGACCTGGCGAAGTGGTCTATGGCGGCATTCCCCATAGGTTCCTGCCCTCCGAACTGATTACAGGGAAAGGCTAACACAGTAAAATGTTTGGTGGGAGCTAGGTGGCCTTGGAGCCGGACTAGCTCCTTGTAGTGACCATCTGTGTATCCACACTCGCTCGCAACGTTGACGACTAAGGTGACCTGAAACAAACAAAGAAACAAACAAGGTAATCAGAGATGGCAGGCTTCACCCCCTTACTTGCTTCCAGTATGCCTCGAAGTACCTTTTTCTGCATACCTGAAATGGAACAAATGTCAGGGAAATTTGACAGTTTTATGAATTGCATGTTTTTTTTTAGAATATTGTTTATTAAGGTTTTTTCTTGACATGCATCTTTTGCATGTGTTATCAAGGAAGTTGAATAGAACCTCCTTGGTATTAGTACTATTACATGTTCTTCAAGTTTATGGTAGCTAGGATATCCAATTTAATATAGCATTAGTGAATCACCCCCCAAAACTAGACAATTTGACTACATCACTAGTGGATTACCCCCTAACTAGATCATCCATTGACTATATCATCAGTGGATTGTCCCCAAAACTACACCCCATGTACAACATTAGCGATTTGCCCCCCAAACTGGACCCCCTCGACTAACGTTACATCATTAGTGGATTATCCCCATAGCTAAACCAGGAAGCTAGACGGGAACACCGGTCATTTTTCTCCCAAAATCTCACCTTTCCTCGGTACTTATCGAGCGGGACCGTGTTCCCCTTGATGTCCTTGACCGTGAAGGAGTAGAAGTCGTCTTGAGAAAGGGCCGAAGACGCGAGAGAAAGTAAAAGTACCAGGAGAAAGTTTGCCTGTCCCGCTGCCATCCTGCGTGTCATGCCGTGGTGCATCCTGGGTGAAACGTGGCCTCCTTAGCCTAATTTGAAACTTGATACCTTCTTGAAGGAGTTCTGAAATTAGCTCCATGCTTTCTTAGACATCCAATTAGACAATATGATTAAGATGTAAAAGATAAGTTGTTGCATTTACCACTGAACACGAAAAAAATTGACTTTGGGGGACTATTTAAGTCCATATTGTAGGGTACTGGGGCAATTTGATATTTTTTGGGAATAATATTTCTTCCATATAAAGAAGGAGGTTGAACCTCATTGATATAAACGAATAAAATAAAAGATAAATATAACGGCCGTTATATACCATTTACGTCCATAGATCTCCTACAAATACTACTAACTTTACTAGTTTTTAGTATTCTTAGCTTGGATGCAAGGTTGAGTTTCAATAAAAAAAGTCCGGTAAAGAGAAGAAAACTAGGCTCCTTCATAGATAGCCACATTCAATGTCTTTTCTTTAAAAAAAAAATGAATTAGTTAGAAACGAACTTTTGTAATCTTTTCTAAAACCACTGGCCTTATAACTTAAAGTGCTTTAAAAGCATTCAAGCGCAAAAACTTGGAAACGTTGAACGGTTAAAAAAAGTCCAGGAAATAGAAGAAAATTCTATTCTTTAAAAGATTACCTTCAAATTTGTTTATTTTCTTTGTAAATTACCTAAACCGAACTTTTGCATTCTTGTCTAAAACCACCGGCCTAAATGTCTGACCATCCACGTGTAATTTGCGCAAAATGACGTAATGTTTGGTCACGTGACTGGAGGTCAAGCCAGGCCAGCTGATTACCAAGATGGCGGCGGTTCAGAATTTTTTCGATGAAAAACTTCGATTCAACACTAATTATCCCGCCTTCTGAGCACAAATCAGGACTAAAAACAGACATCGAAGGAATTTGAGAGGTAAGACAATGTTTTCCCACAAGATTTAGCCACAGTAGGCGTAATAGGGGAAAAGAAATGTCTAGTTTTGTGTGGAAATATTTCGAAACACTTCCACGTCGGCAACAGGATATTTTCACACGTTTTTTGCTTGCAAAGGTGTGATCTAGAAAAAAATCGATATAATCTGCGACAGGTTGTTGTTGTTTCCAAACACCCATGTATTTCCATCGCAATCACCTACATGTATAATTTTGGAAAGGTTGACAATGAATTAGGCGGTGGACTTGAGCAATTTTAGATTAATTACGTTGGTGTATATTTTGGTTGTTGTTTGGATGTGGGGAGGGGGGCATAGTTGTCTGTCGTTTGGTCTTACCAAAACTAGACATTTATTCATGACTGGTTCAAACCAGTTCTTTGAGCTGTCCAAATATTTTTAAATACAGCTATTGTAAAGCCTATACCCTCAATTTTCTGTAATTTAAGACTGCAAACCTCACAATTATCACAGTAAATAATGTACAAGTCTTTGTGTAAACCTTGGTAGAAAGGTACAGTGTCTTCTGTAAAATGATACTATCTCATACAGGGGTTTTTCTAGAAAAAAATTGCATGAGGGAGCAGATCACTAGCTTGGCAAGGGAGCGATGCAAATTTTTACAAGAGTAACACAGTTTGTAATGCTAGAATGTTCAATCTGAAAATTGACATGAGGGAGCTGGCTGGTTACATGAGGGAGCAGCGCCCTTATTCCCTGGTTTAGAAAAACCCCTGTCATATGTCAGCAAGAAAGCTCATCTGTGTTGGTACATTCCATATGTCGACTAGGCAGTTAATATATTCTCCTGAATCCAGGTCAGTCGGTACCCTTCCCAGGGTAAATTATGAGACCGCTCATATAGTTCAGACAGTATTGGCAGTTCAGTATGAGAAGTTGTAGCCGTAATGGTCCGGGTGATTTTTCCATTCCAGAGCTAGTTTAATGTATATAGGACCTGTACTGTAGATCGTAAAACTTTTGCGATGGTTTTTTTCCATGGTAGGAGGGAAAAGAAGATTTTCACAGTGTTTTACTTTTAGATTCACAGTTGAAACAATTCTGGAGTACCGTAGTCATATAAGGAAGGCAAATTCACGTTACCGGTATCATGAATTTGCAGTGGAGACGTGACCATGAAAACTACGAAAATATAACCACCGCAGAGGTTTCACGATTTACAGTATAATGAGACAATACAAACCTTTTATCATTTATGGTAGCATATCTAATAAAGAAACAGTTTTTCCAGCAATGTTTTGCTTTCTATTGCAAGCATAACTTTTCTTTATGCATTAAAAAATGTGACCCCAAATCTTAACCCAATGAAACAATATCTGTGGCATTTATAATTATATCTGCAATTGTTTGCTCTAATGCAAGCTTTTTTTGGCAATGCCTCAGGGTTGGAGCCACTGTCGTTTTCCTGCAGGTGCAGGTCAGAGTCAGACTGAATAATGTGGTCCCGACTGTCCAACCTCGCGCAGACCGTCACCGACAAGTTGGACGAGGTGGCAACGGTGGAGGATGGGAGCGAGGTAAATATCATTACACTGCAGAAATTTGCAATTTGTACAATGTCTGTTCTATTCAGAATTTGTCCAAAATGATATGTAGGTTACTTTCAGTTGTTAATTTTGAGAAAGTTACAAATTTCTATCCCTCATTTTTACCCCAGTCAGGGAATTATCGAAGTAGTGTTTTTGAGAGCGTGGTCACAGTGACTAAGAAAGGACACAGTTCTTCTTAAAATTCTGGTGTCATTTTGTTCTTCATTTGAAAAGCTTTCACTTTCAGAAAGATATGTCAAATTTATATGTAATGCTTAGTATGATCTTTAACCTTCAGCCTGCTAAGGTAACTGCTTAGCACAAAATTTGAATTAGTTACTATTTTAAGCAGCATGAAGAAGGTTAAAAATATATTGATGATGTAAATGAGTTTATACGGATTTCAGGGTGGTCAAACTGCTCGGTCACCTTTGACCTCCCCGGACACCAGTGGCGCGGGCGATGCGAGCTTCATGTCCGCTGCGGACGCCAGCTTCATGTCGGCATCCGACATGGCTGACCAGTTTGAGGATCAGCGTAGACTCGTGGAGCAACTGAAGGCCATGATCCGAGACAAGGACCAGGAGATTCGGGTCAAGGAGACGAAGTTCAAGGTTAATCCTCACTGTTAATTCTAGTTACCTCTGTGTACGGAGGTTTTCTTTTTGGTGTGTCTGTTTGTTTGCTTGTGTGTTTGTAGTTATATAAATACAATAGAGTCACAGCCAGAAAGTGAGGGGGAAATGATGTAACCACAGACTGACAGGAAGGTTGAAATGGAGGTCAAAATGGTCTCCCCGCAGGCTGTGAGGAAGTAACAGCAGAATATGCACAGAATCAGCAAGAAATTCACAGCGATGAAGGAAACAAGAAATTCACAAGAACTCTAACTATTCACGCAGGTCTGAAATCTTGGAGTTCTAAAACCTTTTGGACACTTGTCTTAAGGCAGCTGCTTGTTCAAGGCTCAAAATACTGCAGTCCTGCACTGGTGCAGGTAACATGAAAATTACTTGCACCAGACAAATTTTGCCTGCACCACTCAAACAATAGGGAGGTAGAAAGCCATTTACAGAGATAAAAATCCTGACGTCACCTGGCTCAAAAGTGCCTGGAATAAATGTAGATGAACATGGCGGTGACTCGTATTGGCGAGCGAGCGAACAGGTGCACAGCCTAAACCTCCAGGAGCGCAAGATTTCGGGCGGACTAGTGTAAACTTTGGGAGAAATCGATTTAGGGTAATATTCACCAACAGAAAGCAGTGAATTTAAATCTTTCCAACGGCTTCCTTTAATTTGTACTTGCAAATTTTGCATACTCACCTGTTCTGCACTTGTTCCCCTCAGGAGGAGAAGGAGACTCTAGATGCCAAGGTGTCCAAGTTGAAGCTCCAGGCCAAGGCCAAGATCACCGCCTTGACTTCACAGCTGGAGGAACTTAAGAAAGGTCAAAGTTCAGAAGGGGGAGGGGAGAAGGTAAGAGATCTGACATCTTAGTATGCAGTAAGAAATGACAGGAAGTTCTTACAACTTCTTCTTTCCACTTGTAGAAAATGGAATGCAGTGCTTGACTGCCACCAATATTAATAAGACTAAAATACAAAACTTCCTGATTATATTCAACCATAATAAAAAAAGTACTATTCAATGTTTGTACAAAATACAGTAGGGGCATCATCACTGGATAGTTTTAAACAATGTTTAGAGTTAGATGTTCAAAGGTTTAACGTTTAAGGTGTAACGGGTCGTTCGGTGTAATGTAACCAGCTGCCGCCACATGTGCCTGTGAAGCTGGTGTGTTACACCGAAGGGGGTTATACTGGCTGTACTGATACAGATACTGATACAGATAAAATATATACCCTTGTGAAATGTGATGTTAGCTTCTCAAAAGAACATATTTTTTTCGCAAGGCGTAACGACAGTTTCTGTTTTCTGTGACGTTTTATGTTATCACATACTGTAGTTTCCATAAGGCCATACTAATTTGATTATGTGGATGACATGCATTGAGCAACCCAAAACTGATGCAACTTGCGTGCAAAGAAAAGAAAACTTGGGCCAAAATGTTAGCTTCATTATGAAATCTACTGTATGTGGTCAGGAATGGTGAACAAAAGACTCTACACACAGAACATGGCATACCAAACACCAAATTGTAGAGGTCAAAGGTCAGAGTCGTCATATAAATATGACGACTCTGACCTCTCATCCTCATTCTCTTACTTCAGCTTTTTGTATGTGTATGTTATGTTTTGTGAGCACGTCGGCAGAACGTACTGCGCCTGCGCGAAACCCGTAATGTATTGTGCATAGCACTTCGGCAAAACGTCTCATATAAGGTCAAATTAGCGTATATAAGGGTGACAGCCTGTCTGTAGTTTTCAAATGTTGTGTAGAAAAAGATATGGTCTGCAACAGGCAAAATTCTGATGCAACGTTGACCAAAAATCCGGCGAAAATCCAGGTTTTGCGCAAACGCAGTACGTTCTGCCGACGTGCTTGTTTTGTGTCAATATGTTTTTGCAGTGTAATGTGTAACTTTATTGTACTCACTAATGGAGATCTGTCAAATAAACAAATAAACAAATTGTTTATTAATTTTACAGGCATCAGAAGAGAGCAGTGGAGAGAAACAGTCCATCAACCGAGCACAGATGGTCGTGCTGAAGAAAAAACTGGAGGAAAAGACGACCCAGCTAGAGGAGAAACACAAACAGCTGGAGGGGAGGGAGAAGGAAATCCTACAACAGAAGGTATCAGTTAATTTTCAAACTTCTTTAGGTTAATTTTCAAGATTCTCATTTCTTGAAAATGTATGTCTATGGAGTTATTAGGACTATATGTTTATGGATTTGTTAGGACTTCAGTAACCTTTATCTAAAAGTTTGTTATATTTTTGATTTGAATGTTTCATGAATAGACAAAGGCTCAAACAAATCAACAAGCAAACAAACAAACAAACAACAAGTCATAACTTGGCCTAAGATCATGACGTATGATCGATTGCAAACGGAGGGCATTCTTTGGACAGTCTTGCATGCGTCCATCAAAATTCCGCTGTCTTTGTGACACAAAAGGATGTCTTAGCCTCTTGTTGGCAGTGTAAATGTACATGTAATATTTTTGCTTACTAGGCTGAACTGGAGGCTCAGAAAAAGACTATCGAGGCCAAGGAAGAAGTTATCGCACATTTTCAGAGCGGAGCAGCGAGAGCAGGCACTGCAGAAGGGGGAGAGGGGGAAATTCCTGAGGTAAAAAAAGGAGTACATGTACCTCAAATTGCAAATTGTAAATGTTGAAACTTTTGCAGTCGTTTCTTCCTTTTGCAGTGACCTCTACGTTGCAAAATTACGACACATTGAATATGTGTTTCTAATATATTTACTGTAGTACAGAAATGTTTCAACTGTAAACTTAACATTGCCAAAAACCTAGTAATTTTCCCTCCTACTACAGGTATTATATAAAAGAAAATGAATTTACAGGTCTTAGGTACTCGGCGAAATTATGACAGTTGATGTTACTTGTAGTCAATGGTTTAATCTGCAAAGAAGACTAAGCTTAACCTTCAGCATGCTAAGGTAGCCACTTGGTACCAAATTTGTGTTGGTTATGGTGGTAGGCAGCAGGGAAAAGGTTAAACTTTGCTTGTATCTTACTACTAGTATTCTGGGCTTGCATAAATGCATGGAGTTAAGGACTGAAACTAAATCTATAGCTGTTTCTGGAAGTGTAATATCCTTGTTACAGTCTTTCAAAATGGTGGCTTGCTCCTAGACTGCTCCTATCCTATTAATGCTCAGGCAAACGCATCTGTGCACTAACGCCCCCTTGCAGGAGTCTGCTAAACTGAAGGAAATGTATGCTCAGATGGTGTACAAGGATCGGCTGGTGATGGAACTAAACAACAAAATCCTCGAGCACGAGAAATCGGCGCTCGACCTTCAAGAGCATGTCAAGGAGAAAGAGGAGGTCATTCAAGTTCGCAATAAAGCTGTACAGGTCTGTTGCTATTGGTGTTTCTATAACTTGCGTGCGTCTTTTTTGTGACAGCTTTGGTGACATTGGTTTATAAGCTGTATTATTTTCTGTTCAATGTACAACTAACAATTATAAAATAACTGAATATTTTACTTACAATATATATAATTCCCAATGCTGAGCCCTATGTGTTATCAAATGCATTAGACACAAGAATATTCAGCAAAGAATAGAGAATAGGTTTTACACAATAAAAAGTCAATCTAAAATGGTATACATGTAACTGTGATAGCATAGGCCTGTATAGTTTGTCTGTTTGCTTGCCTGTGTTTCCGCATTATGTATTTTCTATATTCTAGTCACGTTCAACACAGAGCGACAGCAAGTGAAAGTCAGAGGTGCCAGAATTAGTAATTTATCAACTTCATATTGACAACTGATCCTTTTCTCTTACTCCCTAAACATAAAATTCCATAAAAATAAGCTTGAAAAACATTGAATGTTTATTTCTTGTTTTTGTTGTTGTTTTCCAACTTAAACCACAGTTAATGCAACAACAGATAGCAGAGAAGGAACAAACCATTTCAGACCAGGGGGCCCTGGTAGAAAAGCTGACCAAGAAAGTGGAAGACATCGAAGAGCGAAACGGCGTTCTCGTGGAACAGCTGAGAGAGAAGGAGTCGCAACTCAACACCGAGATCGAGAGCTTCCAAACGCTGCTGACAGAAACCAGACAGCGTTACGAGGAGAGGCTACAAGAACGGGAACAAGAAGCAAACGTAAAAATCTTTCGCTTGGTGTCCGCCTGTCTGTATTGTAATTTTATAGCTGATATAACTGCCTTCTGTGCAACTCACTAGCTTTGCAAGCACGTAGTGGCAGCTGGTTATGTTACATCGAACGACCTTGAAGGGAGGTCAAGCCTGAAGGTTATCCAGCACATGCTGGGTGGGAGCAAGTGGGTAGTATGTGGAGGAATTCAGAAAGTGGTGTAATACCCGATTAAATTACATCATACAGTCCCCTCCACAGTTCCAATACAGTCACAAAACCCCCAAACACTTCCGGAGGACTGTGAGCCATGAAGGTCATTTTTACAGTATTTAAACCTAAAATAATACTGAAAGTCTGAAATCTCTGATTTCTTGTTTTTCAGGAAATGCAGAGTAAAATGCAGGAGTTACGGCAGGAGTTAGCCAAGGGTGATCAAGCGGACGTTCTACAGAAGATCTCCAGGGAGTTGGCGGAGAAGGAAGAGATCCTGACTGGGAAGACAAAAGTGATCGAGGTCCTGCAGGCTGAGATGGGGGAAAAGGAAAGGAGGATTCTGGAACAGGGCTCCAAGATGCAGTCCCTGGAACAGCAGGTAGGAGGTGTTGTGAACACATCAGTTGATGAAATGAAGCAAGATAAATCTCACCAGCTTCTCTGGGTTGGTGTTAAATATTTCATTACTTTCTTTGTCCTAAACTGCTTCGTAATAGGTCAGAAGATGTATGAAGAGTGTTTTTGGATAAATCTTATCTTTTTTCATTGAAATACATATTAAAAGTATTATTAAAATCATCATTATTATTTTTAATACAGATAGTTTCCTGGGAGCAACAGTATCAGCAGGTGCAGTCTACCTGGACAGATCGTCATCAGCAGGTGGGTTATTGGTTTAATAGGTTATCTCACTGATTGGTTAACTGATTAATTGTTTATCCTATTAACTTCTCAATGATGTGGCTGGCTGCTATTGATTGATTTTGAAAATTAAAAATTACCTGCACCAGGCAAATTTTACCTGAACCACTCAGAATTTAGGAAGCTAAGTATGGATCACAACAAAAACTGTTCAGAAACCATTGCCATTATTTCTTTTTTTTACTTCATAGGTGGTAACAGCCAATGCAGCAAATAAAATCCACATACACCTACATGTAGCAGATAGTACACATGTAGTACATTTACCAGTGCAGGTTAGGTGTAGGTAGACATCAGAAATACCTGCACATTTCCAATTTTACCTGCACCAACCTGCATATGCAGGTGGGATTTCCAGCCCTGTTTTGACATTACTGTGTATCTACTTTCCTAGGTTGTCACTCAGGCGACAGAGAACCAAGAGACGCTACAGTCGGCGCTAGCGGAGAAAACGCAAGCCCTGGAACAACTCCACGGGCAGATGGCGGAACTACGCTCGTCGTGCGAAGAGGTCATCAACCAGAACAAGGCGCTGCAAGACGAACGCGTCAAACTTCAAGAGGAGGTTGCGAGAATCCAGTTCGAACGCGAAGAGCGCGAGAAAGACATAATCACGGAGAACGAACAGCAACAAAACTCCATCGAGAAGTTGCAAGGTATGATGGGTAGTCATTGTATGCTTGTAGAAAGTCAGATCATTAGAAAATAGATATCATATCATTTATTTTTAGATTGAATGCTGAAATCTGATTGGCTAGCTGATACAACTTATTCAAGTTTTGATTTTATTGGTATTTTTGTGACCAAAAAAACAGACAGGTTGGTTGATGTGTCACCAATTAAAGACAAGGAAAAACAACCAAAACATAGAAGATGCCCAAACTTGTTTGATGACCTTGTTTTCAAGGTTATCATTGGTTGATGACCTTGAGCATGTTAAAGAACCCACCACACTTATAAATAAGAGAAGACATTCAGCCTAGGGTGATTTAGGTCTTATTAATACGCAGTTTGTACAATGTATTTAGCAGTCTTACATATTTAACATTAAAAATAATGGCGCGTTGCCCCTGAAGGCAATATATTGGTTTACAATGCAAACAAAGAAACAAACTAACAAGGATGGCTAATTTGATGATGGTTTGTTTTTCCGCAGCTGAACTCCAGGAGAGACAACAGCACATTAACGACATGGCCACCAAGGCAGAGAACAAGTTCCTGAAACTGAAGGCACAGGCCAAGTCCAAAATCACCGCACTGGAGGAGCAGGTCAAACAACTTCGACAGGTAACAATAATGTGCTGTTATGTTCATTTTGTCCTTAGAAATGTAGTACATACACATACTTCGACATTTTGTATTCATCTACATCCAGTAGCCAAATGTCCATTCAAAATTAAGCTCAATTTGTCTTGACTGATTTCAAAGCCCTCCCCCAACTTCTTCAAAAGGTACGAATGCAGATTAAAGACATAAAATAGCAAATATTGCACATATATGAAGCAACTCTCTCATTGGTCAAACTGCTTAGCTGATTGCCATTCTCTCATTGGTTGAACTGCTAAAATTGCCATTCTCTCATTGGTTGAACTTCTACTGGTAATTCTGATGGACAGTCAGGATTGGTCTACTGATATCTATGATCATTTAATATGCATAAAGACCTGATTGTCTTTAAAACTGTTTTGATATAATTTTTCTTTTGTTAGAATCTCATGGTTTTAACAGTGTCATCAAAGACTTCTTCAGATAGACTACAATCCACTTACTGTCATCAGATAGACACACTTTACACTGTGTCCAATACTATCTAAAATATTCCAGTGACACATATTTCATTTCTTCAATAAGACCATTGTAAAAATTACCTTTCCCTGTTGTTCGTTCCTTCAGTCGGATACGCTCGCCGACGAGGTCGCGACCCTTCGCAATCGTCTGGCGGAGTTGGAGGAAGAGAAAGGTAACCTACAGATGCAGTTAGTGGATTATGAGGACGCAAAGACTCTGCAAGGTAGATTCGCCGGGTCTACAACCCAACCCTTTCGCTTGCCTTCCCTTTTGTTTTGTGGGTCTGTCTGTATGTGTGTGCAAGGTTCTAGCAGCATGTTGGCAGAACGTACTGTGCCTGCGTGAAATCTGGAACGTACTACGGTAACCGTGCATAGCACTTTTACAGAACGTATCATAATTTTCAAATGTTGTGTTGGAAAAAATATTTTATGCAACTGGCAAAGTTCTGATGCACTTTGGCCAAACATCCAAAAGAAACTGTGGTTTCATGCAGGCCCAGTACGCTGTGTCGGTTCTAGCTAGTGTATTTTATTAGTGTATCGCATTTTAGAACTTACACAATATACAGTATATCAGTAACATTATCATATTGTATGGATAATTTGGTCTTGCTTTTGAAAATGAAGTACTGCACAAAGAAATTGACCTATGTTGGTAGATATAGGAGTTGGACATGATATAACAGTACATACATGTACATAATTGGTCTGTGTACCAGATATGTTGAAGTTAGTGTGTCTTAGTGGTAATAATATGTATTAGTGCTTCTCTCTCTTTAACAATAGTAGGAGTCAAGTCATAGCAAAATGAAATTACTCAACCTCAATATTTTATATATTCATGAAGGTAATAGATGTGTACGATTTGTACAATTTTCAGAAGATAACAGAACAACTTGCTGTAGTTTCTGTGGCTCCAAAAAGTTTCTTTTTATAACAATCCTAAATTTAAGTTATTCTGTGACTGTTTCTGTTCTTTCTTGTAGTTTTTCTCCTGTGCTTCTCTTTTCTGTGCTTACCTTTTTAGAGCAAGATAAAAGTCTTGTATCAAAGTTTTTTTACATGTTATGGGATATGTACTTCTTTTGTTAGTCTAACTGTTACAGATTTAAGTCATGCTAGAAGTTGCAAATTCTGTAACTTTTCAAAACTACTTTTTTGATGCGACAACTGTGGCTACAACTAGGCAAGCATGTTGAATGGATCTTACCACAATTATAACAGACTTACCATGCTAGAGCTAGAAGAATCCAGGCTAAACTGTTTAGCCGTTAAACACCTGTATTTCACTATTTGTCAACACAAATTACAGTTGAAATTAGTGTATATGTGTGGAAAACATGATAGGTTTCTAGTTTTGTAAGAATTGGGACAGTTCTTCTTTCATGTTTTGGGATCACCTATCATTTATAGATGCGTTGTTTTACTGTTTTTCAGCTTCCCTTGAAGCAAAAGTTAAGGAACTTGAAGAAGGATCCCAAACCTTAGAGGCAAAAGCACAGGAGATGGAACAAGCCAAGCAAAAGGCTGAGTCAGAAATGGTAAGGATGCAATCATCATCAATGTGGTCTTGTGGTTAGGGTTGTCGACTTTCATGTAGAATCTAAAGATTATGGGTTCGAATCCCTAGCAGGCCCCAATGTTGTGTCATTTGGAAAGGCACTTTACAGCTATTTGCTCACTCATGAAAATGTGTAGCTAGCTTCAGTTAGGGACGTCCTTTTTGGATGGAATGTAAAGCCAATGGCCCCATGTTTGAGGAAAGCCACACCTTGAGCATGTTGAAATTCAGTCTTTATTGAAAAGATCCATGCCGATGTGAGATCAAATAGTACAGTCCAGTCTTATGCAATTTGTGAACATGCAATGTACCTACTCTATAAAACTGGTTTGTTATGCCTGTAACGCTTTTGTTAGGTCGTTTACCGATTATTCGAAGTGAGTCCACTCTAAATCTCCACTCGATTATCTATGATGTAGTAAAAAAACATGCTTATTAATGATAATATAAATCATATATGAACATCAAGATGGAGCTACATGTACATGTCCTTCTTGCCACTTGGTTACATTAAAAAAATGCAACTATTTTATGAGCAGCAACTTGATGAAGCTGATCATGTTTTTTTAATGATTGTCCTTTCTTTTAGGTGACCTTGAATGAGAGCATGGCCGCCATGACTGAGACCATCCACTCCCTACAGAGCATGCTCAGTGAGACAGAACAACTGAAGGTCAAGGCTGAAGAGGAGCGAGTCACCATGGAGCTGAGGATGGTCCAGGTGGAGGAGGAAAAGGATGGTAAGGCTGCAGTTTGCACAAAACCTGCTAGGTGGCACTACTGACTTGTCTGGAGAGCTTGCATGTAAACTGCTGTTGCCTTGACTAATGTTCTTTCAGCACTTACAAACTTTAAGGTAAAGGTAGAGGGTAGGATATGGATCTGCACTTTTGATAGCTACTGCTAGGGGTCATTGCTGACTTGTGTGCTGGGTGGCACTATTGACTTGTCTGGTTGAAGTGCTGTTGTTTTGACTAGTGTTCTTTTAGCACTTACGAAAGTTATGAAGTAAGGGAAGGACACGTATCTGTCCTTTAATAGCAACTGCTAGTTGTCACTGCTGACTTGTGTACACAAATGAAAGTTTTGGATTATATTGATTTATAGAAATAACCTTACTTGGTTCCTTGCTTTACTGAGAAAATTTTCTTGTTTTCCTCTCACAGTTCTGGAGAAATCGCAGCATGACTTGAGGGAGCAGGTATCCAGCCTACAGGCCATGTCAGCGACAGAGGCAGCAGAGGCACAGGCTGTACAGATCAGGGAACTGGAGGACGCTCTGGCCAACGCACAGCAGCATTGGCAGGCAGCAGGTATTTCTGGAGTTTGAACAACTTCTGCTAGATGGCACCGCTGACTTATACGGTTTTGGCTGTCCCTTTATTGATATTCTTATTGAATCACCTAGTACACCAAACACTTACATACAATGTAGTTACTCGTATCCTATTTTCACAGAGAATCGGCTACATGAACTTCAGAACGGTAACGGGAACGGACTGCTGGCCAGCACCGCAGGGGGTCTGTTTGAGAGCATGGCTCCGCAACAAGGTAAACCTAATGTTACATGTATATGGCAACGGTTTCTGCACAGTTTTAGTATGATCCATACTTCCTAAATTCTGAGTGGTGCAGGTAAAATTAATATTGTCTGGTGCAGATAATTTTCAATGTTACCTTCATCTGCACCATATACATGTATGAAGAAAAAAAAAGTATTTTGAGCTATTATATATTACAGGTTTGACTTTATACATGTATCAATGGCTAGGTGGTCCTTATGCAGAGGTGGTCACTGAGTACAGGTTTGACTGTATATCAATGGCCAGGTGGTCCTTATGCAGAGGTGGTCACTAGTACAGGTTTGACTGTATACCAATGGCCAGGTGGTCCTTATACAGAGGTGGTCACTAGTACAGGTTTGACTGTATATCAATGGCCAGGTGGTCCTTATACAGAGGTGGTCACTAGTACAGGTTTGACTGTATATCAATGGCCAGGTGGTCCTTATACAGAGGTGGTCACTAGTACAGGTTTGACTGTATATCAATGGCCAGGTGGTCCTTATGTAGAGGTGGTCACTAGCACAGGTTTGACTGTACATCAATGGCCAGGTGGTCCTTATGCAGAGGTGGTCACTAGTACAGGTTTGACTGTATATGAATAGCCAGGTGGTCCTTATGCAGAGGTGGTCACTAGTACAGGTTTGACTGTTTGAAATGTTTGGCATGATATGATAAAAATAGCTTTACATGAGTGGACAAATATATAACAGTTGTGAGTATTTTTTAATTGTTATTTTCTTTATCAAAGATGTTACAAGTCAAGTCGAGATGCTCCAGTCTGAACGTAGCAACCTCAAAGGAACCGTCCAGCAACTTGTGGAAGAGAAAGAATCTTTGGAGAACAGACTACAGGAGGCAGAAGACAGGCTGGCCCAACTGGCAACGGTCCAGGCTGAGCGAGACGACCTCTTGCAGAAACACGAGGAACTGCAGCAGAAGTCGGCAGCCTTACAGGAACAGGTGGAAGCTTTGAAGCCTGCGTCTGAAGGGGTAAGAATTTTGCTTTCTACTGTATGTTTGTTTTGTATAACGAGTAAACAGCCTTTAGACAAAACACACCAGTTTGAGGTGTGGCTCTCCTAACACAGACTCCAGCTTTACATTGTACTTCCTATCCAAGAGGACGTCTGGTGCTAGGTACTCATTTTCAGCCGAGTCGAGTGAGGAAATAGGTGTAAAGTGCCTTTCCCAAGGGCACAGCATTAGGGCCTGCTAGGGATTCGAACCCAGAACCTTTCTAAGTCAGTAACCTAACCACAAGACCACCCTGCCACCTTTTGTAGTTACAAAAAAGGGGTTTCCGAAAATAGTTTCATCAGGTTGGTAGAACATTAGGATATTGGGATTTTCTTTTATACAACCAGAGATTCTCTGAAAATGTAAGCAATGTGAGGGAATCTTTGATTGTGTAAGAGAAAATCCCAATGAATATCCAAAAAAGGGGTTTGTAAAAAGTCTCAATATTAGCGACTAATTTTCCTTTGAATTTTGTTACACAGAAGACTGTCAGTGAACTGGAAGAGGAATTGACGACCCTAAAACAGCAGCTTCAGGAACTACAGGAGAAGCAACAACAGGACCAAACACAGCATCAGGTTTGTGCACTCAGATTCAACAGATTGAAACAGTGAATCAGATTTTTTTCTTTAACCCTTACCACACCATGTTAGCTCTCGGTGGTGGTGGTGGTGGGGGGGGGGGTGGGGGCTTAAAGAGTAAGACCTCATCCCTGATTTGAAAATTATGTATGGTACAAATAGCCCTTATTCTATTGTCTATTTTCAATGTGTCTCCATGCAATATCTTTGGAAGCATTTCGATGATACATTCAAGGACTTAATTCTGTCTATAAGGGCCACTTAAGGGACTTTAAGACTGTATACAGGATTCTTAATGTTTTCATCGTTGGGGAAAATAATTCAGAAAGGGACCACCAAAAAGTGGCCACAATGGCCAGAGGTCGCTACTGGTACAGGTTTGTCTAAATTGTTTTAATGGCTGTTTCAGGAACAGGTCACCACCCTGATGGAACAGCTGAAGTCTGCCATGACTCAGTCAAGTTCCTTGCAGGAGCAACTTATTGCACGGGAGGGGGAACTCCAGGAAATGGCACAGCAGCTAAACCAGAAACAACAGGTCAGGATGTAGAAATATTTTCAAAACATCGTTAGTAACTTCTTGGTGGTAAACAAAAAGAAATGTCTGATCTTGTTGTTTACAAATCAGAAGAGTTTGAGACCACATATTTCTTCCATTGTACTTAAAAAGTCATAAGGCCACACCAATTTAATTTGTTGGTTCTCGGATTCGCCTCTTCATTTTTTTCTGATTTGCAAAAAAAAAAAAATTCTGGTTCTGAATCAACTCAAAAATGCTTATATTTTGCCTCCAACAGTTCAAGAAAGACCTGTTACTCCTAGTTGTTACAGTTATTACATCTACCAACGCACTGGTTTGATTAAAAGTTCAAAATTCATTATTCAAATTTTAACCCAGTCTTTTGTGTTGACTTCATGGCACCAATTCTAGCATTTGGGGCTATAATAGGATGCCCAGACCTGTTTTTATTTTTATTTTTTTTTGCCCTGTCGCTTCATATTTTTTCTGAAAAAATCCGAGAACCAACAAATTAAATTGGTGTGGCCTAACCAGAAGTTTTAAGATTTACAGTTACATCTTACCTTTTCAAGTCAGTTACAATAAAGAGATACAGCAAAAGCGAGAATTACAGTAATCATGTAAGTGACTATTTTCTTGCCCTTGTTGTTTTAGGAGGTTAAATCCTTCTGCGACAAGTTTGCTTCAAAAGAAACGGAGACGGCAGAGCTACAGGTCCAACTGCGGGACCGAGAAGAAAAACTCGCTTCCCTTACTGAGCATGTGCAGTCGCTGGAACATAAGGTGCAACAGGACATTGAGGTAAACATTGAGTTGTTGACTAGAAAACAAAAAGGCTGGCCATAAAAATCTGTCAATTAACATGTTCACCATTCCTGGTTTTACTGCAGAATTTGAAAGGGAATGCACAGATTTAATCTTAAGTTGCACAAAAGTTTTGTTTTTTTGAAAGAAAGTAGTTTTGCTAGGTGTGCCAAGTATTCTATGTCATGTACAAAATGTACAATGTGACTTGTTCCAACATAAAATTTGATGAACTTTCAAGCTAGTACTCATTATTACTGTGGTGCAAGCCATTTCATTCCCTTTTGTTCTGTGTTAAAGGGGGGCAAAACTAAATTTTTTTTAGTCCATTGCAGTATAATAAATATACTGTACCACAAAGTACAATTCTTACTTGTTTTACATTAGTCCATGACAGATTAGCGTTGTTACACCATTTCAAACTCGCACCTTTAATCTAATTTAATCAGTGAGGTCTCACGTCCTTTGAACCTTGTGACGTCAGGGTGCAGGATACTAGTGCTGTGAGATGCGTGGTGGTTGCACCCTGACGTCACAAGGGTCAAAGGACGTGAGACCTCACCGATTAAATTAGATTAAAGGTGCGAGTTTGAAATGGTGTAACAACGCTAATCTGTCATGGACTAATGTAAAACAAATAAGAATTGTACTTTGTGGTATATCTATTATACTGCAGTGGACTAAAAAAAATTTAGTTTTGCCCCCCTTTAATAATTGTGTGTATTGTCTGTATTTTATGTCTGTTTTCCATCTTGTTTTGTTTTCTTCATATCATGTGGACATTTTGTCCCTGTGCAAAGCCATTCACAGTCCCAAGGCATCTGTGGGGATTCAAAAAAAGAACAAAATTATTCTGTCCATCAATTTCAAGGCAGATGTTGGGTTAGATGTTTGTATATACTAACATTTTCATAGACAGGTGACCACTGTAGACAGGATTTTTATAATGCTTGGGAAAATAAACTGATCCTGACTGTCCATCACAATTAACTGTTCAGCCAATGACAGCATGGCAATTAGCAGTTCAACCAATGAGAGAGTGGCTGCATGCCTGTCAAATATTTGCATATTTTTTCAGTGTTTTTATGTTGCATTTCGAAGATTTGACGGAAGTGTGTGAGGCTATATATAGCTATGGGATTGGTCTATTGTCTAAGCGACAACCAAAAAGTGGCCACAATGGCCAGGTGGTCCTTATGCAGGGGTGGTCACTGATACTGCTTTCCTATTGGCTCAGAATTAAACATGATTTGGCATGACAATCCCCACACACTGCCTCCTGGGATTTTGATTGACAGCTCCATTGCACAACAGTCTGTCCCCCTCTGTGTTCAGAGCATTCAAAAGGCCCTGCAGCTGACCAATCAGAAGGCAGCTAACATCTCAGCTACTGATGATAACATAGAGGCCGCAATCAAACAAATGGAGGAACAAATTATCGTAGACCTAGAACGGTCGCAGGGCGAACTGAGCATAGTTCAGCAGGACTTGAGACAGAAGTCGTCGGTAAGAGTTAGGTTTGATACCAGGCAGCATGGCAACTCACAAAACATCATCGCAAGTTTTTTTTAACCAAATAAATTAAGTGGAAAGAGTTTTTCCTCACAATTTAGACCAAAATAATGGTTTTCACTTGTATATTCCAGATAACAAGTCAGACTTTATATGATCAGCTGCTAACACACATTCAGTATTAACAAAAAAAGTGTCATGCAAGCTGCCAATGCGACAATACAGTTCACATGTTGACATAGACACAGATGTGAATAAAAGTGCTAGCTATAGAGGGAAGACAAAATGGCTTATGCAGCATTTTTTAGGCAACTTGTCATAAAAGGCACCTTTTTAACCTCTGTGATAAAAGTCACAATTTTAGGTCAAAGGTCACAAAAAGCTTGATGACCCCCTTGGGAACAAACAGGTCAAAAGATCTAACAATAGACAGGTGTTAGTGACAGAATAAATCATCATTAATTCATAATTCTCACCATATGATATTGTGTGGAATCAGTCCCCAGTGTCCTTTTTTTGTTGTCTTTCAATGTATGACGTTTTCGTTGTGATTTTGCTTGACATTTTGACCTGTTTTGGGAGGAAGACATTTTGGGAAAGGATTAGCAAATATGGCTGAAGCTAAGAGAAGGGACCGCAGAGGGCAGTTAGGCTCTGCCCTTATTCCAATAAGAATGGTAAATTTTGTATGTTTTTATAGGGGGACAGTCCTATGTTCCAACACCCCTATGTTCTGATGTACAATGTAGCCTCCTTTGCAGGCATTCCTGGTGCGGTCGGCATTTTTTTTTGGAGGGGAGGGGGGCACTGATTTGTACTCTGATATGCACTGTTTTCTGATTGGCCAAGTCTTCTGATGGCATGCACTTCTCTGATCACTTCTCCAGTGCCCCCCTCCCCCCCAAAAATGTAGACTGCTCCGGGAACTCCTGCAAAGGAGGCTAGTTCTCACACCCCTACATGTATGTTCTGACACCCCTGCATTCCAAAACAGGGTTAGGATTGTTGAAATATAGGTTGAGTTTCCGGAACATGGAGATGTCAGAACACAGAGGTGTACTAACCATAATATGTACTACAATGTACACAATGTTTTAAGTACATGGAAGAGGCTCAGAATGAAGGTAACAGTTACTGTAACACAGTAACAGCATTTGTTTATTTTCAGGAGGCAAACATTCTCAAGCAACAGCTGAACCTGAGGGAGGAGACAATACAGGAAATGAGGTACAGTTCATTATGCCTCCATGTACATAGGTTTTGTTTTTGTTCTGACTATAATGAGCACGTCGGCAGAACGTACTGCGCCTGCGCGAAACCCGTAATGTATTGTGCATAGCACTTTCAAATTGGCAGAACGTCTCATATAAGGTCGAATTCGTGTATATAACTATTATAAGGGCGACATCCCGTCTGTAGTTTTCAAATGTTGTGTAGAAAAAGATATGTTCTGCAACAGGCAAAATTCTGATGCAACGTTTACCAAAAATCCAGCGAAAATCCAGGTTTTGCGCAGTCGCAGTACGTTCTGCCGACGTGCTAATGTATGTTTGCTTCTGTTTCTGTAGTTATGTCCAAGTGCTAGGCACATAAAGGACTCTGACAAGAAGTCAGGTCAAAGGTTATCTCATTTCCTGTCTTCAGTTTCCTCCTATATGCATGTCTGCTACCTAATGGGAACCAATGGGAAGATAGAATCAGTGAGAAATTTACAATTAATGCATAGAACATTGTCAAGAAATTCATGATGATGTACACTGTACTTGCAGAGCGGTCATTGGTCAAAAGGACGCAGAACTGCAGAAGCAGCGGCACGACCTGTCGGAAGTACAGAACTCCCTGACCAGTGCACAGAGAGAGATAGAGGTTCTCAGAGAGGGGCAGACTTCAGAAGGTAAGGATGCAAAAGTGAAAAAAAGTAAAAAAGATCTCGAACCAGTTAAGCTCACTGAAGAGCTACTCTTCCACTGGTCATGACAGAGAAGACAGACGCTATATACAGTATTTACTCGTTCAATGTACCAGGGAAATTCCCCTTGCTTTTTTGAACAAGTACAGTGAACAGTTGATCATGGCTTATTTGGTTGATATTGGTTGAAATAGTTTCTACATTGGAGGATTTAATATAATTCCATTTTTTCCTTTGAGGTGTAACATGGTATCATATCAAATTATAGGACGAGTCTGCACCTACAAGCCAAAAGTCATGAAAATCTGTCGCTCCTTTCTTATCTGCTTTGAAAGATTTCGCCAGAAACTCCCCTGTAGTTCCAGAACAAGTTGCTAGGGGGACCAAACCATGTTAGTTTTAGAAACCTCCATTTGGCAAACATGACTCTTTTGATTTCTTAGAGAAGACAAAAACTAAGTTGTCAATGCAAGAATTTACACATAATTGAGGATGATGACCTAACCTTTAACCTTTCACCCCTGACAGGTCAAAAGATGGAGGCCCAGTTGACCTCGTTGTTGACCCAGCTGCATGAGCGTGACCAGGAGGTGTCACAGCTGCAGGAAGAGGTCCTACAGAAGGGTAACGACGCCATCTCGCTCCAGGCACAGTACAGCGACATCAGTCTGCAGCTGGAGGCCAGCATCACCACTCTCAATGAGGTAGACTGTAAAATAATTGCAATGGTTTTATGTTCATGGTTTCTGTGTACTTCTCATATGCAAACATATGCTCTGTCTTTGTATTGCATTACTAAGGTCGTTTCAAACCGTAAACTTGATGTACAAAATGACTAATAAACTGGTGGATGTACCAACTACCAAGTACCTAATACCAGCCCAGAAAAGAACAAGAAATAGTCATGCCTTCAAGTACCAGAGCTATCAACCAAGGATTGAGGTGTTCAAAAACTCATTTTTCCCTAGAACAATCTTAGAGTGGAACTCGCTGCCACCAAGTACAGTAGGGGCATCGTCACTAGATAGTTTTAAACAATGTCTAGAGTTAGACGTTCAAAGGTTAGGTGTAACAGGTCGTTTGGTGTAATGTAGCCAGCTGCCGCCGCGCCGCGTGCCTGCGAAGCTGGTGTGTTACGCCGAAGGGCGGTTATACTGGCTACACAGATAGAGATACAGAAACCTAAAACACCCCAAAAGCTTACTTCCCCTCCTACCATGAAGTTCCATATCCAGGGTTCCATCCACGAATGCTATACTCGCTCTGTTCTACCTCCACTCTCACGAACCCAGGCTAAAAGTCCCATTGAACTTATTATGAATTTAACAGTATATCTTATAGGGTTATGGATAAACTACACATGTAGGTACCATGTTCATGATAACCTGGGGGATTTTACATGTTTACATGTACTAAGCAATCTTTGATTAGCAATGTTCTGTACAATTTGCATGTTTGGGAGTGTTGTGAAAAACTAAGGTTTGGACTCTTTGTTGTTAATATATGATCTAATATGATAATCTATTATGTACATTTTAGGCAAAGAAAACCCTTGCACAGAGAAATGACATCATCGAAGAGAAGGACTCCAAAATGGCGACCCTTGAGTCCCAGATCTCCCAGGTGAACTCCACGCTGGAAGTGCGAACCACAGAAAGCGAGATGCTGCTGGCAAAGTTGACGGAGCACGAGGAACGAGGAAGGGCGCTAGAAGTGCAGACCAATGATCTGAGGTTTGTCATCACAAACGTGGCCACACGTTTTAATTTCTTCTGTCTTGGATTTTTAAAAAAATAGCAAATTGGAATATCAACATGAAAATGTTTTGCTTATGTCCTCTTGATTTCTACTTTAAAATGTCTTTGAAAACCAAGAACAATGATATGGTTTGACTATTGTATGAATAAGATGATATGATATAGTATATTACATGTACCACAATTATATCATGACAAGCTATTAATACTACAATTTGATTCTCTCAAAAGGTGCTTTAACTTGATTATGAAGCAGTTAATGTTGAAGCAACATAGAATTTTCTGAATGAAACTTTTTATGGGAAAAATTTCAGCTCAAAGTCAGTTTCAAGGGCATAACCAGCATTAAGCAAGTTATTATTATGAAGGTGATGATTTAAATGTAAATATACTACACAACATGTATTACTACATGTTGTAAGAGCATAAAGTAGAGTAGATTCATTCCTCAAGCTAACCATGGCTGGCTGAGTAAAAGTTGTAAATTGTGTGGCTCCAGATGTCTAACTGAGGGACGACTGGGATGTGATAGATGTCGGTTAGCTTGAGGAATAAGTCCACTCTACTTTATACTACACATGTACATGTTGTAAGTGTATTTAATTGTATTGTTCTTGATATAGGACTCAAGTTGCTGCAAGAGACGAAGAAATCGAAGACCGGACGGCCAAGCTGAAACGGTTACAGATCCAGCTGGAAGAGGAAGGTGAACAAGTCTCCACTCTCCACACACTCATCAACAAGCTGAAGACTCAACTCGCCAGCAAAGACGAAGAGATCAAGGAAAAGACGGCCTCCGTCGAAAACCTACACGAAAAGGTCGCCAGGGAGGAACAGCGGGTCTTCGACATGTCGTCCGACTTCGCACACATGCAGGAACTCATGGGCGAGAAGGACAACCACATCATCTCACTACAAAACCAGGTCGAGAAACTCACCAGCGAGTTGAGAAGCAAAGAGGTGTTCGGAGAAGAAAAATGCCAAGAGGTCGAAGAACTTGGGAAGGAAGTTGGCACGCTCCAAAACTTCATCGAAGGTCTGAAAAACGAGAACCAAACCCTACAGGAACTGAAGTCAAACGTCGAAGAACTAGAGACGCAGGTGAGCAAGTGGAAGAAGGAGACAGAAACGCTTCAGGGAGAACTTCAAACGAAAGAGCAGAGCTTCCAAGAAAAGGTGACGACGGAAGAAGGGCTGGAAAAGAAAGTGAGCACGCTGCAGGAAGAAATAGACACACTTAAAACCGAACTGCATGTAAGAGATGAAACCCTTCAAGAAAAGAATTCCACGTTAACTGATCTATCAAATCAGGTGACTTTGCTGCAACAGCAAACGGAATCGTTGAATGCGGAACTACAAGCAAGAGACCAGAGTATGGAAGAAAAGGGATCCGCAATACAAGACATGGAAGGTCACGTCAACACCTTGAGTGGACAGATAGAATCCTTGAAGGAGGAACTCAAAGACAGGGACCAAAGGATTCAAGAGAAGACTTCAGTCGCTGAGGAGCTAGAAGTTAGAGTTGGATCATTGCAGAAAGAGTTAGAGTCACGAAGCACGGAGTTGCAGAATTGGGAGCAAAACGTCCAAGAAAAGGAAGCTGCTGTTGCAGAGATGCAAAATTTGCTGCAGGAAAAGACTGGATTGCTAGAGGGAGCACAAGCACAGTTGCAGAACATGGCTGTGGAATTTCAGCAGCAGACTGGTGCAATGGAGGAGTTGCAGCAACAAGTGCAAAATGTGACTGCTGAACTACAGCAAGAGAGAACTGCTGCACAAGAATTGCAGCAACAGATGCAGAACATCACTGTTCAGCTGCAGCAAGAAAGAACTGGTGCACAAGAATTTCAGGAACAGCTGCAAAACATAACTGCTGAGCTGCAGCAAGAAAGAACTGGTGCAGAGGAATTGCGGCAAGAATTGCAGAACTTGACCGGCAAATCAGAGCAACAGACATCCGAATCACAAGCATTGCAGCAGCAGCTACAAAACGTGACTGCAGAACTCCAACAGCAGCAAGCCGCATCTGCAGAATTGCACCAACAAGTGCAGAACTTAACTGCAGAATTGCAACAACGTGATTCCACACTCAAAGACAGAGATGCAGAACTACAAGACAAGCAATCGACTCTTGAAGAACTGCAAACCAGACTACAGAAACTTGAAACTGAGCTACAAGAAAGAGAAACCAGCTTGCAGGAGAAAGACTTGAACCTTGCAAGACTACAAGAGGAATCGAACATGCTTAAAGAGGGACTGCAAACCCAGCTACAAAGCTTAAGCACGGAGCTACAAGAACGTGAAAACGCTCTTAGAGAAAAAGACTCCAATCTCCATAAGGTGCAAGAAGAGCTAAGTATGCTGAAAGAAGGAATAGCTTCAAATGAGATCCTCGAAGCCCAACTTAATAGAACGCATGCAGAGTTGAACGAAAGAACACAAGCACTTAGTGACAAGGAAAGGACCGTACAAGAGCTTACAGCTCGAGTAAGTGCACTGGATGAAGAATTAAAACTGAAGTCGAAGCTTGTACAAGAAACAGAGTCCTTGTTACAAAGTTCTAAGGAAGAGGTCAGCCATGTCAGCTCTCTGCTGGCCGAAAGAGAAACAGACGTTCAGGAAAAAGAGAAGTTGTTGCATGAAATGAGCGAAAAAGTCGACAGCCTCACAAAAGAGGTGGCAACGAAGGAGAGTATTGTGGAAGAGAAAGAACATCAGGTACAAGACTTGCAGTCGAAACTTGACGAGCTTTCCTCAGAACTGTCAACGAAACTTCAAATCATTGAAGAAAAGGAAGCTATGGTTGAAGGGTTGAATACTCAGTTGAATACACTTGGTACAGATGTAGCCAATAAGGATCAAGTCATAGAAGAGAAGGATGCACTAGCACAACAACTGACTTCCCAACTAAGCAGTGTTTCATCCGAAGTCTCAACGATGAAGCAAACTGTTGAAGAAAAAGAGATGCTTGCACAAGAGTTGAATTCTCAGCTGAACCGTCTTGCTTCAGAACTGTCTGCAAGAAACCAGGTGGTCGAAGAAAAGGAAAGTCTTCTTCAACAGATGGAGGCACAGATTGGTCAGGTGACAGCTCAGCTGTCGTCACGAGACCAGGAAACTGGAACGTTGGTCCAGGAGTTGCACTTGCAAGTCAACGCGCTGACTTCGGAGCTGTCTGTAAAAGCCAGAGAACTCGAAGAAAAGTCTGCAATGGCCGATGAGTTCAAGGTTAAGATGGATGCCGTCACTAGCGAGTTAAACGGCAAAGACGCCAAGCTTGTCGAGTTGTCGGCACACTTGGAGCACAAGAATGCGGAAACGGGAGCTTTGCAGATGAACGTAGGCGAACTACAAAGTCAACTGTACGCGGCCACTCAGGAACTCAACGAGAGAAATGCTGAAGTTTCACAGATGAAGGCTGTCTTGGAGCAAAAGGAATTTGAACTGGGAAGTGCATTACAAGATCTTGAGAGGACAAAAGAGGACTTCCAGAACACACGGCAGGGGTATGGTGAACAAGAGAATCAAGTGACAATGTTGAAGGAAGAACTAGACAACAAGCAACAATGCTTAACAGATATGGAAGAGAGGTATCACAGTCTTGAAAAGGAACTGAACACCTCTAAAGAAGAGATGGTAAAAGCACAAGAGGAACACGGCAAAGTGCAAGAAAGAGCCGGAAAACTGGAAGAGAAGCTTAAGTTACGAATCCAGCAACTGAAAGCACTGAACGAGAAATACAAGGACAGTCAGAACAGCATAGAAGAAAAAGAAAAGGCCATTGCTGAGCAGGCTGGTGAGCTGGAAGCTGCAACTGAGCATGTGCAGAAGCTGACCAATCAGATCAAAGAGCTGAGTGGAGCAGCAGAGCAAGTGGGAGTGTTGACCAATCAGATTGCAGAGCAGAATGTAACCATGGAAACCATGAGGCAGCATCTTCAGGCACTGCAGCAAGAGAAGGAGACTGTTGCTACTAGCATGGATGCAAGCTTCTCTGAAGTAAAATCCAAGATTTCTGAAGAACTAGAACAGTGGAAAGCACAGTACAGCAACACTGAGGAACAGAGAAGGTCACTCACAGTGCAACTAGAAGAAAGGGACGAGCAACTCAACACCAGTAAATTTGTCCAAGAAAATCTCTCAATACAACTTGAAGAAAGCAATGTGGCACGAGAGAAAGAAGCCAAGGAGTGTGAAAATCTAAGGCTTTCCATTGAGAAACTTACTCAAGAGTTTCAGAATGCACAAGAGCAGTTGATGCAGGCTGCAAATGACGTCCAAACTCTACAATCTGAAAAGGAGAAAATGGTGGAAGGTCTTGAAAAAGTTAACACAGACAAGACAGCAACGTTGGACGAGGTTCAAAAACTGCAGAGCTCCGTGGAAAGCCTGGTAGGGGAAAAGCAGAAGCTAGCAATAGATTTAGCAACGTACAGTCAAGAGTTAGAAGCCACGCAGAAGGAAAGAAGTGCGCTCCAGTCCCAGTTAGAAAGTTTGAGAACGGAGAGGTCAGAAAACTGGTCCCAGGAAATGGTGAGCATCCAAGAGGAATTGAGACATGCCCGCGATTTCTTGGAAGCAGCTAAGATCGAGAGACATACGCTCGCTGAACAGTTAGAGACGATCGCTACAGAGAAGAACGCACTCGAGAAGGAGATAGCAGAGACAAGACAGTCCAGCAGCATCTTAGAGGAGCAGCTCAACAATGCTGTACACAGTCTTAAGGATGTAACAGAAGACAGGAACAGATTGGTAGAAGAGCTAGAGTCCGTCAAATCTGAGAGAACACAGTTGGAAACAAGCTTCACGGAAACTCAAGAAGAAATGCACAGCTTGAGGTTGGAAAGAGAACAGATTGTAGTCAAACTCGAAACAGCAGAAACGCAAATGAGCAGCCAGACTCAGTCGGGAGAAGAACTTGCTAAGCTAAAGAAGGAAAAAGAAGACGCCTTGAAAAAGGTCATGGTGGCCAAAGGAAAGCTGATCGAGCTAAAGAAGAAATGCGAAGGGTTGCAGCAAGAAAAGAAGAGGATACAGGACGAGAGAAGTGAACTGGAAAGGAACGCCAAGGAACTGATGGAAGAAAAGAATGACCTTGAGAGAACAGTGAACCAAGAAAGGGAACAACTGACAGTCCTACAACAGAAGGTAGTGAAGATAGAAGAAAGCAATATTGAGCTGCAGAAGTTGAATGTCATGCTAGATCAACAACTTAAAGAAGCATCCAGATTTGAAAAAGAAAACATAGCAGTACAAGAACAACTGACTACAATGCAAAATGAATTCAAGACCTTACACGTTCAATATGATGTTGCAATACAAGAAAAATCTGATGTTGAAGAAAAACTAAAAATGGCACATGAAGAAAGAACCTCCGAAGTTCGTGATCAAAATTTGGTTCTGGAAGACAAGATACAAGCACTGCAGATGGAAGTGGAAACTGCTAGGGAGCAGCTTTCAGTTGTCCGAATGGAAAAGTCCGAATTGGAGGCTAGGTTCAGTCTCCTCAATGAAGACAAACAGCAGATTGAGACCAAGTTGTCACAGTCGACGGAAGACAAAATGTCTTACGAGAGGAAACTTGGACTTCTTCAAGAGCAGAGCAACACCTTGCAAGAAAGCTTAGAGAAGCAACGAGAAGAGAAGAACCAGGTGGAACGTGCGTTGGTGCAGGTGGAAGAAGAGCGGAACAGCTTACAGCAGAGTTTGACGATTCTTGAGCAGGACCGCGCTACGCTGGAAAGGAGCCTGTCGCAAGTACAGTCTGATAGAGTCGAGAAGAGTCAAATGGACGAGCTACGACACACGATGGAATCCCAGCTCACGACTTTACGCCAGGAACGCGAAAACCTGGCGCTACAGCTGAAAGACCTGGAGATGACAAAATGGCAGCTGCAGGACAATCGGGAAAAGCTGGAGAACGAGAAGGAAGAACTTGCCAAGGAGATGGAGCAGCTGACACAGAACAACGAGGGCCTCTTGCAGAAAGTGGAAGAACTGCAGGCTGAGAATCAGGATCTAGTTGGCAACATAGAAAAACTGAATGCTGACATCAAGAAACTGGATGATGAGAATAAGAAACATCTGCATGATACCCAGCTACAAGGAGAGGAGAACTTAAAGCTGGGGAGGGAAAAGGAGACCCTTGCAGTGGAAAACGAAGAATTGAAGACAAGAATGGAAAAGCTGGTTACAGAAAAGGATGATTTTGAAGAACAGCTGGATACACTTAAATCCCAGATGGAAGATCTTAAAGAGGAGAAGACTTTAGCTGATGAAGACAGTGGAAAGTTGAAGAAGGACATGCAAAATCTTGCATCAGAAAGAGAAAGTCTGCAAAGTCGTTTGGAATCCCTTCAGAAGCAACTTGAAGAACTGCAGAAGGAGAAAGAGTCGTCAGACTTGGAAGGTGGCAAGCTAAAGAAGGAGTTGGAGAATCTTGAGATGGAGAAAGACGGTCTTGAAAGTGAACTTGAGTCCCTACAGCTGGATTTCGACGAGCTTAAGAAGTCCAAGGACACATCTGACAGAGAGAACAGCATACTCAGGAACGAGGTAGAAAATGCATCATGGGACAAAGGTGAGTTGGAGAACCAGGTAGAAGACCTGAAAGATCAGCTGTTAGAACTTCAGAGGGCCAAACAGACCTCAGAATCAGAAAACAACAACTTGAAGAAGGAGATCGAAAGCCTCGTTCAAGATAAGGAAAGGCTTGACACCACGTGTAAGAGTCTAGTGGCAGAGTTGGAAGGGAAGGTGGATTCGGATGCGCTCAGTAGCTTGGAGAAGGACAGAGAAGAGCTAGAACTGGTTTTGGATAAGCTGAGAACAGAGCGAGCAACTCTTTCACAAGAAAAGGATGCAGCAACAGCAGAGGGCACTAGACTTCAGCTAGAGGTTGAATCCTTGCAGTCAAGTGTTGAAACGTTGCAAGCTAGTGTGAAAAAGCAAAAGGAAGAGCTAGATGACATGAAACTGAGGGATAGAGACCTCGGCGAGGAAAGAGAGTACCTACATTCCAGTATCGCAAAATTCACCGAAGAAAAGGAAATCCTGGTAGAGAGGGTGCACAAACTGCAAACTGTGAATGAGCAGCTTGGGAATAAGGTGACGAGGTTAGCAGAGCTGGAGGAGTCGAATCTGAGGATGACGAAACAGGAGGATAGCCTCATCTCAGAGAATGACAGGTTAAAGCAGATGTGTGATGACTTGAACGGTGATGTTCACAGCTTGGCCAATGAGAAAGATTTTCTAGCAAACCAGTTGGAAAAGGCACAACAGGAGCTCGAGGGATTGAGGGAAGAGACAAATTCTGCAAAAGAAAATGTCATAAAGGAAAAGAGCGAATGGGAAACTCGGCAAGTGGAGGTAAAGAGAGAGTTTGAAATGCTCCGACAGTCGCACGATGACAGAAACGCCAGACACGAGTCGACGAAACAGGAGCTAGCTTTACTCCAGGACCAGTACTTCCAACTGCAACAAGAGCTAGACCAGGTGCAAGCTGAATCTGACGCTGCAAATCAAGAGCTAGAGTCAGTCAAGGATCAGTACGTCGCTGCAGTCAGAGACCTTCAGACTGAGAAGCTGGAAGTTGCCGCATTCCAACAAAAATACGAAGATTCCGTAAATAGCAAGGAAACAGCCGACAAAGAAGTGGAATCCATAAGACAACAGTACGAAGACTTAGAAAGAAGTCTTAATGCAGTCAGTATGCAGCTCCAAGAAAAGGAAGCGGAATTGTCAAGATTCCAAGCTGAGAAAGTCACGTTTGAGGAACAAGTTAAGACACGCGAAGAGGAGGTCAAGTCCTTGTGGTCCCAGATGGGAGAATTGGAGGACAGGAATGAGCAGCTAGCTTCACTCAAGATGGAGTATGAAGAAATTGTCAGAGAGAGAAAAGAACTAATAAAACAGACAAGGGATCTTGAGGTTAGTCTTTGAAGGGCTATATAGAACCAAGAACACTAAATTGTGAAATGTTCGTAGTGGTTTTATTATTTTTTTTTTCAGTGTCCTCTTAACGCAAAATCATGACACAGTGAACATGTGTTTTGTATTTCTATTATGCTACTAAATTGTTTCGACCATGCACTTTAAACACTGAGAAAACTTCTTCCCGCATACTGTGAAATGAAACCAGGGTTTTAGGGTTCATCTGAATTTTTCACAGCATAGGGGTCAGGTACAGAAGGACAACTTTGAGTGGAGTGCCAAAGACATGACCACAGTAGGGGGTCTGGCATCCTCCCCCAGAAAATTTTACAATTCATAACCCCCTAAGACACTATTCCCTGCTTTTTGAGGGACAAATTTTTGCACAACACCGGTTTGTTTACCAACAAAAATTAGCGAGTGGTTGTTTGTTATTGAATTTTGTTGCCACATTTTATTTCAGGCCGAAGCTACGAAGAGTGCAGAAACAACTTCCAGCATGCATCAGTTACAGACAACCCTGGAGCAGGCGTTAGAGGGGGTCCATCAGAGGGACATGAGGTGTCAGGAACTGTCCATTCAGGTAGGGGGCGCTGCTACACTGTCCAATCAAAATTGCTGTCACATCCAGTAGTTACAGTATACAGGGCTTGAAATACCACCTGCATATACAGGTTATTGCAGGTATAATTGGAGCTGTGCAGGTATTTCTGATGTCTACCTGCACCTAACCTACACTGGTCCATGTACTGGGTTTATATATACATGTAGGTGTATGTGGATTTTTATTTACTGCATTGACTGTTACCACCTATGAAGTATAACTGTAATGGCAATGGTTTATAAGCAGTTCCTGTCCTAGGACTGTTGAAAGTACCGGTATGTTGTACATGTATGTAAGACTATCTTTTTGGTTGTGCCAATAAATTTGGAGAAACTCTAAATACATTCTGGAGGTTTGAAACCTATGATTTCTTGTTTAGGCCACACCAATTTTATTTGTTGCTTCTCGGATTCGCCTCTTCATTTTTTTCTGATTTGCAAAAAAAAAAAAAAAAATTCTGGTTCTGAATCAACTAAAAAATGCTCATATTTTGCCTCCAACAGTTGAAGGAAGTCCTAATTTCTTCCTAGTTGTTACAATTGTTACATCTACCAATGCAGTGGTTTGATTAAAAGTTCAAAATTCATTGTTTAAATTTTAACCCAGTCTTTTGTGTTGACTTCATGGCACCTATTGTAACATTTGGGGCTATAATAGGATGCCCAGGCCTGTTTTTATTTTTTTTTCACCCTGTCGCTTCATATTTTTTCTGAAAAAATCTGAGAAGCAACAAATAAAATTGGTGTGGCCTTAGTATGTCAGAAAAAGCTGTGTATGGTAATTTTGTATTCTCCATCTCTAGGTGACGTCTCTACTTGAGGAGCGGAACCATCTGAGGATGCAGTTTTCCCATGCTGCCCGGGGGCTACAGGAGAGGGAGGCACAACTACAGGCCCTCCAGCTGCAGTACCAGCAGCTCTCACAGAGGGAGCAGCTAGCATTGGTGGGACAGACTGAGGTAAAATTATACTCCATACTTCATAATCATTTTTTATATTAGTGGTGTAGATGAAAATTTCATATTAGAATGATAGATAAACAGTGCTTTTTTTAACACTTGTATCTTTTATTAAGCAGAAAAATATGATTTTTTAATGTTAAACATGTAACAGATAGATAGTTCAGCACCAAGGACAGGGACGGTTGTACAGTCAAACCACTCAAGGGATGTAGCAAAATAGGTCACAATAGACAGGTGGCCACTATAGTGAAAAAGCTGGTCATTGTATGATCACTGTACATGTAAGGGATTGCTAAAAAGTAGACACAATGGCAAGGTGGTCCTTTTGCACTTGTACAGGTTTGACTGTACTTCAACTACTTTTTCATTTATACTTTGTTGAATAAGCAGAAAGTTTGGATATTTTGTGATATTGATGAAGATAGGATAGATTACTAGTATATGGCTCTTTCTAGTCATTGCTTCTTTTTATTATGACTTTTGATGTTAATATTGATAAATATGTAATGCTTACATACTTCAGCACCAAGGACAGGACAGGTCCCTCATACTGTAGATTCATTGATTTTTGCAGGGGCTTAATTTTGTGGTAATACAGTAGTGATACATTGCAAACACATAATCACGGTGTCATGAATTCATGTAAGAGAAGTCACCATGAAAATAAAACCATTACAAATGTTTCTAGATGTACAGTAGTGAAAAGAAGTATTGTCTAATTTTCTGCAGCACACAACTGAAGAAAAAACAATAGAGACCATGGAGGTGGAGGACACAGAAGTCCAGAGTCAGAGGAAACCATTGCAAGATGATCCTGAGGCACACAACCTCAGTAAAAAGTAAGATTTGTTTCAATTACCTGAGAAAAGCTCTATAAATTATGTTCCTTATTTTATATCTGTTAAAACCTACCAAATTTAAAAACACATGTTGATATCCTAGAACTCATTATAATGAAACATGCATGCATGCATATTTGTTAGGTTTATATAGAGCTTAGTATTCCATAACATAATAAATGTCTCAGTGTATATAATGACTATAGTATGGGATCTTAAATTTGCTGTGTTCAAATGATTTCTTTACCATAAACTAACAGGTTAGAAGAGGCAGAACAGGCAAGAGAAGCAATTGCACAGGAGATGGCAACACTAGAGGTTTGTCCTGGTTTGGATAGCAATGTTTTCAAGCTAATAATTATAAAATGTCTTGAGAAATCTTGTAATATCAACTCTCGTAATTTTAAAGATAGATTCAGCATTTTAAGAAGTAGGAATTTGTTTGTATTTTATTTAAGTTTGTTTGTTAGAAGTTAATGTTTTCAGTTCACTTTCCTTGTAAGTTCTAAGGCCTTTGCTGTATGCATTTCTTTAATAGAATGCTACCTTATTTTGTTTGGCATGCCATGGAGTATAACCATTTAGGTACATGTCCTTTGGTTTACCGTAAGCATATCACATAAAAACTTTTAAATTAAATTAACTTCAAGTTGCTTTCTAACAAAATCTATTAACATTTCAGCTTATTCCTGTGCTTGAAGGAATTTATAACTTTCCTATAACTTTCCCAGAAAGTTATTTGCAAATTAAGACAAAAATAGCATTTGGTATTTGCTATTTTAGATTTTGAATAATGTGACCATGGATGGTTTACTGTGTACAAAAATCGATCTACATTGCACTTCTTTTTTTCTTTACAGGCTCTTTTGCAACAGGAGCGTGACCAGAAGATTTCCCTAGAAGATTCCCTGTTAGCTGCTCAGTCGGAAATCAAAGCGTATCAGAACCAGCCTCCACCAAACAAGGAGGTTAGTGTAAGTAAAAACCCAGCTTATCTGGGTGGGGGTGGATGATGGCGGCCATCTTGGTGTGGTGCATCATGGGAAGTTTATTTGTGGTTGAGGTAACAGAACACAGTACTGTAAAGCTTGAAACTTTCATGGTGGTTTTATTTTCGTGGTTTTTGTGGTCACCCCTCCACTGTGAATTCATGACACTGCAAATATGAGTTTTCATTGTATTGCTGCCGTACTACAGAATTGTTTCAACTGCAAAATTCTAAACAACGCCAAAAACTCCCTTTCTTTCTACTCCAAAATAAAACCACCACGAAAACAAATGAATTTACAGTGTTGCAATGTTTTGTTTCATTCTGTTGTACTAATATGTGTTTGTCAGGCGCTTAATCCACATAGAATAACACAATATGGATAGATTGTCTTGGTTGTTATTTTTAATTCACTGTCTTCTTTGAATGTTTTGCTAGTTTGCACTACCTTGTTTACACAATACACAATAACCTAATTGCTAAAACCCTTTTTTTACAACTTTCAGTATCGAATCAACATCGATGGAGCGGAGGAAGCTGTTGAGCTCAACCCCTTCGACTACCGTGCTTTGAAGATTAGTAAGTGCATTTTTACAAAGTTTAAAATACTGAAGCCAAACCACAAGTTGTGAATGGCATTAGATTTAAAGAAAAGTAAAACCACATCTCTAACTAGCTAGGACATGTTTGAATGCTGACAGACAGTTCGTATGTTCCGTATTGCAAGCAGTTTAGTGGTCTGTGAAAGTGTCGTCTATTTCATTCTTTCCATACTTCATGAAATAATTTGTTGCTTAAACAACTGTAACTGTCTTTAATGTAGTTTTCAAAAGAGTGGTGCTAAATATAAATTTAATATCCTTGCTGCATAACCAACATAGAATTAGTAGCCGAATAGCTACTTCTGTATGATAAAGGTTAACATGGTTGACTAAGAATGTTTTCCTGATACATACAGTAGACAATCTATGTAATTTTTTTAATGTTTGTTGCAGCTCGAAAGATGACGCCATGTTGTATGACCTTGGACAAGTGGTTACGGGGACGAAGGTGAGATAACACAATCAATTATATTCTTAAATGTTCATTTTGTAATTTCATAGTTGTCAGGTATAATAGATTTTCAAAAGGTCGTCACCTATAAAGTAATAACGACAAGGATCTTAGTAAATTGCCTGTAAGGCAATAAAGCAATAAATGTGATGGTTATTGTTGGTTACATGTTATTTTTTTCTCGCCCCTGTAGCCTGTACCTGACCAGGATGCTGAGGACACGCCCCTGCTGCCGATTCCTCTCATTTGCATATCTGTTTGTGCTTCACGTAATTGCGTTCATGTTCTTTTACGCCTTCTTCTAAAAATCAAAGATCGGCAACACAAAATTGTACAATATCCTACTTATCAATAACTTAGACAAAAAAGGAGTATGTCATACTCTAAGGAAGGTTATGTCAACTCCAGGTACCCTAAGACTGCCACACTAAAAAAACCCCGGTGAATTCAAAGAAAAGCTATTAACTTAAAACGCAACATCAGTATGAACTTTATTGCTCAACAATGGACCTTTCCTATAGTCCTGCTTACCTCAGTTAAAACATAAAATTGCAAATGTATGGCCAACATGCAGCCATTCTCTCATTGGTCAAACCGCTAATTGTCATGTTATCATTGGTTGGACTGATAATTGTGATGGACAGCAAGGAAAGGTCCATTGTACAAGTTAGAAAGTATGGCACGTATTGCTATATAAAAAGCATACTAATCTACCTTATAAATACTATGTAGTATGGGATAAGAAATTTTAGAGTCAATGGTGAAATTTAAAGGTTAGGCATTTTTTCAAGTATTCTACAATGTATGTACAATGCTTCGGTTGTCACATGTCAATATGTACGTAAATTTGCTTTTTGACTCCATTGGGGTAAGTCTTGGTACAGAATGTGATAGGCTTGTATATAGTGAATTATATATGAATATCAACACATTTGAGACCTACAATCAGAAAGTGACATTCGTCTTCTATTAGTTCAATCTGGACAAACCCTTTTGTAGTCCCCAAGATAAGCACACGTAAGACATCCAGGTGTTCAAGACATTCTTGAAAAGGCCTCGATAGCTAACACCTTTTTTTTGTGTTGGAAATTACAGTCTAAACTTCCTCCATAATGCCTTCTACCAACACAGGTGAACTTTCAAGATATAACCTTTTTTCTGTGTCTTTCTTAGGGTACCGGGCGCTATAACTTGTTACAGTAGTTGACGTTATATTCAGAATGATGATGTATATTGTAAATAGTGTACCTATAGATAGATATAAATGCAAGCTTAGTTTTACTGTCAGCCATATAATGGTGAATTTTATTCAGTAAATAAAATGCCAATTGAAGAGAAGAATCGTTTAAACAACGATGATATCACAATGCAAGTATATTTTGCTGCTTCCTATTAAGGTCTATCATGAACGGAGTAAATAATTGTAAAGTATTTCAATTTTAGTTCTTGCACAAAAAATGAGCATCTGCAATATAAGCAATTTCAAAGTGTTGAGAATAGAACAGAATGCAGAAAGTTGGTTCTAAGCATTTTTAGCAATTCTTCCTAATTTTGATTTTTTTTGTTGCAAATGCTGTCAAATAAAATGTACTGCAAATGTATTATGATAGCTGACTAAGCCACAAATGTATAAGATAATAGACAGGGTATCTGTGTAATTAATTCTGGGTATGGAAGTATTGTTTTGGGTGGCTAAGCTGTGGGTTTGTGTGTCTGTTTGCCTGGACAGAGTAGGCGGGTGGGGGGAAGATTGACAGGCAGAATGACAGGATGTCATAGGTCTCAAAGGGGGTGCATTGCTAGTTTTCATTCACTGAAATACTAGACTAAGTACAGTATACATATCCATGTGTCCATATACACAGAATTGTGGAGAGCTCGAATCAAGATATGGAACAACAGTGGCTTCTATACAACGAAAATGAAAATTATGCTACAGTTATTAGAAGCAATCATTAAGTTAAACCTTATATTGTCTGTAGACTTGTTTAATGTTTTACCTTTTAATGATATGACTTTGTTGTGGGAACTTGTGCATATTGTTAAATTTTGTTGAATAATAAACAAAGAGATTACTTGACAATGTGTTGCATTGTTGTGTGTTGTTTAAAGGTCCCTATAAAACTATGTCAGAATGATAGAAAAAGTCAATTTTTTGTTATTCCTTTACATAATAAGTTGAATTTACGACATTGTCTAGCGATATTCACAGAGAGCAAATGTGACGTACAAATGTGTAAAGTGCATTACACATAATACAAAAAAATTACTTATGCTGCCTTAAAAAGGCATTATGTAATTTTGGCGCAAAATTAAAAATAATGTATTGTTGGTATGTCGAAGAAGAAACTGTTTATCAAATAAGGGTGTGTGTCGTGTGTGTGAGTGTTTGTGTGTATGTGTGCGTGCGTTTGTGTGTGTGTGCGTGCATGAGTGTGTGTGTGTGTGCGTGCATGAGTGCGTGTGTGTGTGTGTGTGTGCGTGCATGAGTGTGTGTTTACTTCAGTTGGAAAATTAGTATTGACATGTACATGCTATTACAGGATTCAAAGTACACATAGGTAGCTAACATTACACATGCTTGAAGCCAATCTGCGATTAAATAGCTAATATATAATTAAAAAATATTTCAACTTGGAATTTCAATTATTGTAAAGCAAGTAGAAGAGTTTTATTTTATATCAATGGTGTATGTTTTGTAGAGATTCTTGGTTTCTTGAACACCGAAATTGCCGAAATATTGACAAAATTGCACCGTATTGAGCCGCTCGTAAAAGATAATCCAGGAATATTTCTCTCAAAATGAACAGATGCAAGACTAAAATGGTTCTTTCCCAATAAATTAGTGATATTTAGGTAGTCGGAGTGAGCCTCAAGGTCAAGAACAAGAGCAGAAAAGACTAGGAGTAAAACCCCCATAAGAGCCCATCGCGTTTCCCAACTCGCCAAATGGCCAAATCTGGGAATGAGCGAGGCTTCCTTAGCGAGATACGGCCCTTCTCGGAACAGGTGCCCCAAAACGGGGGTGTGATATGGGATGAATATCCACTTTTTCAATTTTTGAAAAATGAAACTTTTGGTATTTTTCGACCTCCTTGTTTTCAGAGTATACTTCTTACGGTCCCTATTATATTACTGATTAATATCTTCGCCTGAATTTCTTTTATTCTCGAGTTATATGTCAAAATGTGTTTTTGCGATCAGCTGATCGCTTGCTGAACTGAAGATTTCGCTGTCGCCGGCCGTCCAACACATTACCATATGAATGGAAACCAAGCAGATGTCAGGAGGGAAGATCGCGTCGCCACTGGGGTATACGCCCTCTTATTTCATAACTTCTGCTGTTGTCTTTTCCACGGAAAATCCCCGTAGAGATGTCGGGGAGCTCGAGTCCACGATGCTCTGGCCATCTGAGGCTAGCCCGATACCTAAGCAATAAGCTTTACCTGGCAGAAAGAGCCCTAATTCTATACATGTATTTGTGGCAGAGATTTAAATGCCTTAATCAGAATCAGATTCTTTACTGCATTAAACTGTATATACATGTATATATATTCCCCTTTCCCGGCCCATTCAAGTAATCACACAAAGAACACGTCATACAAAATATCCAACGGTCATTGGAGGGAAACTTTATTTTATATCACACAGCTACATTGCGAAAATTCCTGTGGTACAGAATAGAAAACAGAAAACTTTATTGCACGACAATAGATCAAACAACTGATAAAATTCTCTTTAAGAGTCAGATGTTTCAGATAACACCCCCTGTCGTTTCTTGGACTTTCCCCATACAACTGCCCAAGACAGGTGCATCAAAGTACTACTATCAGCATATACTCTTCCACAATAACATTCAAGATTCATCGTGGCGTTAACACACAGGAGTGGTCTTGACGCTGGCAAAGTGGTCAAAACTTAGGAACTAATCAGAATTTCCACCACAGATACTGCAGCTCGCTTCATCTTGTGACGGTTCTTGAATTATAATGACGATGGAATTCGATTACTAGTAATTAAAATAATGTTCAACTCTTGTCCTTATGAGAAGTCAAGTTGGATGAAGACAATCTACAAATATCTGCAATGGAGTTTCCTAAACTGTTCCTACCTGGTCCTAGACTTTACTCTTTACTCAAGTAATACTAGTTTTTTTACTCTGAAAACATCCTGTAAGTCTTCAAAATGTCCTTGTAAGGAACAGCCATGCACTAGAGAACGATGCCGCGGGATCTGGGGTGAGGTCGGTCGCCCCCCCCCACTCTGGCAGACAGACCTTGAACTTTTGTACCAGTCCTCCAAGCAGGAGGCCGAGAACTTATTATGTCAGATCAGCCCGCTGGTCTACGTGTCAGAGGTGACCAGCACTGCAAACAGAGGGAAAGAATAATCTTTGTTTAGTCTATCAATTTTAGAAGAAACACGGGACGCCAAACATAGTCAAAAGTAGAGTTACTTTATCTATCCACGTAAACATCAATGCACCGTTGCAACGAATCTTACCTGTCCTCTTGTTTTCATAGTAAAGCAACTGCGCCGCCTCCAGCATGTAGTTTGTAGATTCAACACTCACTTGGCCTTGAAGACCAACGTAAAGAAACGTTATGATGATTGTAAGTTCATACCAGGAGTCCCGAAACACCTTCGTTCATTCAGTCAACAAGTTTGTCACCTTTGACCGACATATCCAACCTTTTTGGCCTTATGATAGCATTTTGTCGCAGTATGTCGGTTTATCTGACTCATCTGCACGTGTCAATGAGGACCCCTAGCGATTTGTTTTATTTTTGCCCTTGCTAGATGCGGGTTTGCCTGCAGGCATGTCCAAATAAGGAATATGCCCAAATAAGGAATATGTGTAGGTCCAAATAAGGGATACGTGTAATGAACTTACGCGCCAAAAGTGGACCACACAATAGCGGCCTCTAGCGATTTACTTCTGAAGTGCAGTGTCAAATATAGGAAAGAAAGAAGCCCTAGAGGCCGTTGACCTTGGTTGAGACGGCCCCCCTCCCCACAAAAGTGTATCTATGTTTCTACAGGACACGTTTAGCCCACTAGACAACCAGACAGACACCCTAGATTGTAAGTTTCTTTCTTCTGAAGCTTTTGAACAGTTCTAGATGACAGTTTATCCTGGGAAATGGATTTTTAATCCATATTTAATACGCAAACTGCGTGTGATGAACTTACGCGCCAAAAGTGGACCACACACTTGCGGCCTCTAGCGATTTACTTCTGAAGTGCAGTGTCAAATATAGGACAGAAGCCCTAGAGGCCGTTGACCTTGGTTGTGACGGCCCCCCCCCCTCCCCACAAAAGTGTATCTATGTTTCTACAGGACACGTTTATACCACTAGACAACCAGAAATACGCCCTAGATTGTAAGTTTCTTTCTTCTGAAGCTTTTGAACAATTCTGGATGACAGTTTATTCTGGCAAATGGCTTTTTAATCCATATTTCATACGCAAACTGCGTGTGATGAACTTACGCGCCAAAAGTGGACCACACAATAGCGGCCTCCAGCGCTTTACTTCTGAAGTGCAGTGTCAAATATAGGACAGAAGCCCTAGAGGCCGTTGACCTTGGTTGATACGCCCCCCCCCCCCCTCCCCACAAAAGTGTATCTATGTTTCTACAGGACACATTTAGCCCACTAGACTACCAGACAGACGTCGTAGATTGTAATTTTCTTTCTTCTGAAGCTTTTGAACAATTCTGGATGACAGTTTATTCTGGGAAATGGCTTTTTAATCCATATTTGTTATATTTCATACGCAAACTGCGTGTGATGAACTTACGCGCCAAAAGTGGACCACACACTTGCGGCCTCTAGCGCTTTACTTCTGAAGTGCAGTGTCAAATATAGGACAGAAGCCCTAGAGGCCGTTGACCTTGGTTGTGACGCCCCCCCCCCCCCCCCCAAAAGTGTATCTATGTTTCTACAGGACACATTTAGCCCACTAGACAACCAGACAGACGTCGTAGATTGTAAGTTTCTTTCTTCTGAAACTTTTGAACAATTCTGGATGACAGTGTATCCTGGGAAATGGCTTTTTAATCCATATTTCATACGCAAACTGCGTGTGATGAACTTACGCGCCAAAAGTGGACCACACACTTGCGGCCTCTAGCGCTTTACTTCTGAAGTGCAGTGTCAAATATAGGAAAGAAAGAAGCCCTAGAGGCCGTTGACCTTGGTTGTGACGCCCCCCCCCTCCCCACAAAAGTGTATCTATGTTTCTACAGGACACATTTAGCCCACTAGACTACCAGACAGACGTCGTAGATTGTAAGTTTCTTTCTTCTGAAACTTTTGAACAATTCTGGATGACAGTTTATCCTGGGAAATGGCTTTTTAATCCATATTTCATACGCAAACTGCGTGTGATGAACTTACGCGCCAAAAGTGGACCACACACTTGCGGCCTCTAGCGCTTTACTTCTGAAGTGCAGTGTCAAATATAGGACAGAAGCCCTAGAGGCCGTTGACCTTGGTTGTGACGCCCCCCCCCCTCCCCACAAAAGTGTATCTATGTTTCTACAGGACACATTTAGCCCACTAGACTACCAGACAGACGTCGTAGATTGTAATTTTCTTTCTTCTGAAGCTTTTGAACAATTCTGGATGACAGTTTATTCTGGGAAATGGCTTTTTAATCCATATTTGTTATATTTCATACGCAAACTGCGTGTGATGAACTTACGCGCCAAAAGTGGACCACACACTTGCGGCCTCTAGCGCTTTACTTCTGAAGTGCAGTGTCAAATATAGGACAGAAGCCCTAGAGGCCGTTGACCTTGGTTGTGACGGCCCCCCCCCTCCCCACAAAAGTGTATTTATGTTTCTACAGGACACGTTTAGCCCACTAGACAACCAGACAGACGTCGTAGATTGTAAGTTTCTTTCTTCTGAAACTTTTGAACAATTCTGGATGACAGTGTATCCTGGGAAATGGCTTTTTAATCCATATTTCATACGCAGTTTGCGTGTGATGAACGTAAGGCAACCGTTTAGATTTGCGTAAGGCAACCGTTTAGATTTGCGGGACGAAATTAGGGCAAGTTTTACATCTTATCTAGTTTTGTCGTATAAATGAAAAGAAATCCAAGGTCAATGTCGATTAAGGTGTAAATGCAACGTGATAGATTCGGTAGATTCAACTTAAATAAGTAAAGAAATGACCAAAAACGTGGACTTTTTGATGGTTCAAATCGGGATACAATAGGTGCCAATTAGGTTGTTGAAAAGAATTCATGTTAAGTGGTCTGCCACTGACACTGTTCTGACTATATATAGTGCGATAATTATTGCGTCTCATTGCACAATTTTGAAAGTGCGCTGTTTACGACATCTAATTGCCGAAGTGTTAAAACACTTCGGCAATTATATGTCGTAAACAGCGCACTTTCAGCGCATGTACTTAACCATCATGAATTCATGAGCCTGGTAATATACCAAATAGCATCACAGTATTTGAGCCTTTGCTTTCTGTGGAGTCTAAATCCTAAACAGTTCTGTTGTTTCTGTATTTTGGGACACTGTAAGGTCATCCCAGGGCAATGTCTGCTTAGTCTCTGACACAAGAGGCGATGTCTATAGACAGTGTCAGATCGTAATGATGTTTTGTTACGCCAGGGGGACTGGATGTGTGATTGTATGATTAAAAAGACGGACGACTATTTTATATGGATATGGACAGATAAAAAATTGGACTTGTATCTCGTCTCATTATCGTTTGCACTGTCGGGAGGGATCCTGGCAACGCTGCCTAAATGGTACATTTAGGAGGACCGACAATTCTTTAGCGGTAAATTGTACGCATGTAACTGGTCTTACAGTATTGTTTGTATTGTGTGGAATATCACATGGGGGATCCTAGCAACGCTTCTTAAATTGGAAACAGAATGGAAATTCTAAAAATTAACTGTCAAGGTACCCCTTTAGGGAAAGGTGGAAAGGGGACCTGATAAAAATCACGAGAAAACATACACTGCAGATGTCACTTCCTCCATTGGTTCTACCTTCTTGCGAAGTAATGAGTTTCAAGTGTAGTACATGTATGCGAGAGTTCCTAAAGGGGCCGTCACATTGCGCGAAAATCGCGATCGGCCGACGAGTCGGCGAGCTCTAAACGACATTTACGGCAGCAGTACGCCCGATGTTTCGTCGACCATCGCGCGAATTTTCGGGATCGCCGGCGATTTTTCAGAGTCGACCGAAGCTCGCTGACACGCGAAACTTGTTCTTTATATAATGCCTGCGTCACATTGTCGACGAGCTTCGGCCGTATTTATTGATCACCGAAAGGTTGTCCGATTTTGAGATCGACCGAGGATCGCGCGTATTTTTGGCAATGTGACGGCCCTTAAACAGAATGGTGCTTGTTGTTCTCTGTACAGCCGCAAGGCATGTGGACTCTGTCAGGTAAATCGCGATCGTGAAATATTAAGATTTATATATAGCCGCAGGTGAGACCACGTGCACTGTCACTTCGCTGTGAGCCCACTGCTGCGACACACTACGACGTTCTTCAAAAGAAACGGTGAGCCTCTTCTTGAAACGTGTTTCCTTGTATTTAAGGCGCAGTCAGATTCGTCGTCGGTCGTCCGTCGCACGATTTTGACGTTGTAAAGTTTTCAAGCAGGCTTTAAACAAAAGCAGCCTTTAAAAAACAACAAGACGGTTTAGTTTTGTAAGATACAACGACGGCTATCCCTGAACTTTATCATCATGACCTGCATAAATGTACAATAAATGTCTTTCATTATCATTATATTTTCAGGCCTAAATCTACCCAGGCGAATCCTTCGTACCTTCGAGCCAAACACCATGGATTACATATGGTCATACTACCGACAGATGATGGAAAAAATACGACCTGAGGAAGGCACAAGGCATAATGCCGCCATAGATTTCACGGCAGTAGACGATCCAGAAGACGAGGAATTTGCGAAGTACGATTTTCCCTTTGACAACCTGGTGCTTGAAGGAGGAGGCGCAAGGGGATTGGCTTACGTCGGGATGCTACGGGTTAGTTTCTTTCCTTATGATTCTATTAAGCCCCTGTCACTCATAGTCGAATATGGCCTCCCGAACACTGCCGAACTCCCCCCAACCATGGTTCGGAGTAGGTCGGGAGAAGGTCGGCTGGTGTTCGGCCAGGTCGTCTACTGTTCGGCTGTGTCAGCTAAATGTTTCAAAATATTTAAAACATTCCTGTGTGGACGGTAGGTTCGGCCATGATTGGCTGGTCTTCGGGAGTAGGTCGGGGCGTGGTTGGTAGTCAAATTTGACTCCAATTTAACTCAAATTCGATTAATAGAAAAAGGTAGGCGTGGCCTACATCTCGTCAGACTGCTCCGAAAGTTCAGTCAACCTTGGTCGGCTGGTCTTCGGGGGAATGTTCTGAATGTGTGACAGGGACTTTACCTATGATGGATAGATATATATGAGATAAACAAAACACGCCAGGCCATGCATTAGTAACGCGTCTGTTTACATCTTGGGGACCATCACCTTTGACATTTTACCCACAATGCAGCATTACTGCGCACGCGCAGTCTTATTTGTGAACCATCTACCCTAGGGTGCTTGCTGGAAACTGGTTAGAGCACTTAGTTCAGACAAGGACAGTGTAATGTCTTTGGTTCAGAGCTCAGGTCATATACTGTGCACTTATCTGTAAATAATCTTTTAGTCAGATTCATACCCGGAGGCAAGTGACAACACTAATAACATGGACATCAATCAACAGACAATGAACACAACAATGCGTCTATACTATTGTAAGATATTACCCGTAATCGGTATGCCTAAATACCTCAACCGCCCTCAACCCCCCTCAACCGCCCTCAACCTCCCACTTCCTGGGCTAATATGCAGTGAACATGTGCTAAGAACGCTTTTTAACGCTCTGGATACATTGCCTATGCAATTATAAATAGGAAAATCACTGTAACTCTGGCGTTTTACCAGTTTTTTTACGGCGCGCCGTGCGCCCGAGAAACAGGGTCCGCCATCTTGTTTGTTTACGTCGCGCCGCCAAAACGCATCGTGCCGTAAGTTTCAAGTCAAAACATGGAGAACTCCATGGTCAAAATAAGGAAAGTGAAAAAGCTAAATGTGCAGCACGGAAACTCAGCAGATATAGAGTGAAACCTCTTTAAACATCATGTTTCTGGTGGTGGATTTTAGCGCTCAATACTTTAGGGCGGATATTTTGCGGGGTGTATCACTCCCTAAAGACGGTAACTCCACTTATATTAAAAGTTATAACTTGAAAAACATCGCGAACACTTAGACGTTACTATGTGGGGTCTCCGTCAGCTCTGTCGACGCTGTCGGGTCTTTCGACGCTGTTGGCTCTTTCAGCTCCGTCGGCTGCGACGGTGGAATCGCCTCGGGGTCGGTGGCTGGCGGGAACCCCTTGCAATATTTCCCCGTCATGCCGTACGGGTGATCCTTGGCGAGCTGGCCGCAGCCCTTGCATTTCCTTTTGCTTTTGCTTGGCGACGGCATGTCTTGCAGAGAGGATGCTCGCTACGTGCTGCTTGCGACAGAGCGCAGAGTCGTTCTGACAAGATAAGCTAGAACTTGCTGATGTACGGAACCCGCAACAGCGGGAACCAATTAACTTCTTACATCACCCTCGGACCACCGGGCACACGGAGGAAGTTTCCCGCTGCGCTCGTCCGGTGTCCGTCCTTGCGGGGCACGCCCCCCGCCTCCGGACAGGTTTCCAAGAAGCTGACCCGCCGGAGGTCAGGAGTTCAAAACTTAAATGAATGACACATCAATTTTCACTTTTATTTATACTCGTATAGACAATGTATACAGAGTGTAAACAAGGGTTCTTAGCACATGTTCACTGCAAATTAGCCCAGGAAGTGGGGGGTTGAGGGCGGTTGAGGGGGGTTGAGGGCGGTTGAGGTATTTAGGCATACCCAGATGTAATATTGTTTGTTGTTGTATGGATTGCCCTATTCAGAATTTTTCTAATTTTAATGCCCTGAGCACCGTTAAAATGGGACGTACACAACTTTGAAAATTGATGATGTCCTGTTGAAACATCGTAGGCTTATCAAAACTGACCCCGTAATATACCCCCGGCGTGCGCCAAAGGACCTGGGCGGGCGGACAGTACTCTCAGCACCGTAGAGATACCGGGGAGCCTACGAGGGTCTGGCCGCCAGGCTACATATCCTGCACCATTCACTGCTCAAAATCTGATCTTTAAGCATACTTTCAAGCATGCGAAAAGGTTCCATTTCCCAGTCGATTGAAGAAACAGAACCTTTACGCATGCTTAAAGGTGTGCTTAAAGATGTAATTTTATGCATAAGGTTCTACGGACGGCTGGAATCCTCCCCCGAATCAAGCGCGTGGCTGGAGTGAGTGCTGGCGCCATCACTGCGACTCTGGTGGCTCTGGGTCTCACCTGCGAAGAAGTGGCCGAGCAGGCGAGCGTGGAAATCGACAAAATTCTTATTGCTGGTATGTACATGGACTGCATGAAATCGTATCCGGCCAACAGACACTTCCGGCCAACTTCCTGCTGACACCCAGTCCTAACGTCCTGAGTCTGACATTTTGTGGGCTGTGGTTAAGGAATTTCCACAGCTATCTCTTATAGTTATATTATATCATATTTTATTTCATTATATTATATCATATCATATTATATTATATTATAAGAATTCATACATCTTTATACAATGGCTTTAGAAACTGCTTTTTAACCTAATCAAATCCTTTATACAGGAGGGTTTTTTGAGAAATTGATCAAGCCTGTCAATTTCTTCTATCGCTATGGCTGGGAGAGAGGAGACGGTCTGTACAAGTTCCTTGGAGACATCTTGGAGGAGTCCACTCGAGAAGATGGCAAGCCGGGAAACCCCGACATCACATTTAAGCAGGTATGAATTTTGAAATAATTCGTTTGTTACACCTCTGTGTGTACGAATGTTTCGTTTTCACTGTGTGTTTTTTCTGTTTGCTTGTGTGTCCGGAGTTATTTGAGTACAGTAGAGTAATCAAAAGTGAGAGGGAATGGCGTAACCACAGACTGGCCCGAATTAGAGGTCAAAATGGTCTCCCGACAGGCTGGGAGGAAGCGACACAGAATCAGTGACAAATTCACAATAATAAGTAAAACAAGAAATTAACAAGAACTCTAAATACTTAACGGTGGTGTGAAAGCTTCGCTTTCGTTTTCCTTATTGACTTGATATGGAAAATGAGTGAAAACGCTATGTATTCTTATCTCAGCTGTATGAAATGAAGGGCATGGAACTTTGCATTGTGGTGACGAACTTGGACCAGCTAACAGAAGAGTACTGCCACGTCAAGACCACGCCGGACCTTCCCGTCCGCAAAGCCGTCAGGATGTCCATGTCCATCCCTGGTATGTTAAGAACCGTTCACTGCACGAAAAGTGGGATTTACCAATGGCGATAGAAAAAAGTCTGGTAATGATTGCTTTTGCCATTTGATGCTTTTAGGCAAGCATTATCAGACTTACCTGGCGTGTATTGCTTTTGTTTTGACTGCTATTCCCAGACTAGACGTACTTGGCAGACTTATATTACCTGAGATGTAATCACGAAGTAGCAAAGATAACACCTGGGGTTAGATATGCAGGGCTCACTCCACAAATAGCGATCTGCCGTGTTGTCATTGGTTGAAATTCTAATTGTGATGGACAGTCAGGATTGGTCTATTCTGTACAGGTCTGTTTGAGCCAGTACTGTCTGACTACCACGGCCCCAACGAATTCTTTGTTGACGGCGGCGTCATCTGCAACTTTCCTCTTCACTGCTTCGATGGTAGGCTTGGAATCTATCCATACCATAAAAATATGAAATTTTTGTTTGCATGAAAGTTCATCTGAGTTGGTAAATTAGATCATGGAATAATTACACTGTTATAGATTTATCTTAATGCATCTTATACATGGGTTTTGTACCGTTAAATGTGTTCATCAGGATGGTGGCTGTCTATGAAGGAAGAGGATTCCCTCTTCAACAGGCTTGACGACCTTGCCAATCTTAGCAGCACCATGCACCCATCCAACCGCTTTCACTGTGGTGGCAACGACTTGGAGAAAACCATCGGAGCCATGCTGGTTAGTACTCTTTAAGCCTTGTGGCTAGCATACACCGCAGTTTCTGAACAAATATCCAAATGGCAGACGGATAGAGTATGTGCGGGCCCAGTCTTTCGGGCAAGGAAGCGATGAAGAGAGCCCAAAGCCAAAAAGGCTGACATCCACGCTAGGTCTGTGAAGCCATGTCAGCAACTGACGTTGCTTCCAGGTCACCCTCTTTCCCTCCCAGTAGCCTCTGTATGTATGACAGTTAGCAGACCGATAGATAACTTGTCTGCTGTCTTTCTGGACACCTTATGTTCACTATTATTCTGTAGCACTGAGGTGGCAATTACATATCTTTTTCTCCATGTCGAATGATAGGACCCAGGATTCACACCTGTACAGTACAACTGACACACTGAGTTCATAACGAACAAGAAAGCTTTTAAAACAAGCTGTCCATAGGCCGCCAAAATGGGAATAGCTGGTTGGGTGGCATGGGTGTGCACTATTAATGACTTGCTCATCTTGCTCGAATTGTAGCAATGCTAATAAGAGTGAATTGAAAGACCTGAAAAATAGACAGTGTTGCTTCCCTTGGCTTCCCACAGATGGATTGCGTTCCTAAATGACGTGGACGTCAGAATTGTCCAATTGCCCCGAAATTGCCGAAACGTAATTTGAATTGTCCCGAGCTGAAATTTAGCGTCATTTTGACATCGGACATTGTTAATTTCGAGGCCTGGCTTGGCATTGCGTAACGCGTGCGATTAGACATTGCGCAACTTCTTGCTACCTATCCTGCATTCACATGTTATTTTCGAGGCCTGGCTTCGCATTGCGTAACGTGCGGTTAGACATTGCGCAACTTCGTGTGATCCATCCACCATCCACCATGGTGACACCGGGCACTATACAGAGACTGCAATTCGTTTATTTTCGAATGACGTGCTACGTTTCGCCTTTCCAGTATTCCGACGAGGATGTAGAGAAGTTCCAACGAAAATTCCACGATCGTCTGACACAGGAAGAGCGGGAACACGAGAGTAAGAGGCCCGACACAGCAACGGCAAGGTCAGAGAAATGATGATCATCCTCGCATGCTATGTCCTCCTTTGATTTATTTTTATTTATTTATTTATTACAATTTTCCATATACATGGACAGCATGGTGGAACAGGTGGACATAAGGACAGCTTTTCAAAGCCACCATGCCAACAAGGTCATACTAGTACATAAAATACAGCATAACATAACATAACATAACATAACATAACATAACATAACATAACATAACATAACATAACATAACATTACATTTCAATTAATGTCTATACCAAGCAAGGACCCTGCAGTTGTAGTTTGGGTGCTTTCCTATTTGAATACTCGCCACACTCGTTCTCTACTGACCACAGACCACTATTTCAGGCTCCTATAGGATTACATGTAAGGTTCAGTTCAGTTCCTCCTTAAACGAGGTGCCAGATGTAAAACATGTACATAAGCTGTAAAACATTGAAAAACGTGTAAACATGTAAAACATGTAAATAAAACATGTAAATAAGTCATCATGTCAAAAGTCACCTACCTGAGTTTTAGGCCATGGAAAACTCACATTGACACTGGACAGGCCGACCTCTAAATTGTCAATTTAGGCTAAAATTCCCATTTTCTATACAGTGAAAAGGCTTCGTTGTAATCAAGGAGGTTCTCCTTGTTGTAATGAAAACAAACCTACCATGACCTCTGACCCCCTGCAATCACCAAATTACAAGAAAATATCAGATCTACAGGGCAGCTACAACAAGCCTACAAGTCCGTTGTTCAATAAAAGAAGAAGGAAAAACCCATTTCAGCTGCAAAATGCCAACAGTTATCAACATACTCCAAGAAAAATACTGCTTGCAGTTGGTTTGGATGGCGAATTAGTGACCTTTGCCCTACTGGGATCTGCCCTCCTTCCTGCGTTAGCGCTGGCCAGCATTTAGCCAATCAGAGACTCCCCCTCCTGTTGTTTGCGACAATGTTACCAGCCAATCATGTTGCTTTTTGACTGTAGGTGGCGACGTAATTGGCTGGTTTAATACGGCTGGCCAGTGCCAACGCAGTGAAAGCGGAATCTAAAGTTAATGAATAAAAATGTTCATGAAGAAAAATGTTATTTTGCTATTAACATTTGTCACGATTTCTGAATGTCCAAAAAGACGTGACACAATAAATATGGACCCTCTAGCAGCTTTGCATGGAACGTGCTACAGTACAGGGGCGTGTCAGTTGCAGACTTTGAAACATTAGATAAGTCAAGAAATTTAAAGGATAAATGGATTTTTATGATTATCTATGGGGTTTAATCGTAGGAAGTACGAAGACAAGAAGAAACTTGAAACTGTTGGAGCCATGGAGAACAGAAAGAAAATGCGCGGCCTCATTGACAGGTTTCTGACAAGTCTGAAGGAGAAAAACACTGCCGATACAGCAACCATCAGTAGATACGAGCTGCACAGAGCTTTCACTGAGGTAAGTGTGTGTGTGTGTGTGTGTGTGTGTGTGTGCGCGTGCGTGTGTGTGTGTGAGACGGAGACGGAGTGACAGACGCAGACGGAGTGACAGAAAATAGAGTTCAGAGGTGGTAGAATTAGTTGATTTATCATCTTTTATCATGGCATTCCAGCTCATGGGAAGAGACTATTAATTTACGGGGGTTAATGTTTTTGGTGTTGTAGGCAAGCGACAACTCCCTGGAGGAAGAAGACAAAGAGAAACTCTTTGGTGCGGACTACAACATTGACAAGCTCTTCGACCAAATGGACACTGACAAAGATGGAGAGGTCAATATTTCATTAAACTATCACATTTGGGATGTTTCTGTAGGTATTTTATATGTGATAGACGTTTATTTAAAAAAGTTCCTTAGATGTTCTAGTATGTTTAACGGTAAGCATATGGACGTGAATGTGAATATGCAAAAACATCTATGCTTTAGTCATTGTTATAGAATCTTTGGTATCTATCTGTAAGGCGAGTGATATAATCTAATGTTTACTCCCATCCATAGCTATATGCAATGGTCGTTTCGTACACAAATTGAAAACAGATTACTTTTTTCAAAAATGTACTATTTTATAATGTGCTGGGATACTCAGAAAACATCTAGTAGTACTAATTAGTATTTACCTTCGAGTACGAAGGTATTGTTTTCTGTGTGTTTACATGTGACTGTATTTGCTTGTATTTTCCTGCAGTACAAAGGGCAGGCAGGAAGGGGGGGTTATAACCGCAGATTGACAGGAAGATCCATCCACTTATTTACTGCAAGTCACTGGGGGTACCCACTTAGGGCTTGTCACACTTCCGGCCTCTTAGCTTGCAAGGGTTCTGTCCTAGGCCCGTTGTAGTACGTCAGACCATCTCTTCAGTTGTGCCTTATACAAATAGCCTCTACCAGGTTTGAGGGCACGGCTGGAAATAGTAGAAATTGGCCAAATAGAGAGAGATAACACGCCGAGGGAGTTAGCCATCCAGTTTACAGCTTGCCGGCCCAACATAGCGATATTCCACAGGCTTGTGGGGCCGGCAAACTGTAAACTGGATGACTAACTCCCTCGGCGTGTTATCTCTCTCTATTTGGCCAATTTCTACTATTTCCAGCCGTGCCCTCAAGCCTGGTAGAGGCTATTATACAAAAACTCCAGATATCTTCCGGAGGTTTGAGGTCTCTGACTTCATGTTTCAAAATTGATAATGTGTGATATTTTATCTTTACTCACGACTCTTCTCAAAGCTGTCGTACCAGGAGGTTCATGGGTTCTTCGCCAACAAGGGCTACAGCTGGCTGACACGGTGTATGGAGGAAGAAACCATAGGGCTGGGGGGGTACACCTTGAAATATGTGAAGCTCCTGGATGTCATGGGGAAGAAAGCCTACAGCAAGGTTGGTGTTGTTTTCTTTATCTGTTTTGCTTTTTCAAATTGAGGTGTAGAACATTTGTGATCGGGATAACAGAGCAGGTGATTGTTACCTTTAAAAGTTGTCACCCAGGAAACCAACAGACAGACTGACAGACAGATACACACACACACACACACACACACACACACACACACACACACACACACACACACACACACACACACACATGCACACACACACACACACACACACACACACACACACACACTCACACACCCTCTCTCTCTCTCTCTCTCTCTCCTATACCATTTGCTTTTTTCTCATGGACAGCAACGTTTTATAGCTTACCATATGATACCAGAAACATTGTCAGCATCTTTTCTTTATCGCTCGCTTTTATTTTCTACTTTCTGACCCTGCATTTTCTATAGTTAGGTAGGGAACCTATAATTTTTTTTATAATGATTTAATCTCTAAGTTGATGGAATGAAAATTTGGTTACAGGACCAGGATGTGAGAAGGTGCATCGGTGTAGACAGCGACTACGTCAACACAACAGATTTCCAGCTGGAAGACGACGACAAAATCTTTCTGTTCAAGGTAGAATTTTAACCTTCTCCCTGCTACCTAACCCTGCAACCAAAAGGTAATTGGAAGGCAAAATGCTACATGAGCATGCTGAAGGTTAAAAAAACAACACCTGGCACCTGACAACTAATATACAACTGTGAGACGCTGCATTTACCCGTATCTGATGCTTTGCATATTTGGTCATTAAGGACTAAAGTAAAGTATGGCACAATGTCCAGACTATGCATAATGTAAAAAAAACTGAATAAGAAACTGGTGGATGTACCAACTACTAAGTATCTAATACTAGTCCAGAAAAGAACGTTGTCTTTCATTATCCTCATTATAATGTTAGAACTTACGAAAATATTTTTTTCCAACAGCAAGGAGCAATAGGGGCCCGGGCCTTCCTCCGAACCTACATCAGAGACAACAACCTCAAGAAAAGCACTCGCCACTGGAAGATGGTTCGGAACTTCGTTCTTTTTTCTTCAAAATTGATCAAAAACGATTCAGGCCCCCCGCAGTAGAAGGATAATAAAGGATACAGGATTAAGTTTCCAAGCAGCACAAGATACGGCTAGGGACCTTGCTACTTGGATGAACCTTACGGAGAGGGGCAAGGGGCCAGCTACTAGCTTGAGCACTTTTTAGGCAGGAAGGCAATAGAAGGAAAGGGATTGAAACAATGGTCATTATTAGTAGAATTTTGTCAGAGGTCAGGAACAGGATATTGTACATGTCTTACAACTGTCATTGTCGTCGTACTTGTTTGTGCTTTTTTTAAGTGGTAAAAAAGAGCATTTAGTATATTAAGTATCAACAGTTAAGTTTAGTCCCTGATGATGTTACTCGGTTTAACATCTGTTTGTCATAACTTCACATCACTGTTCACCTGTGTCATATGTAGAAGTTGGAAATGATTCCATTGGTTTGATACCATCAGACGAGCATTAAGTATATCAAGTATCTATTCTACATATTCTAGTACTTGGTGATTTTAATCAATAGTTAAGTTATAGTTAACATGATGTGATTCGATTTGTTTAACATCTTGTTGTCACACCAACACATAACTGAATGTACCATTGGGGGGCATTAAGTATATTAAGTATTACTAACTTAGTCTCTAATACTTGGTGATATTAATCAATAGTTACGGTTAGTCCCTGATGATGTGCTTCGATACTTACACTGATAACTGTGTTAAAGTGGTAAATGATTCCATCGGTTTGGTACCATTACAGAAACATGATCATGAGTTTGGAACTCTTGTAGCAGACTCTTCGTTAACATCTGAACATCTGCTGAATGTTCGTTGTCAGACATAGAATGTCTTAAAGCTTATTAGTGGAGGTATAGTTATGTTATAAGCCATACCTACAAACCACAATACCATCTGGAAAAGTACTGGTTGACTGAAATCACAAACAGAGACTATTAGTAACATTTTATAACAACTTTGATATAATTTTTGTAGTCAACCTAAGTGCAATGTGATTTTCATCATGCATGCATATGTTCTGTAATGTCATCTATCTCACAATAAAGTACAAGCGTGGTTCAAAAAGTGACTTATCATTATTGAATGAGTGGGAACTTAATCGCCTTGCAGTGAAATAAATGTAAACAACATGAAACAAATCTTTTCCACAGTTTCCAGTATTTGTGATGACATTTCTGACTAAAACTCAAAATGATTTTGTTCAATTAAAATTACCATTGAATAGGGGGGGGGGGGGGAGAGAAAACAAATGACTCAATTACCTCACCAGGTTGTCTCCCCGCACACAACTGTTTGTAGACTTTATGTTAAAACCTCCTATTTTAAAGAGTTTAAAGATATATAGTAAATGATAAGTTTTGTCAAGTAAAATAAACAAAACACCTCCCTCCGCAACGAGTAGGGTCATTGTCTCTTGCCTCTTCCACTACATTAGACTAACAGCTGTGATTAGAGGTTAGTCTGTGTTTGTATTGCCTCGAGCGTCCCAGTAAACAACCATGAAACATTGAAACAACGACAAAATTTTTACGTTCAACTAGTTAAGTCTTTAAGTTGTGTCCACGGTATGGATCCCTTAACCATGGTTAATCAGAAGAATATTTCTTATGAGGACAGAGAAACTTATCATGGAAAGGGATTGAAACAATGACTAGTTGGTCGTAATTAGTAGAATTTTGTCAGAGGTCAGGAACAGGATATTGTACATGTCTTATAGCTGTCATTGTCGTCGTACTTATTCGTGCTTTTTTCTAAGTGGTAAAAAGGAGCATTCAGTATATTGAGTATCTACACATTCTAATACTTGGTGACATTAACCAACAGTTACGTTTAGTCCCTGATGATGTATTCAATTTGTAAAACATCTTTTTGCCATACGTGTCATAACTGTTAAACAGTGTTTTACGAAAAGTTCATCCGTACTGGAAGTTAACATTGTACAGATAACGTGTTGTTAACTACTGATCTGCAACAAACAACACTCCGCCATCTTGCAACAGGGACCAAATGTCAGGAACGTTGTTCAACCAACCATGTCATCGTGTCTGTTAACCCCTTAGGTCAAATTTACCATGGTTAATTGAACACATTTGTAGTACGAATATATGGCAACATTACAAGTTTCTCTGTCCTCATAAGAAATATTCTTCTGATTAACCATGGTTAAGGGATCTATACCGTGGACACAACTTAAAAACTTAACTATAGTTGAACGTAAAAATTTTGTCGTTGTTTCAATGTTTCAAGGTTGTTTACTGGGACGATCTTTGGATAATCAATGAGACAACTTTATAATACATGGGTCCTAAATGTTAACATCAATTGGCAAGGGTATGTTATCATGGACTTCTAGTTTATACTGAAAGCAATCTGTGACCTGTTGTAGATTTTAAAATGCTTTTTATTGTAGGAAGCATGAACATCCTAAATATAGATATAACATAGCATAGTCTTCTTATTACACTCTAGGTACTTAGCCCCATTTGGGCAATCATATGCAATAAATTCATGGGCATTGTCATTGTCTTAATATCATATTATTAATACATAAAGATAAAATTGTAATGCTACTCCGATATTTCTAAAATTGTAGATAATGCTACTCTGACATTTCTAAAAAAAGTATGCTAATTTGAGTTTCCAGTCATTAAATCAAAGACAGTGGCTAACTTTTTAAGCAATTTAGAATAGATCACGGTTTTTAAAAAAATATTGCACCTATTTCAATACACATGTTAGAGTTCATTGTTTTAAATGTGCTATGAGTCAATGGTTAGCTACTTTGTTAAGACCTCAGAATGTTGGGATCCTGTCAAATGCTTCCTTGTAGAAGGATAGTAAATGGAATACTACTCATGCAAGACATTCCATTCATTCTGCATCAGTCGGTACTGGGAGTACAGAAAGTGCAAAATACAGCAAAATGGAGCGAAATGGAACAAAATGGAGCGAAATGGAATGAAATGTAGAAAAATGGAAGATTCAGTTCCACAATCAAGATGGTAACCTTAACAGCAGATCATTTGGTATGTTTTAAATGCATGATTTAAATGCAGTTAGAAACGTATCTATTTGTAAATTTTCACAAATTGCACAACTTAGGCCACACTGACTTGATTATATGGATGACATCTGCATGCAATCAGTTTTGTCCTCCCCCCCCAAAAAAAAGCTTGCAACCATACTGTAAATCCTACAAAGAAGCTGCAAATCTTTAAAGAAGCTGATCAAATATATGCTTAAAAAGAATATTGGAAAATGGATACCAGTGTAATAGAATGCCTTTGTTATCATAATTTTTTTGCCATGTGTATCACTACAACTCGGCTGAAAAAAATGTATTTCGAGTCTTGAGCAAAGTCTTTCAAAGTCAAAGAAGATTAAGATATGAAAGAACAAGAATAGAGTTTTTTGTTTGGGACACCATGTTCTGTGTGTTTAGTCATTTGTTCAACCTTCCTGACCACTTAGATTTCATAATGAAACCAACTTTTTTTTGCATGCTCGCATCAGTTTTGGCATGCCCAGAGGATGTCATCCATATAATCAAATCGGTATTGCCTTAAAAATCTTTAAAAGCCAGTGTCTGTCTCTGTAAAATATTAAAACAGATAATGCACTTTGGTCATTTGCTTTTTTTTTCATCTGCATATCTAAAACTGGCCTTGTTACATTGTACCTTTCTCATATTGCTAAAAACTATTTTTTCAAGAATGTAGGAGATTTAAACTAATGACTTACAAGTTACTGTATTGTTTGGGCCTGTAAAGTAATTTAGAAAAGATTAAGATCGTCTTCCTGTTGATTGGACTCCATCTGTATGTATTTCATGATGTCGTCATCACCCATGGAATCCACAGCACCGACGTCACTTCTGGGAAGATCGTCCGGTGAACGGGCTGTTTTGGTCAAGTTCGGTTTGGGCGCAGTCGGCGGCTTTTTGCCGGGTCTTGGTGCGGGTATGGGCCGTGGCTTTGGCGATGGCTTCAGTTTCTCTTTCGAGATGCTGAGAAGTTTGTCCAAGTCGTCTTCAATGGTGAGAAGATCAGTGTTGTCCTCAACCTGCTGGGACAAATGGATACAGTTTGTGGATCTACATTGCAGTTTTCATGTGCATCACTAGAGGGCATTACTGAATGACACCAGTCCAACATTTTGTCTCCAAGATGCTAAAAATCTGTTTTACACACCATAGCACTGATACACATTACACACTAGTACTATTCTGATGTATGGTGAAAAAAATGCATCCATGTACAATTTAAATAATAAATCTGCAACCAAAATTTAACAAAAATATGACAAAAGGTATTTCAAGTTTAACTTAAAAAAATTGATTTGAGAAGCATTTTAACATTCCTACATGATAATAATGCAAAGAACATTGATTAAAATGGATGTAGTACCTACCAAAAATTTGTATTTCATACATACAAAGTTGACCTTTTTTCCTAAAACTCAACACAGCAAAACAAAACAAACAAACAAACAAATAAACAAACCTGTACAGTTGGTTCTGGCTTGGTTTCTACCCGAGCTCCCTCAGGAATAAACAACTCTTGGTCTTCCTCGTCTTCTTCTCCAAACAACTTGACCCCCTGTGACCTTGTGACATCACTCGTCTTCACCGGCGCTGCCCCAAACAGATCGTCGTCTATTGCCGTACTTGTTGACGTCTGTCCGAACAAATCTACTTCCGCGTCGTCTACAACATCTCCGCCAAAGATATCGACTTTCTTTGGCAAGTTCCGAGCGTCTTCGGGTTTGGCTGAATCTTCGTCTGAGGGATCGAACTTCTCTTCAAAGATGTCTTCTTTCTTCTCCATTTGAGAAGGCGCGATCCTAGCTTCTGCTTTTCTTAAGTAGTAGGTGGACTTGGACTTGCTGACACCGAGAAACTCCAAAAGCTGATAATGGAAATGAAAACAAGTTTAATTCCTTTTTTTTTCTACTTCCATGGACCAACTGTAAAAGAGGGAGCAACTTCATTAAGTTCTTTTTTTCCAAGGAAAAAGTGTTTTGCATAACTTTGCTTCGAGTAGCAACTGAAGTCATAATTCTGTCAGAAAATATGGTAAAACTCTTTTCCTATATTACACTTGGGATTATCTACTTTGTTTTATATTCAGCTATAATATAATATGGTTATATAACAATATGATATGATTTGTCAAGAAAGAACATGCCTGTCCTTCTCTTCCCTGCAGTACCATTGATAGACACCATGTGGCACTTTTAGGTGGATGTTTTTTTCTGTCTATGAAATAAAGATGCACCAAAGACTTACATGCTCCACAAAACTTTTTGACATTCCCTTATGGTTGAATTGAAAGACAAAATACATCATTGACATGTAAATGCAAGGATGGCCAAACCTCGGGACAGGTCGCCATTTTGGGAGTCCTTGCGATGAACCTGACAAAGGTGTCACACGCGTTTCTTCTCTCTTTAGTGACGGCAGCCGAGGACTTCAGAACCATCCGGGAGGGCAGGGTGGGCAACGCAGTTCCAGAGAACTTTTCATCAAGACTCTTGTGCAGAGCTGTGGTTAGAAAAAGATTTGTTTTCAAAACCTTTCAGGAAGCTAAATACTCATAAATTCATTCATTTATTCATTGAGTCATCTATCCATCCATACATTCATTCATTCATTCATTCATTCATCCATCCATCCATCCATCTATCCATCCATCCATCCATTGAATTATTCATTCATTCATCCATCCATCTATTCATCCATCCATCCATCCATTCATTAAAGGCCCATTATGTAAGTTTAGGACAATACAAAAAGTTTATTTTCCGGCCATTTCTTTACATAGTAAGTTGACTTTACACTTAAGTATTCCAAAACAATATTCAGGGAGAGAATATGCAACATCGTTGCTCCATAGAAATGTTTTTAAAAACTGTGAAAGATCTTCCATTCAAACCTCTGGCCACACACACATTGGCAGTTGAGGCCTTGTGTCAATTAACACCCCAGTGGGGTGCCCAACTGGTAGCTCACCAGTGTCTGTCAGACCTCATCCTTACAAGACTTTTTCTTCAAATCTAAAGCGATAATGACCTCAGTTTGTTGATGCTGAACAGAATAGACTAAGTTCATAATGATATCCTGCCTTATTTGAAAGATATGAGTGTTTCCAAGAAGCTGATCATGATAACATGTGCCCTTGTCTAGCCAGCCTGCCCGATACATGGGGCGTACCCAACTAATTATCTCCCCTAGGGGGGCTTCCACTGTATGTTGTTTGTTGTTGTCCACTTTCAAACCGGTGTCACCTCGAACTGAACAAGGACTGTTTTTGTGCACAAAACATAGGTCAGAAATGTGAAATAATGGCGAAAAAGTGTTGAAAAGTGATTGAAAGTGTTGATAACACAGAGATTTGGTATATTTAGAATATTTCAATTTTTTGCGCAAAATCTTACATAATGGGCCTTTAATTCATTGAGTCATCCATCAATTCACTCATTGAGTCATTGAATACCACCCATTCCCCATCCATTCATTTATTCATCTATCCATTCATCCATCCATCAATTCATTCATTGAGTCATCCATCAATTCACCCATTCATTGAGTCATTCATTGAATACCATCCATCCCTCCATCCATTTATCCATTCCCTTATTGAATCATCCATCTATTGTTAGAAAAAGATTTTTTTCCACTTTGCAAGTAGTTTTAGCATCTAAGACCTTGTTTATATCTTATTCACATATATACATTGAGGCTTAGGTAGAAGGACTTTCAAGTTTTATAATCCTACTAACATTACCTCTCTGTACACTTATTCCCACCCAGAGGAAGTATGCAGTATGAAAACATGCCTTCAAACTCGGCGTATTTGTGGCTGCACATGAACTGAACAACATCGCTGGCCTTGTGCTTCGGGCTCTTGAAGACAGTAAGACTGGTGATGACGATTGTTTGGTACAGCGTGGTGGTAGCTAAAGTTCCTGAAACAAAGTTAAGAGCCATATGTTCGTCACTCAAGTATTTTACATTAAATACACATTAGCCAATCAGCACGCTTCATGTTAGGAAATACAGGAACACATCAGTGGGGTACCAGGCTGCTTGTAGTTCTACCGCTTCCTGCCAGGGGTCGTCACTACACAAAAAAGTTTGGACCACTTTCTCCTCCCCCTTTCAAGTCTGGACTGGATCACTTTTTCCACCAACCCGGAATTACAGTATAGAAACACATTGAAAAACTTGCAGAAACTTAGCCTGGTAACCATCCCACATGTCTGAGATGTCACTGTTTCAGTCCTGAAGCACTGGCTTTTTCTGACAGCCGTAAAAATCCCCCCGTGTGCGCCAAGTGACCTGGGCGGGCGGACACCGCTCCCAGCACCGAGGAGTTCCCATGAAGCTCTCGATGGGAGGGTTACCAGGCTAGCAGAAGAAACTACTCGTTGGAAAATCATGCGAAGTATATAGACACAATCCAATAACACGAAATAAATTCACAGGTTGTTATAAAATTCAAAGGTTGACTATGCCAAAAGATCCGCCCCCTTTTTCCAACACCTGTTTTTGTAGCGGACTTTACCTGCAATTTCTTCGGTTTGAGGAACGCTCAAATCCAGCCCCGTTTCCGTGTTTCTGAGCTCTCGCGTGGTGACAGTGGCTGCTATCGGCATGGTGGTAGTCTGCTTTTACTATATACGCTACATAAGTAGAAGTTAAGACGTTGATTCGCAAGCAAAGACGCAGAGAGAAAGTTTGGAAGGATGCGAAGCGACCCTTGAACTCAATGTCTTGTGACTTCCGGGTTTTAAGATCATGCTATTATCGTTGTAGGGATGTCCGCTTTTTGTTTTGATTGAGCGATAATATAGTAAATGCCATTTAATAAACAATTTACCGGTGAAATATTAAAGGGTGTGATTATTTTGTATATATGTATATCAGTATTTTAATTCTTCTATGAATAAATATGAGATATGGTTTTTAGAAAAAAAGTGGCACGTCCCGTCTGCCGAATGACGTCACTTCCAAAAACATGGCGGTTTAGGAAGCAAGTCGAACGTGTTGTCGAGAAAACTCTGCACTTTCTGCAGAAATTCCGCCCTTACGGCAACATTTCACGGCAACTTAGGCGTCTAGTCATGTCCGACGAGGGAATATTAATCGACTTCGGCAGCGAGAGCGGTCCTAGCGCGCCCGGAGCCGGGCAAGGCGCCGCCGGAAGTGCCGGTGTCGGTGCCAGTCAGGTTTTCTTGGGCACGGACTCCAGCAGTAGAAAAGCCGAGACGCCACCGACAAATCTTCTGGACGACTTCGGGTTTGAGACGGCTCCAAGCGCGATGCCAGGTCCGACCGGGTCGTACCAAGACTTCGAGCCAGACGACGAAGAAATGCAGAAAGCGGCCGAGCGAGGTACAACATTTCTTTTCCTAGTTTCAAATTTTACAGATGGGTGCGGTTTTGGCAGATTTCCATGCGGACATCATTGAAAAAAATATGTTTTTTTTTCAAAAGTGTGTTAATTTTCTGGGAATGAAAATACACAGGGATGATAAAAAAATGTATATAATTATATGCCACGGACAGGAAGATGATAACACTTGCTTCAAGAGCAAAATGAAAACAAAAACTAGAGCAGGAAGTTATAATTCATTTCCAGGACAAAATATTTGCATAGATGTTACACCCTTTCTAATTGGCTACTCAGACACACCCCTTAATTCTGTGAATGATTCTGTCCACTTAGTAGTTACATATATTATTATTATTATTATTATACTGGTATCGCCGTGGATATGATATTGAAAAGAAATTCCATTGACAGAAAGTTTTCAATTACGCCGTGGCTATATACACACCGGGTGTGTATATAAAAGACAAATAAATTTTATATACACACCGAAATACTAGCCTCCTTGGTAGGCCCAAAACCTGGGGTTTTGTGAGTGTTTGAGGATTCAGGGGCACCAAGTTTAAACCTCGGTCTTCAAGTTTATCTTAGTGGATGATGAAAATCAGAAAACAACACGGAAATCCAATTCGCCGCGGCGGACAATAAGACGCAAGCAAGCTATCATGTTTTCGATCACGTCCGCACAATCGCTACTTCACGCCGCCCTGACAAGATGTCGGGTTCATTTGCACGTCTAACGCAGACAAGGCAAGCCGGTATGTCCGCCCCAGCATCGTCCCCCAAGAAGGCTAGCAAGCCCAAAGCGGCGCCCAAGGCCCCCGCGGCTCACCCGCCAACTACCGCCATGATTACGGCGGCTGTGGAAGCACTCAAGGACCGCACAGGTTCTTCCGTGTCGGCCATCAAGAAGTACATCGCCGCCAACTACAAGTTCGACGTGGAGAAGAAGGCGCACTTTATCAAGCGCGCCCTGAAAGCCTTGGTGGAGAAGGGTACCCTCCTTCAGGTAAAAGGTACTGGGGCGTCGGGATCCTTCAAAATCAACGTGGCAGCCAAGAAAGCCGCAGAGAAGGCCGCCAAGAAAGCCACCAAGAAGCCGGTCAAGAAACCCGCGGCTAAAAAGGCCACAAAACCCAAGGCCACCAAGCCGAAAAAGCTCAAGGCCAAGAAGGCTACCACCCCCAAGAAGACCAAGAAGCCGGCCACCAAGAAGACCAAGAAGACCAAGAAATCTCCGGCCAAGAAACCTGCTGCCAAGAAACCCGCCAAGAAGACCCCGGCAAAGAAGACCGCCAAGAAGGCAGCGCCCGCTAAGAAGGCACCCAAGCCCAAGAAGAAGTGAAGACTTGGCCGTCGAATTTCCTCCAAACCCCGGCCCTTTTCAGGGCCACCCACATCCTTACGAAAGAACTATGTCTGACACCTCCAAGTTACCCATGCTCCACACGAATACGCACTATCCCCTGAAAGAAAAATGATACACGAACTAAGAAGAGAATGAATAAAAATGAATTAAAGAGGGAAGCCAAAGCGGGTGTGTATATAAAAGACAAATATATTTTATATACACACCGGGTGTGTATATAAAAGACAAATAGATTTTATATACACACCTGGTATGTATATAAAAAACAAATAGATTTTATATACACACCGGGTGTGTATATAGCCACGTTCTTTCAATTATAGTATACGAAAATACATAAACTATCCCAGCTTAGAAATGTTGATTTAGTTTTATTTTTGCACAATTTAACATTAAAGGGTAATCCTTAGGCTTAGGGTACATGTTTGTTAGGGTAATTGTTTTTGACAGGATCATGAGGTGTTATTCACAAGATTATCAAAGAATGATGTAAGGTATACTATGCTCTGATTGGTTGGATTCCTTGGCTTTTGATTGGTTCCTAACTTAGTGACAATTCTTGTCAATAGTGCAAGATTGTTATTGACAGGATCAAATTCCTACACATTATTGGTGAACCAGTGTGCGAAATACTAGGTTGCCCAGTTGCACCATGCAACCATATTTTGCTTGGTGGGGAAGTTGGTGCAACCTATTTTTACACCCAGGTAGCTCAGTGCACTATCTAAATTTTGTGGTAAGAATGCCCCTTTCTTCCATTGGGAACTGTTTATTGAGAAGTTCCCATGGAAGAGCTCATCACTTCAGGTAAGGCAAAACAACTCTGTGTCAGAAATGTATAAAATTTAATGCACATTGCATCATGTAGAAGAGTTTGGGGCAACCTGGAATTTTGATGGGCAACCTAGCTTTCATCCTAGGTTGCCACTGGGCAACCTGGCTCAAAAAAGTATTTCGTACACTGTGAACACAAATTTTTAATAACAGGATGTCCTAGTACTAAAAGTAATTGACAGGAACATGCTATCAATAACCTCAGACTTGTACAAATACAAAATTTCTCATATGCATTTATTTTTTTCATCACCCAAAAGGATTCATAATGATCATATTGCATGGAGGTAGTTCTTACCTCCATGATAATGATTAAGGATTTAGTATTACGGAATTTTGTACACATGGTTTCCAATATTGTCAAGATATTTTGTGATGATACAGATTCTATATCACAGGGCTTGAAATACTTTTTTTGCATACCTATGTAGTACATTGAAAATTACCTGCACCAGACAAATTTTACCTGCACCACTCAGAGTTTAGGAAGTACTAGTATGGATCATACTAAAAACTGTTCAGAAACAATTGCCATTATTTCTGTTATACTTCATAGATAGTAACAGTCAAGGCAGCAAATAAAAATCCACATACACCTAAATCATACATGTAAATATAAAGTATATGGCCAGTGCAGGTTATATTTTAGGTCCAGGTAGACATCAGAAATACTGTACCTGCGCAGCTGCAATTTTACCTGCACTAACCTGCATATGCAGGTGGTAATTTCCAAGCCCAGAATTATATATAGTGTTTTTGAATAAACATCATGAGCTTAAAACCTTTCTAGAAGCTCACAATGCCCTTAATTAATTAAATAGACAGAAAACATTTAGAAAGTACATTTGAGTGAGTTCTAATTTGAAATCTCATCTTATACTTATACATTATTCAGATAGGAATTCCTGAACATATTTTGTTTGTAAATTTTAACTAAGATCTTTGTGCTCCGCTTAATTCTTGAAACCAAGTGGGCTGCTAGTTCTAATTTCCCCGAAGTCTAATAAGCAATATCTTTTCAGATCATTAGAGGATTAATAAAACAAGTACTCCCAGCTGGGCGAAGCATTGATTGAGTTACAGTGTGTCCAGTATATAGTAGTCCGCACACGTAATTTAATTTGGTGCCTGTCCCAAATTGGCAGCCCAGCTTGTTAGTCGGGCAGAAATAATTTATATGCTACGGGCGGTCTAAATATCATGTGTCTTGTCTGTAATTTCATTCCAGTTGGAATTTTGTACCTACGCTTTTTTCCGGAGTCGTAGCAAGCTACTAGTATTGTATTCATTGTAGTTGGCCTGCTTTAATTCAATGTTAAGCATTCTTAATATAAATTTTTCGTGAAGGGTAGTTGGTTGCTTAGATTCTACGTAAAAAGCATGTTGTTTGTCCTGAATTCATTGTTATTGACAATTATTTGTAAATTGCGTATTAAGTGACTAGTCGAATGCCAGATTGCCTTAAAAAACAGTCACACCGCAGCATTCGGTTGTGACAGTGTTTCCAGTTTTACCAGACACCCCTTGAATATAATGGAACAATCCAATGAAATTCCACAACCTTTCACAGCAACATTAGTCAAGACTCAAGTTACATGCTGCATTATGAGAAAATAATCATAAATTGTAGAAATTTTGAAAAGTCCTTACGATTTATCAATACCATATTTCACCTAAAATCAATCAAAAAGGTGTTGAAATATTGAACAAATTTCTTATTGCCTAGTTGACAAGAATAATAAGCCTTAAATCTGTATTCATGGACAAAGATAAGACTGGTCTGCAAAAATCTATATCGTCCAGTCTTTTTGCCCTCCCGACATTTCAGACGTGTGAAAAATGTTGTTATTGATTTTGCCAGTCGGTTGAATTGATTATCAGTAGATACTGATGATTCGGGGAACTATTTATAGAGCCCTCTAGGGAAAAGGTGAAACCATTGTTTAATCAAACTGTTGTAGATACTGTTCCCTGTAACTGTGTAGATATGTAAATACGTTTGGGGACACATCTATAGCAGTGACACCTTAATGCTGCAGTGCAATGTGAACCAGTCAGAATTGCCCTGAGGAAGGTGACAGACGGTCACCGAAACGTCGGCTGAATAAAACACTTGGTTGCGTAAAAAAAGTCTTTTTATTCAACCTGAACCTCCTGAATTTCTTTATTCATGACACCAAAAACCAAACCTTGTAGCAGAGATGAGAATCCCTGAATTGGAAGAGTTTGCGTACAGAAAATAAAAGTTACAATAGACAAGACAGGCAATATATACAATCCCTCATATACAATATGATACATAAAACTATTCACGGAAACCTTTTATTTGTTTATGATATATATTGTTTTTTGCAGACAATTGTCGTAAATTAGTTTCAAAGTCCCTGTGAATTTGGTAGAGAAGTAATTTTAGTTTGTCATTGTCTTAAATGCTTTTTCGTCAATATTGACACAAGTTATCATGTACACAGTTTACATGACATTGTATATAACTTTAATAGCTCTATGATAAGGAGACAGTTAACACAGTTTTGTTCACATTCACTCAAGCAAAAATAGCTATAAATGATAATTCACACTATGTTTAATGTATTAGCTTGACTTGAGTGTTTTATAATTTTTACCTCCTGTACGGAGGTTTTGTTTTGGTGTGTTTGCGTTTGCAACTCTTTGTTATGTGTTGGTTTTATTGCAGGCAGACAAAGGAGACTCAAAGGGAGAAGATCTAGATTAAAAGGCAGGAAAAATATTAGAACCAACATTGACATTGACCCAGTTCTAAGTCCACAGAAAATAACTATCACTGGTTTGTTGCCATTTGCAAGTCAACTGCAATATAATATGCAAATTTGCACTTTTTGGCTGTTACAGTAGTTTTGATTGTAGTTGTTTGCAGTGTTTGCAGGAACAAATCAGTTTTTGTTTGATTGCATTCTTTTGTTGTTATACTTATAGTTTTGGTTGTTGCACTTGTGCTTGAACTTGTTGACTAATATACTAGTAGTACTACTACTAGTAGCATTTATCCAGCACATTGGCAAAATAAACTGTGCGTGTGCAAAACCTGTTATGTATATAATGTCCATAGCACTTTGGCAGAACGTCCTGTTTAACTTTAAGGTCTCATGCACGTATTGACATCCTGTCTATTATTATGAGTATTGAAATGTTGTGTCGGAAAAGATATCATCTGCAACAGGCAAATTATGATGCAACGTTGACCAAACATCCAGCGAAAACTGTGAAAAATCGGGGTTTCGCACAGGCGCAGTATGTTCCACCAATGTGCTCATTTATCCTGTCATGCAATTTTGTATTTCACAATGGTTTAACGTTATGAGTATAGGTTTTTTGCTCTAACATTTACATCTGAAGGACGTACATTTTGGAGGTTGCTTCATGGCCTGACCCTTTTCCAAGCAGGGGTCGCATTGCATCTTTTCCAAGGGGTCATATTGCATCTGTAGCAATCTTCCAAAATTTGTTTAGTAATACTAAATGTTAATCAACAAAATCAATTTTGTGACATTTTCTATTTATGATTCTCAGCATTCTCTTGCAGAGCTGTTTATTCATTAACCAGATTTATAAATTCTTCAAATAATGACTGGGAACATTTCTTAATACCTGCTATTATATATAATACCAAATTGACACCATTTTATACAATTTTATACAATTTGATGTGTTACATTATAGATGAATAGAAGACTCCAAGGAAATAAATTGGTGCAACTTTGATGGTTTTGATATTAATGATTTGTAGGCAATAAAATTTGCATGGAATATCAACCCTCCAGACTGCGACCGATTTGGTCGCATATGCGACCAAAAATTACGAAATGCGACTAAACTTTTTACTCTGGTCGCGCATTGCGCGACCGGCAGAGAATCCGCTGTGCCCCTAAAATTATTGGCTGCCAAATCTCGCCCCGGTCTGCTTGCGGTAACAACGACCCATTTTCCATTGAGAAATGTTCCTTGAGAAGTTTCATCCGTAGTCAAGTTGCTTTAATGCGCCTATAAACGCAAAAATTCATCCGAAACACGCGGCAGTGATCGGCCGGGAGCCCGGGACGGACGAAAACATTAGCGGCCATCTTGAAACCTCGCGAACTCACGTTAGATCTCACAAAAACACGCGAGGAATATGCAACGCCCCTAGCGACATTGGTGAGACTGCAGCCTAGTGCAGGAGATATCGGTAGAGAGATGATAATGAAACAAATTAAATCTAGCACCGCGTTTCCGCCGCTATTTTATCTCTTGGGGCGAAATTAAGTACTTCTTTGCTGTTGTTGCTATAAAAAAATTGTACTATTAAAGCTGAAAAAGATTTTTCTGAAATTATAATATACACTGTATAATACTAGTAGCTTAATAATATGTGTTTACTACTGAGTATAATAATACAATATCCATTGTATACTAGTAATTTTTGCATGTATTTTTCAAATTGCATGTTTGTTTGTTTTTTTATTGTTTTTTTTATTTATTTATCCAGGAAATACATGTCGCCTATTGGCGTTTTTCAAAGATTCCTGGTATTACTAGTATTCTCTTGGCTTGTAAATTAAAAAGTACTTTGCGCGACCAGATTTTTTGTTTGCGCGCCCAAATGTTTGCCTGCGCGCCTAACTTTTTGAGGCTAGGAGCACATGCGCGCCTAAGCTAAAAATTTAGTCTGGAGGGTTGAATATGAGCACTTAAGTCTGTCTTTTCTTCTGCAGATCTTGAAGAAGCTGCTAAGGAGGCGGAAGGAGGGGCGATTGGTACCATCCCCCGACCCACAGACCTGCCCCTCCCCCCTGCACCCCCTGCTCCAGTGGCACGACCCATCCCTGTGGAGGACTTCAGCGATGTGGCCAAGCACTCTATAGTAGAGCTGGCTGGTCAGTATGGACTCCTACATTTCACCATGGGGGTCATTTTAACATCACGACATAATGGTGCTCAATGCTTGTAGATTGTATGTTTTCTTGTACAGAAAGAAAAAATGTATAGCATTTGCTGATTTGACACACCATGCGCATGCAGTAGCTATATTGTGGAAGAAAAGTATTAAAAAAAGAAGATAAATTATAATCTGATAACGTAGTTTTGAGCTTCACTACCCAAAAACATATACATTGTAGGTCTAGTCAGATTGTTTAGAATATGCCTAATCTCATTAACTGGATGTCTAACCTTTATGACGTATAATGACATAACAATATATAATGTTTCAGGTGACGACAGTTATGGACGGAAGGTGATCATATTCAGCTGCTGTAGATTACCTCCTAGTAAGGAACTGGACCATCAACGACTCTTGGGGTACGTACAACTTAACCTAAGGTGGTATGGTTAAAGGAACGCAACACAAAATTTCAAATTCATTATTTTCCAGTAGTCTACACATTAAAAAGTTGATATTTGTCAATTTTTACATTAGTCCGCCAAAGAATTACCCTATGCACGCGTTTGAACTTCGCGCTCTCCTAGCTCGCCCGCCGCGATGGCAATGATTATTGCTTTGCTCTGACGTCACCGTTCCGAACCCGCTTATTTGCATATTGACAGTGCCACTGGGAGATCACTGGACTGTGATATGCAAATAAGGGGATTTGGAACAGATACGGACTGTTTCCATGGCCTACACAGGCCAGCTCCTCGGCTCCAGGGCCAACATGCCCCCAAGGAAATTTTACCACAGCCCCCCTAGCCTCAGTTAGATCCTGATTGACTTTTCTGACCACGCAATTCTACATAGTAACTAGAAAGGTAATATTTGCAAAGCAGATGTATAATGTTTACCTTCGCATATGGTCTGCTCTGTTAATTATTACTCAAACCAAGGAGGTTAACCTCCTTGCCGAAGTCAAATTTTTCAGTGGGGCGGTCGTCAAAGAAAATAATAGGTTAACCTCCTTGCTCAAACACATTCATATATGTGGTCAGACAGGAGTCTAAATCCCTCCTGCTATAAAATTGCAACATGATGTAACCCAACACCAGTTACCATGGTAACAGACAGTCTGGTTCAGGTCATTGGCCAGGTCAGAGGTCACTGTTTGGAGAAGAGGAGGAGGGAGAGGAGGAAGAAGAAACGTAGCAAAAACAATATGTTTTCCTTCGGTAAACATAATAACCATTTATAATTTCCCCCTTGTTTTAGGTACCTGCGCCAGACCCTGGACCAGTATGTGGAGAATGACTATGTCCTGGTGTATTTCCACTATGGACTGAACAGTCAGAACAAGCCCAACTTCAAGTGGCTCGTTCAAGCTTACAGAGAGTTTGACAGAAAGTAGGTTTCCTTTCTATTTTTCCCTCTGTGTATGGAGGTTTAGTTTTCTGTGTGTTTGTCTGCTTGTTTTCTTGTGTGTCTTGGTTGTTCAATTTGGATATAGCCGAGTGACAGGATGTGAGGAGGGAAATGATGTAACCACAGACTGACAGGAAGGTTGAATTGGAGGTCAAAATGGTCTCACTGTAGGCTGGGAGGAAGTGACAGTGGAATATACACAGAATCAGCAAGAAATTCACAATTCGACTAAAACAAGACATTCACAGCAACTCTAGATACTTCACAATTTCACAAGTGTGAAATTTGACTTCTTGGGTTTTTTTCTGTCATAACATTAAACGAAAAAGGCATTTTTTGTAATCATGCAAAGGACCTGTAAGGGATTTGAACCCAGAACCAATTAGATTTTAATTTAACAGCCCTAACCACAAGGCTACCTTGCCACTTTCTTGTATTTTGCAGGTACAAGAAGAACTTGAAGGCCCTGTATATCGTCCATCCAACCAACTTTATCAAGATTCTTTGGAAAATCTTCAAACCAATAATCAGGTGGGTAAAAAATTAGTCAAAGTGATCTCAAAGAGTGAAAATGTAATCATTATATTTCCTCTAGTAGTTTTAAAAGATACTAAAAGTGTATTTTTGTGTTGCAGTGTAAAGTTTGGGCGGAAGATCATGTATGTGAACCTCCTGAGTGAACTGAAGGAACATCTGTACTTCGACCAACTGGAGGTGCCACAACCTGTGCTAGAGTAAGTGAATGAATGATTGTATGGATGAATGAATGATTGTATGGATGAATGAATGGATGAACAAAATGGCTGGTTTATAATTCAATAAATTTTGAACTTTTAATCAAATCACTGCATTGATAAAGGGAAAATCTGTAACAACTAAGAAGACAAGGACAGTTTTCTTCAGTACTGTTCATGTCAAAATATGTGCATTTGGGGCCGGGGTTGATTTGGACACACACACCACTACCAGTGGACTAGCCCCCTGCTCTAGTGATTGCACTAATTTCGAACCGGAGATGGGCACCACCCTATGCACCACATGGTGCGGGAAGGACTTTAACTTTAACTTAACTTTGTTCAGAACCTGAAAGGTACATGATTTTATACATGTTGTTTGTGCAAATCAGGAATGCGGGCGACTCAAGCAAGCAAGCGGGAGAACCGGAAAAATTGGTGTTTCCTAATCTTTGGCAACAAGCTTTATTCTTAAATGTTTAATGTATCCAATAGCAAACTTTGTAACACTGTGCATTTTTGAATAACTTTATTGATGGTGTATTGTCCTTGTTCGACAGACATGATAAGAGACTGCTGGAGAGGAACAAGCCGAAATCTACGAGTACGTTTTACCGCCAGTCGCCGGACGCAACAGACGAGCAACCTCGCCCAACGCAACAGTTTGGAGTCACCCTGGAATTGTGAGGAAACATCATTGAATTATGTTACAGTTAGTCCACACCAATTTAATCAATTGGTTCTTGGAATCGCCCTCTCCTATTTTCCCCAAAATTAATAAAAAGATGAAAAATATGCCACATCTCCCTTTGAAGAAATCAATAATTTCTTGTTTTATCTGTAGTCTGAAGATCCACAACCATGGAGAGCCTCTACCCAAAGTCATGCAGGAGACCACAGCATACCTCAGACAACATGGTCGGTATTGTTGTTGTTTTTTTGTTTGTTGTTTTGTAAACCATCTCAAGGCAAAACCCATCTGTTTTGTACAGTAAAGCACAAGCCCTGCCCACCTCAGTCAAAAGGTAGAGATGCTAAATAAACACAATGTCATACAAATGGAAATATTTGCAGCAGTTCTCTCATCAGTTGAACTGCTAATTGCCATTTTGTTATTGGTTGAACTGCTAATTGTGATGGACAGTCTATTCAGCACCAAGGACAGTTTTACATTTACACACTGAGCTAGATGATGTCCTTTTAATGTTGTCATTTGGAAGCTTACCTGTGCGTAACTTCGGGACTTTCCAGGATTCTATTTGACAGTTTTTGGCGACGTCTCGGGGAGGAGCCTAATGGTACAGTATTGTGTGCAATTCGCAAGAATTCTAGGAATTGTACAGGCATTTTGTCCACAGGAATGGAATGTCCACAGGCATGTGACCCACATCTAAGCCCACATTCCTGGAAACCTTTAAGACCCTGCTTTGGGACCTCTGCCGGGGATGCCCTACTTACTGTGACCCCGGGGCTCGTTCACTATACATTCAGGGGGGGAGTGCACTGTATCTGTATAGGTACCAAGTCCTTCTCAAAATCATGAAATGATGGCAGGGCCGCAGTGCCATGCAAACAATAACCCTAACAGCAACCACCGTCGCCATGGCAATGTATGTTTTCATTGCCAGTCTTGTTGAATAAATGATTTGTTCCACACATTGATACTACACAAGCTGCATTTTGTGATGATTGTTTTGTTGACACATTTCTCCCAGGTGTGGAGGTTGAGGGAATCTTCAGAAGATCTGCTAATGCGAAGATGGTGAAGGAAGTGCAGAAAATGTACAACGAAGGTATGGAAACGATTCCTGTCATTGATATACAAATGCACATTCATGTATAGGGCTGGGTACCGGTTCAGCTGGACCGGTTTGGACTGGAACAACATTCAAGAACCGAGTCCAAAAAAACGAAACGCGAAAACCGGATGATCGGACCTGATGTACGTTTCTGCAAATTTTAGAGTATATTTCTGTAGATTGTACACACATCTTTAGATAATCTGGCCATGGCAAGTAAAAATAATTATTCTGAATCAAACTAGATTAGCCTAAATCCATGTTTGCCTCTTTCTGTAACTGTGGGTTCCGTTTTAGGCCGACAAAAAAGTTCGTTCAAACTGCTGGTGGTAGTACTGAGCGATAGATATCGTCTAGGCATGTCTCCGTATACTCACGTAAATTTTCGCTCCAAAATCTAAATAATCATCGGCATTCAGTGCTCAAACAAATTAAATATGGGGCATCCAATGCCTTTTCTTTCTTGTGCACGTATATTCAATCAATTCTTACGAGTTTGAGATGCATTTATGCCGCCTCGAACAAAGAAATTTACCGCTCGCATCGACGAAAATAAAGCGGCCATTTTGAATCTCGCTTTTTCTCGGGCTCCAAATCTCGCGAGATGCAATTATCAACAATCTCACTAGAGGGCTCTCCAAATATGATATAGTACTACTGTACTACAATAATCAGGTCCAGGTTCCGGTCCGGACCTGGACCTGATCCTCTGAACCTGATCCGGACCTGGACCTGAATTTTCTGAACCGGTACCCACCCCTATGAATCATGTACATGTACTTGTAAATAGAATAATAAATGGGTTGAAAATGTCTAGTACTCAAATCTACATCTGTTCCCTGTTACAATTTTTTTTCAACAAAAACAAAAATACTCCATATGTATCCCCAAACCAGTTTACTTTTGACAGTTGTTTAAAATAAAGATCCCATAGCCATTTTGAAGCTGTATAGGGGCAATAGGTTGTTAGTCCACTGTGTCTATATAGGCATAGTATTGGAAGGCGGAGCCCAACCTCTTGTTCCACCACCTTTTACCTCCCCAACTAAAGTCAGGTGCCCATTTTACACCTGGGTGAAGTGAGGAAAGTCGTGTAAAGTGCCTTTCTCAAGGACACAACATCTAGCCAGGAAAGCAAGGAGTCACGGGTTTCAAACCCGTGACCACTCGATCTCGTGCCCTCTAGTGTCAACTACATGTACTTGGCCATTGAAATCTTTGTCCTGACCTATTATACATCTTGTTTACCGTACAATGTAGGCAGGACAGTGAACTGGACGGAGCTGGGAGACCCACACCTGGCCGCCGCCATCTTGAAAACGTTCCTTCGTGAGATGCCCGAACCCCTGATAACCTTCCAGCTGTACGACGAGGTCATGAGAATACACGGTCAGTCGCTTTTGACGTTATTACTTCTGGGTACGGAAGTATTGTTTTGGGTGGCTGACTTGTGAGTTCGTGTGTTTCGTGTCCAAGAAGTGACGGTTGTATGAAGGGTAGGAGGTGGTTTTGACATTTAATTGATGTGAAGGTCAAGCCTGGAGGTGACCCAGCCTGCCCTGTTGGTATGTGGAGGAATTCAGGAAGTGGTGTAATACACGATTAAATTACATATACATCAAGCAATCCCTTCCACTGTTCCAATTACTCACAAAAAGCCTAAACACTTCCCAGATCAAAGTCTAAAATCTGATTTTCTTGTTGTTTTTGTGTACCTTGTTTGTTGATGTTTTTGTTTACCGTGTGTTGTTGTCATGTTTGTGTTTACAGGAGAGATGGATGGCAATGACAGACTGATGGCCACTAAGGAACTGATCAGTGGAAAGCTGCCGGAGCTCAACTATGTTGTCCTCAAGTATCTGGTGGACTTCCTTGAAGAGGTGTGTACTCATCATCCTTATTGTTACCTTCGTGAAAAAAGGAGGTATTGTTTTCATTGTGTCTGTGTTTCTGCATTACTGTTTTTTCCATGTCATGTTCACAACAGAGTGACAGGAAATGAAGTTCACATGTGCCAGAATTAGTAATTTATCACCTTCTGGTGGCACCTGACAGACATTCCAGGTCACGGGGTCAATGGAAAAGCCTACTAGTTCACAGGGGGGTATTGTCTTTGGTCTGTCTGTCTGGGACCTTTCTGGGACCTTTGACCTACATGTAACTTTCTGTCAGTGTCTCTGACATTCCTTGCATGTGGATGCAACTATGGAAATACAAGCAAACACACAGACAGACAGAAAACAACACCTCCATACATAGAAAGTAAAATACTTTGAATTCATAATGACAGAAACATTTTTTCACACAATGTATGGTTCACAACAAAACTGATACTCAAGCAACTGGATAGATTTTGAAAGCTGTCAGATGTTTCAAGTACCATCCACTACTTTTTGTCAGTAACTAACGGAATCTGTCGTTGAACAGGTTTGTATCCAAAAACGCCTATCTTTGATTCACCTTGCTTCATTTCATTTTGTTTATCCAAGGTCATTCTGTATAGTGAAGAAAACAAGATGACCGCCCAGAACCTGAGTATTGTGTTCGGACCCAACCTCCTCTGGTCGACCAATCAGGCGGCTTCGCTGACATCGCTAGGACCAATCAACATGTTCACTCTGAGATTGTTGGAACACCATCAGGAATTGTTCATCAGGGATTGGGATTCTCCCTAGGCTGTAACGTTGGGCCGTCTTGTTATTTTGTTTGTTTATTCGTTTGTTTATTTGGACATTTGGAAGGATTTGACAACAGTGAATTAAGTTATGTTTGGCCTTGGCCAAAATATATGATATGCTGCTTTCAATCTTTATTCCTAAGTTGCACAACATGAATTGCACCACTGTTGACTTTGAAAAATGCACCAAAATTCATTAAAACAAAAAGACAGTTTGACAAGCATAATTTTTTTGTCCCCAAGGAAAAAAGAAGATGACAGCTGAAATGTCTGAAGACAAATGCTTGTATGTGTCCCCTTAGGGTTTGCATTGAAATGTGCACAATTTTTTTGCAGTCTAGAATATTAGTTGGTTTGCAGGGAGTATTTGTGACACAAACAATGTTGTCATATGTATATTAAAAACCTATGTGTATATTGTATGTTGCATATAAAGAAAGTTTACATGTTTTAATGCATATTAGGAAATGTTAGAAATGAATATGTATGTTTGTTTCTACATTGTATGTTTCTAGAAAATAAAAAAGAAAGTTAGATAAAATTATAAAGTCAGGCAATCTGATCATTGCAATTATTGGCCTTATTATTAGGTGACACATTTGCTTTTTGTCTTACAAGTAACACTAACAGAGTCACTTGCTTTAAGTGAATCGTTCCAATTAACATGCAAATATACAGAAGAAATAGTCTATCTATAAAGGACCTTTTGAAAATAGCTCAACAATACAATGAAATCAATTATAATGGTTAGTTCAACTTTCATGTAGTTGAAAAATAAATAACTGTGCTTAATGTATAAGTGGTAGAGGCTAAAATTAACACTAACATTTGTTACTTAATTGGTGACTAAATGCACAAACTTATCACTGATACAGTAATAGATTGGTGTAAAAAGGGTTTCTAAAAATTCTTATTTGGAAAAAATAATGATATTCATCCTCAAAAAAGAAAGATTTGCATGTGGCTCATAAAAAAAGTTACGGCATAAAAGAAGATTTGGGAGCATACAGTTTAAATGTATACAAGTGCAAAGGTTATAGGATATGCAGTAAGAAAACTAGTGTGGTACATGAATGCTAAAAATAGCAGGCTATACAGTGCAAACAAGTGTGTGGTACAGTAATGCTAAAAATTGTGGGTTATACAGTATGGTGCAAGTGTTTGGTGCAGAAATGGGTACGGTATGGTGTATAAATTTTGGGACACACGGTATGAAGGAAGATATGGTTCAGCTATGCTTAAAATTATATGACATACAGTGAAAAATGATACAGTATAAACTGTAAATCAAAACAGTCTTGATTTTTGATAATTTACATGGATATATACAGTCTAACTCTAACATGTAGTTGTTGGCATCAGTATTAAATATCTTTGTATATACTGGATATACAGATATTGTTTGTTTTTGTTTGTTTTTTGTTTCCTCTCCTTGCAGTATATACTACCTAACTTCTAACAAAAAACAAAAAGTACTCAACAGAATTTGATGACAACTTAAATGTAATGTTAGCACTCAAAAACACTAGCTTTTCGAATGCAATTGTAACATAAATTCTAACAATATAATACTGCAGTTAGAAAAAATTCTCAACGGTAGTTGTGTGTGTGTGTAACTCACAAGGAATATGACACTAAGAATAACTTTACAACTGTTACAGCAAATTAACAACTGATACATGATGAAATGTACTGTAAAGTATGGAATTGTGGTGACGTTCATGTATAGAAATGTGCTTTAGCTTGCGTACATCATAGGGGAAGCAGGGCTTGAAATACCAGCTAAAATTGGAGCTGTGCCGGTATTTCTGATGTCTAACTGCACCTAACCTGCACTGGTCCATGTACTGGGTTTATATAGGTTTATGTGGATTTTCATTTGTGTATTGACTGGTAGCAACTACCATTTCAATGAACATTTTTAAGTATGATCCATACTTCCTAGATTCAGAGTGGTGCAGGTAGAATTTGTCTGGTACAGGTAATTTTCAATGCTATCTGCATCAGTGCTGGTATACAGAAAAAAACAATAGTATTTCCAGCCTTTTGAAGGTACACACATACCAAGCATATTCATAGTGGTGGATGGGTCACTGGGAAAACAAAACCTTTCCAAAAGTTTCAGTATCTACATTACTACTCTAATTTCAATTATCGATATTCTAAATCAAGACTTTTTTTAGTTTTATTTCTTTTTTTATTGTTTACTTCTACTTGCTACTTTCTACAACATTATATTGTGCACCACATTCCATGAAATCTTTTGTACTTGTCATAAAACTGGCATAATTGAATGTTTACGAATGTCGCACATGCCAATATCATATTCTTGTAAAGTATGTCATTATGTTTAAGATTTGTACAGTAAAAAAAGCAGTATTACAGTTTGTTTCAGCTATTAGATGAGTGTAAGCTGTTTCCTTAAGTCACAGACCAAGAAAAGAATCATGAAATGTCTGTGAAGTTGTAGACTTACTGTGGATCAGTTTGCTGTGTATTATTGTGTTGTATATTGGACAAAAGATGTGTCCAGAGCATTTCTACTTATAAACTACATGTAGAACTAATGAAAAATATAATGGTCGCAATAACAGCGGTGCTACAAAAGGTTAAACATCAAATATTCTAGAATTAAAAAGACGTGTCTCCAAAACGGTGTGTATTCATTTTGCAATTGACAATAGACCAGTCCTGGTTGTCCATCACAATTAGCAGTTCAGCCAATGACAGCACGTCAAGTAGAGGTTTGACCAATCAGACAGCGGCTGCATGCCCGCCATTATCGTATTTACGTGTTTTTATTTTGACCCAGGTGGGTCGGTATATTTACATAATTTATGCAACGCCTAGTACACGTAGGATCGGTTAGACCAATCGGATCCCCCCTCCCTAAATTTTACTATCGTTGCTACTACTATATTAGAAGCATTGCATTATACTAAAAGATACAAAAAAGTTGATCAAGAGAGAACTCGCTTTTTAAAGTTTTGCGGACGAAGCCTAAGAAATGCTAGCTCGCAAGAATAACACTTTTTCAATGGGCATATATCAAGGATTTGACGTCATAAGCAGAACGGTTATATCGTCCAATGGGTGCGCGTACTTTTTACAAATTACACAAAATACGTCCCGCGCATGCGCCCTAGAGTTAGGTGTGACGCAGTTACAAAAGTCAGTTTATGTTTACAAAATCCTTTGACAAGACTGCGACCGCGTGCACCCTGGAATTTTGTGACTTCCCTATGGAATCTACACTCAAGGAATTCAGAATCGTCTTGTATTGCATTGTGTTGGCCAAATGTGGATTATTTTGGGGTTATTGCGCGGCAAAAATACATGGAAGGTAGGAAAAACACACGTGACGAACCGGGAGCGAAAATGTAAACAAGGCGGCATGTGGACAAAATTCTACGGGACTGAGTACGCAAGATGTGTAGTCACCGCTGGATTAAGTCAAATTCCTGGTATACTTGCACAGAATGCGTTCAAGATGCCTTTTTGTTGGAATATTACCCGTTTGTGGAGGAATTTTGGAGCTATTCCGACGACGGACGAAGGATTGCGCAATCGTTGTTGAACAACAACATACCGTTTGCGGCACTATGCCCACTCAACTGTACATATGCGGACTGAACAACTATTAGGTATGTCATTATCATTATTCCTAACCTTTTGGGAATAAATCTTTGTTACAATCTAACTATGTAATGTATATCATTTATTTTCGTCGTCTAAAAGAATGCAATTTACATTTGAATGAAGAGTAAGAATGTAAAATGTCAGAAATGACGTCATTCCCTAAACCGTCTGCGGACGTCCAAAGTATCTCTTTGATTGGTTGATGGGCAAATAGATAAGTAGCCATTGTTCTTGACATAGTTTTAAGATTATTATGAATCATAAGTAACAAGTAGCTCTTTTTTATGTGTTAAGTAGTTGTGACCTTGCTTGATGTTTTTTTTTCATTAAGCTGTTGAAAAAATTGTATCTTATTTTGTTTTTCTGTTGTTGTTTTTTTCATCATCTTTTTGTTGCTTGTTCTGGTGGTCCGGATTTGCTTCACTTGTATTTTTGTGAACTTTGATTTTTGTTTGGGGATCCTATAAGAACAATGAATTCACAGACAAAAATGAGGATGATTTCTAAATTCTTAGGACAATTTATTGTGCGTCTTTGTGTTGAATAGTTGCCTTAGCATTAAGTTATAGAAGTCAGTCTTGCAACTACTTTATTGTTCATGGTCAAATAACGCCAACCAATTGGGCTTGCTTATGCTGGTTCACTTTTTCTTCTTGCCAAATATCATTGATATGAGGTTGTTGAACGAAGCTGAACTTTTCACCTGATGCACTAAGATATCTGGTCACTAGGTGTCGCTTTTGATGCATGACACCTGTTACCAACCACCTGTTGATTCGTTACTGCCGCACATCCATGCTTCTTCGGTTCAGAAACTTTTTTAATGAATATTGCTGAATTGTACACGACATGTATGCATGACTATCACAAGAATGCCCTCAGTGTGCAATCGTACGATTGGTTTGTGAGCGGGCCTGCCAGAATAGTCTGCGATCAGAGGAGCGAGCTTCAGCTAGATATTGTTTATTGAAAACCAAAAACCCATCACAGCCTCACGGCTGAATTGTGGGGTTTGTGCAAAGTCGCGAGCATGCTACTGTTACAAATTTCTTATTACATTTTGAAATATTTGGAAATACCTTAAATTGAAATTACTACTTATAACAATTTTAAGATTATAATACTAAAATACGTAATAAACAGGCGACACTTTAAATCCGGAACAACACTTTAAATCCGGACAACTTTGATTATTAAGACATAATCATAAGTGTGAGAAGGAAACTTAATATTCTAGATTATCACATACTACATGATAACAATTACGTCTACTAGGTAACATTGGTAGGTTCCGGTGGACTAGGTCAGTTCTGCAGAATTCTGCATCGGAGCGCAATTTAAAGTGTTGTTCCGGATTTAAAGTGTTGTTCCGGATTTAAAGTGTCGCCTGTTAATATATTTTACAATTAAAAACTTTTCCTATTTATAATCTTTAAAGTAGAATTGAACTATAGTATTTTGCATCATATGATATGATATCATGTATTTTCCCCTAAAAGCCGTGCCCTGGTATCATTACCTGATATTGATAACGCTCATTCATTCATTCATTCGTTCGATCATCCATTCACTTATTCGATTACTCGTTCGTTCATTCATTCACTTATTCATCCGTTCATTCATTCATTCGCTTATTCAATCGTTTACTCATTCATCCATCCATCCATTCATTCATTCATTCATTCATTCAACCTTTCAGTTGACAATTCTTGCTCGGTTGGACAACAATACTTTACCGTAATTTGATACATATTCGAGTGACCGCAATTGCGCAAAGTGATTAGTAAACAAATCTGGGCCCAGGATATCTGAGGTATTCAAGGGATTCCAATCAAATCATGCGGTGTTTTTTTTTCACACTTTGAGAATTAGTAAGCTAATTCTATCCTTTAGCTTGCAGGTGTGTCTAAAATTCTTCTTTTAGATTGAATTAAAGCAATGTCCAGGGACCTATTTTGTAGCCTTTTCAGCGTAATGACATTACGGACAAACCAAAATGAAAAAAAAAGCCTTGAAATAAATAGACAAAAGTAGCAGCGAGAGGCTGGGTTTTAATGAAAAGAAATTCACAGAGAAAGGTGTTTTAAAAGGAAGCAAAACTACATAAGACTGAATCAAATGCATTCGTAAACTGTATCATTTATTTCTGTCGCTAGAGGTCTCTTTTATCACGGCTTCAGATAGGTATCTATTCAAAACTGGCATTCGAAGCTTATAAAGTCATATTCCAACTTTACATGACTGTATTGACGTATAAGTATGCGTATATTTTGAAGATCCTACAAATTGTGCTCTTTGTAAAATAATACGGAGCTGAAATAAAACTATTGGTCATTTTGAAAGTCAGAGTTGAATGACCTCTAGTCTGATCACGTAGCTAAGTTTTTTTTTCCTTCTGTGAAAAAGACTACTATTCAAACTTATCCTTTGGACTTCTAATTCTTGTCAACAGTTTGTACCTTTTATAACTCCATGTTTGTATATGAGATCTCTAGCTTATGAAAGTTTCATCCTAGGATTGTGTATGCGTGAGTTTAAGTAATAGAGTTTGACAAGAGCCCCTCCCACCCCGTTTATTTTGCGTTCGAAGATAGCATTACGTAGTAATATCACGTAATCTCAACCTTTTATTCTTTGTTATAACGTGGGGCTTGGCGTGTTTGGGTTTCACCCCGTGTGTGCGAAAGGTCGCATGCGAGTTTGGGGTGAGATTTTTCGGGGATGAATCAACTCCGGTCGCACCCGGCTTTCTTTCTCGAACCACCTCCCCCCGAGGGTAGGACTTGTTTACCGCTTTTGTGTCGGTAAGATGAAGGTATCAGACAATTTGCTGTCAGGTCGTACGATTCACCTTTTTAGCCGCAGGACAGACGCTATGTATGCAAATGAGGGACCCGGTTCTGCCTTGTTTCAAACGACCCCGAAAGAATGGGTGCCTGCTTTTGGTAGAGAAGAATCAAACGGTTTAATTGGGCGAGAAGAATGCATAGGTCAGAGCAAATTGCCCTCTGAAGGTGGGACAGTGCAGGTGGGCCCTGACGGGGGTTTGGGGGACATCGCCATATATGGTCTTCCCCGCCAAGATCTAAAATGGCGTCGCCAAGTCAAACGCTTTTTGAAGTCAACGAAGTGAAAATTTGACCAACTTTTGACCAAAATCTCTCGAAATATCGTACCTCAGGAAAATGCGTGATGGCGGTCTTTGTGATGTGTGGTTGTGTAAGCATAATTGCACACAATTCAACAGGTATTCATTTAGTAAAACATCTGATAAGGAGATTTGTTAATTCTTCTACAAGATGTGACACTTGTTTGTTCTTGACAAGATCCTGAACTGAATAATGATGACTTGTGAATGTCACATGACGTGATATGATGCAAGTTTTAATGTGCGCAACAATGTGGACAGAGAGCCTTCAACTACTAATTGAGGATGACTCACTTGTTCCACGTGGCTTGCAAAGTATGTTCCCATCCCCAATACACGCCCCCTTTTTAAAAACAATTTTAAAACCTTAAAAACGTTTCAAAACACAACAAATTTCCACAGAGTATATGCACAAAAGTACATAAAATCTGTCTATTCTATATGGATCTTCGTAGTTTAGAAAAAGGAGCAGGAATCGCGAAATTAGTAAAAGGGGAGTGTCCGCCATGTTTTTTCAGACGACACGAACAGACAAACTTTCCGGACTCGCCCCCATACTTGGATTGACGTCAGTGTTGTCATGGCAACACATACAGGAGTCGGTCATGCGAAAGATCTGGTTTCTTCCTATGGTCAGACGACAGTCTCCCCAATTTCTCAGAATTCAACTTACTTAATTGTAGTTCTGCTAAGATATATAAACGTTGTTGCTAAGTGTATAATCTGATCTATTCTACTAAACGATGGTCACTAACATTTTCTGACATCTTTGACATATGTACTGTCTAAAATAGTGTGTGGGAATATTTCCCCGCCATTTAAGTTCACATGAACTTTAAACGGGCACGGACGCTTTTCTTAGCGCTACTCAAAGGCACGAATGCAACTCTAGAGGTCGTAACTGTGTTCAGTACCGCCTATGGAACAACAGGGGGCTATTTTGGTCGACTTGGGGGTCAGAAGTTACCGGATTCAGAACAGCGTGCGATTGAGAATAGCCTCGATGTATGAAAGAGCGAAAAGACGGAGTTAAATAACATCTATCTGTTCCAAACTTTGCATCCAAAACATCCCTAAATATGTCGTATGCTCTTCTAGATCGAAACCCTACAACACTCGAGAAAGCACACAATTCAAAACGTTGCTGATTCTATTTTGTCAACGCACACGAACTTTATTTGGCAAAAATTTCCATACACAGTGTCCTCTTTTGTGGGTTTACTCCAATTTTGTCTCGAAAGGGACAAAAAGATCCCTTCAGTAATTCTTTATGGAGCGTGAAACGGCCAGTTTGTTGTGACGATAAAGTTTCCAAACACGTCGTCTTAGATACGGGGGAAGAATAAATAACGACACGGTAGAGGGCATTTAATTTTTAAAAGTCTGTTCTGTCCCACATTCTAGTCTTTCTGAGGCCATCTTGGCTTCTATCAAGAGGTCAGTGATCTTTCCCACAATGCAGTGCGAAGCTCCTGACCCTGCCAACTTTTATTTCGATAAACTTCTTAACAATCTCGGAAAGGGGGTGGAGTCTTAACTTGTATCTACAAACTCTTTAAGACAGCTATAGTGAGTCTTAATACGAAACGAACTGTCATTGACATTTTTGACCTTGAAAATGCAAAGGGGAGGGGGGCGATGAGGAATCGTTTTCTAATTCTTTCCGTCAATTATCTTAATCAGCAGCTCTCAACGTTTGAACTTGACCTAGACACTTTGATGCTGATCATTCTTTCCGGTCGCCCCAGAACTTTTACATTAGAACACCCATAATTACTAAATAGCTTTGACCATACGGCATTTTGGACTGTCCTAGTTTAGAAACTCTCCTGTCCCCAGCTAGATGCAAAATTCATGAGTTTTATGATGTCGTGAAGGCTATGACAAAACTAATATTGTTGACCACCGACAAGGATCTAACATAGCCTTTTCGGTAACAAGACAGCCGACTTCTGTACGACACATGCACGACTATCCCAAGAACAAGTTGCGATCGTACGATTATCGTACGACGAATGTGACCAGGCACTTACAAAAAACAACTATGTCATCTTTGTCAACTATGGCATTTGGTTTAATTTACTTTAAGCAGCTGTCTTGTCAAGAAAAGGGCATAGCGCGTTTTTAAGGACACCCCGGTATTTGTTCAGGTGCTTTCAGGTCATTGTGATCATTATCTAAGTCTGAGTATATCAAAATTCTTTGCGTTTCCATTCTTTCAGGGGTCAGTAACTTTACTCCTTTTTGTCCGAAGGCACGTTGTCCTCTATTGACTCCTTACAGTGCATTAAAAGAACATTTAGATGAAGAAGAATGTAATTGACACAATTAAAGTACAGGGACTTTCACGAGATCTGTATTAAAATATAGATAAACTTTATTACACAACAATTGCACACGGTACAGTGTATAGCATATACTGCTATATAACAAACACTAGCTCCGTTAGACTAATCTGCCTTACGAAGACTATGTACTTTTAATAGCAGTATGAAATGCATGAAAAATGTTGACTTTACAAGTATCAACCGCGTATATACAAACGGACATTACACGAAAGTATTGTGTGTTCATAGTTGTAGGAGACCTCGCTTAACAAGTAAACATAAAACGCCGCACTACAATGCATACAAACTCCCTGGCGTTTTTTTTAGTTTATCAACAAAATCCTCCGGGAATATTCAAATTCTTAGAGTTAGCAGTAGCTTTGCTTCAGCCTCTGTGCAAAACTCCATATCTCTGGCCAGTTGGCATCTGTTTACTGCGCACTTTTATCAAGTAGTCACCCCTGAAAAGTTCACAGTTTTAGAGTTTGAAGTAAAGGTCGAAGTAAGTGGCCGTATCCTCTATTGACACAGCCTACCCTTGTTGACAGAGTGCCAACCACCGGTATTGTCTACCTGTCAGCATTCGTTGTAAACACCTTGACTGTTTTGATATCTCCACGTGGGGCATGCCAGGAAGTGGCTCAGTTATATTTACCTTGAATGTCAAGTAGTAAGAGTAGGGATAACAGTTGTATCTTATATACTCTCTTGTACCTGTTCATGTATCTCACATTCACAATACCAGATCTTCTGCACAGAACAATTTCAGATTACCTAAACCTAAGACGAACAGTAAGAAGCGCTCATTCCTGTATCGTGCAATATTGCTGTGGAACGATCTACCACATCATGTTAAGACACTGAGTAACCTTCTAAGGTTCAAGAAAGCTATCGTGAACAGTGTCACATGAGCCCAACCTCTAGTTTTTAAATTGTTAATATTGATTTGTGTGTTCATTGCTGATGTTTTAATGTATTTATGTCTTTTAAATGTATTCTTTGTTTTCCATGTTTATATGTGATTATGTAATGTTCGAGCCATGGAAGATTAGCCCTGCAGGGCTAAAAGGTTTCGCAATAAATGAAATGAAATATG